>CM061142.1:383401646-383884479 GCA_030789695.1 Scilla litardierei
TATCAGGCGGGAACTGATATAATAGAGCCGGTGCAAGGCACAAGCGGTGTGTAAACCACATAGAAAGTAAATGCACATGAGGTGTCCGTTCTTTCCAGCCTTACGTGGCTTGGCACCGATCAATTAATCGGGGTCCACCTTTACGACAGTAATTCTCTCTATTGACAGGGATTCATGTTTATCAGGCGGGAACTGATATAATGGAGCCGGTGCAAAACACACGCGGTGTGTAAACCATATGGAAAGTAAATACACATGAGGTGCCCATTCTTTCCAGCCTTATATGGCTTGGCACCCGATCTATTAATCGGGGTCCACCTTTACGGCAGTAATTCTCTCTATTGACAGTGATTCATGTTTATCAGGCGGGAACTGATATAATGGAGCCGGTGAAAGACACACGTGATGTATAAACCCCATGGAAAGTAAATGCCCATGATGTGCACGTTCTTTCCAGCCTTACGTGGCTTGGCACCTGATCTATTAATAGGGGTCTACCTTTACGGCAGTAATTCTCTCTATTGACAGGGATTCATGTTTATCAGGCGGGAACTGATATAATGGAGCCAGTGCAAGGCACACGCGGTGTGTAAACCACATGGAAAGTAAATGTCCATAAGGTGCCGTTCTGTCCAGCCTTACGTGGCTTAGCACCCGATCTTTTACCTCGGGCTCCACCTTTACGGCAGTAATCCTCTCTATTGACATGGATTCATGTTTATCAGGCGGGAACTGATATAATGGATCCAGTGTAAGGCACAAGCGGTGTGTAAACCACATGGAAAGTAAATGCCCATGAGGTGCCCGTTCTTTCTAGCCTTACGTGGCTTGGCACCTGATCTTTTACCTCAGGGTCCACCTTTACGGCAGTAATTCTCTCTATTGACAGGGATTCATGTTTATCAGGCGGGAACTGATATAAGGAGCCTGTGCAAGACGCAGGTGTGTAAACCACATGGAAATTAAATGCCCATGAGGTGCCCGTTCTGTCCAGCCTTACGTGGCTTGGCACCCGATCTTTTACCTCGGGCTCCACCTTTACGGCAGTAATCCTCTCTATTGATAGGGATTCATGTTTATCAGGCGGGAACTGCTATAATGGATCCAGTGCAAGGCACAAGCGGTGTGTAAACCACATGAAAAGTAAATGCCCATGAGGTGCATGTTCTTTCCAGCCTTACGTGGCTTGGCACCTGATCTTTTACCTCGGGCTCCACCTTTACGGCAGTAATCCTCTCTATTGACAGGGATTCATGTTTATCAGTGATGGTATATGGATGAATGAAGTAATTTGGTTGGTTTGATGCACATGGTGATGTGCATGCTTTCTGTACCCATGTGATCTTATATAATATATATATGAACTTGCAGTTTCTTTGTTCGGTTTCACACATTGTATACTTATTGATCATATATGTGTGAATTTTCTGATATGGTCTCCATGTATGCTATATTCTATATGTGTTGTGATTTGAGACGTTAGTTTTCCTTCGTGTATCTCAATGTTGATATTGGACTTTCATTCCTCTTATCACCTAAGTTTATAATGTGGTTTTATGATTTTTATTTATTTATATATCTTTAAACTCTTATTTTGCACGATTGTTGTTATTTTACTCCCGCCTTTTAGATAATGCCATAGGGGGATCGAAATAAACAAACAGATTCATAATGAATGTGCTAAGTATAGTCTAATAAACAAACATACAAAACTGGATGTAGGTTGCTACACTTTTTTATACATCGGAGGTTGCTACATTGACTCTCCAAATTTGGATGGCACTGTAGCAAACCGACAAAATGTTACCAGTTTTGCAGGGCTGTTGATGGAGGGAAAACGCCATAGTTGGCGTGTTGTTGCAGTGTGGTTGGAGATGATATAACCGGCCATTCGGTTTAGACTTGTATGGAGTCGTCGAATATAGCGTAATTAAACGTTAACTAAATATGGGGAAAATACCTAATTAACTATCACATCATCTTTCATATTTGGTTAAAATATCCCCTACCAACTAGATTCAATGGGTTTGGATAGTGGGGTCGAGAATATCTTGTGGGGCCCGCTAAACTATATGTGTACCTTCGCGTTGGAATGTTGTTAACTGGGCAATTTGCAGTAGGTTTCGCGTCTTTCGACTGTGCGTTGAAAAATTCTATCGTTATTCCTCTGTAAGGTCCACTTTCACTTGTTGCCATTAGTAAGACGAAAATCTATTATACAATTCATGAAGTTTGTCCTACGTGGCAGTTTTGTCCCACGTGGCAGTTTTGTCCCAGTCATATTTTTGGTTGCTGACTGGGACGTCACGTGAGGGTTGGGTGGGGTTCTGGACTTGGGTTTGGGATGGGTTTTTGGTGATTTTTTTGCGTTTTAGTCCATGCTTTTTCTCTTTTTTCCCCCAACCCTCCTCTCTCTCTCACCCACGCTTTTTGCACTTTGGCAACCGCTTCTCTTCGCATTTGCGCCCGGGCGACGACTGCCTCCGTGCCCTCCGGGCATGGGTTATGACTAGTCTACTATACAATTCAGGACCTATTTCAAATCTTTGTCCTACGTGTCAATTCTGTCCTATGTGTCGCAAGTTTGTCATACGTGTCTTCAAAAAGAATGATTAGGGCAATCTAATTCATTGCATTTACACAATTTTTATATACTGCGTTTTGAAAAGAAACTGTTATAAAAACTGCTTCAACAATTCCCACTAACTCATTTTCACATTCTCTAATCCTCTGCTTCTACAGCCTACAACTGATGTCTTCCTCATTTCAACAATTCCTTTTTCTTCTTCCGCCCACAAACTTTCATCGCTCTTCACGACGTCCTCCTCTCTCTCTCTCTCTCTCTCTCTCTCTCTCTCTCTCTCTCTCTCTCTCTCTCTCTCTCTCCCCCCCCCCCTCCCCCCAAACGACTTCATCAGGCAGTGCTCAGGTAGTCAATGACATCTAACTTCGTGATTTATTGTCCTGGGAGTGTCTTCTGATCAAACATATGATCTTGCAACAATTTTATTGTCATTACCCGTGTCGTTCATCGCATCAATTTTATTGTCCTAATCAAACATCTGATCTTGCATGCCCGAGGACATCCTAATCAAAACACAGGTACTTTCTGATCAATTTTGGGTCCTCAGGTAGTGCTCAATTCATGAGTTCCTCAGGTACTTTCTAATCCCTAGGGTTTCCATTTTGTTTGTAATTTCCTTAATTTTGTTTAACTGTTTAGTCTCCTCAATACACAATTTTGTTTAATTTCATCCGCTCAATTAGTTAATTTCCTTATAATTTCCAGTAGTCTCCGGTAGTCTCCACATTTTTTTACATTCGGTAGTTCAACAGTTGGGGTTGGGGTGTGCTTTTGGTGATCTTTTTGCGTTTTAGTCCATACTTTTCCTCCTTTTGCCCCCCGGCCCTCCTCTCACACACATCCATGCTTTTTTTCATTTTGGCTACCGCTTCTCTCTGCATTTGCTTCCAGGTGACGACTGCCTCCGTGTCCTTCGGACACGGGCAATGACTAGTAAATAAATAAATAAAATGGCAATTGAGTTATTGATTTGATGAGATGGATGAGGTGAGATGTTGGTGGGACCACAAACCAGAATTCGACGGGTCATCGACTCATCCATCTGACGAATTTGCTGATAATTTGTTTGCGAAAATTTTTTCTCGTAAGCGCCATATCAGCGAATATTTGTATCCATTGTGACAAGTAAAACATTTATTCGTATAATATATCACCTCACACAACTGTATACAGTAATGCCATTTGTGTGCGATGAGTAAAATTCGTATAATAAATCAAAATTGGTCACCGCCCACAACTATCCAAATTTACGCACATAATGCACGTAACTAAATTATGTTTGCTCACCGCGCACATCGGTTCAAATTTTGCTCTGTTGTGCGTGCTGAGTAATTAAGTCTCCGTTTATTTATAATTGTAATGGCAAATGGAAGAGCGAGATAGATGGCCACCCAAAATGCCGGACCCAATAAAAAATTTGAGTTGCCACCAAATTTGGAGTATTATTGTAGCAGACCGCAAAAAAACCCCTCGAAGGCCCCAGAAAACCCCGCCATGCGTCCGGTCAAGTGGTGGGATATATATCCCACCAAATTTGGAGATATATCACCATTCGTGTTGATTTGTGCCTTCACTGCAGATATGGCTGAGAAATCGTGTCAGTGGGACGAAGAAACTTTGCAAGGTCAGTCTTCAGATGGAAGAAGAGACTGTAACGTAATGTTAACCGTTCTGTTCATGAAATGGGGGATGTGCGGCCGCAGTTGCCCGAGACTCCTCTAAGGGATACGTGGCCATGGGGAGGTCTCGTTCCGGCAGGCTATGTCCTTCGGCGTACGAGGGGGCATTGCTGCTGAATCTGCCCACTGACGTTCCATCGGAAGGTACTAGGGGAACCGTCACTGACCCTTCTTCCCCGTCTGGGACGGCGAGTCTGCATTGGTGGATAGGGGGTGGCCAGTCGGCTGGTGGAGAACTCCATCATTCCCACTAACCAAAGTGTCCTGGGTCAAATTGACATTGAAAGGCTCGCTAACTCAGTCGTTTATGGCAGTTACCAGGTTAACTACTAATGTCGTCTCTTTGTGATGTTGCCTTACTCTTACAGTCTTACTTATCCATGATTCCCTGCATACATCATTGGTCGGGGCAGAATTGCGTCGCCGAGTGGTACAATCGTTTATTGCCGAGCGGAAGAAGGCGGTTTCATTCGAATCTCAACTTAAGGATTGAAGGAGCAGCTGATGAAATAGAGGGACCGCAGATCTCAGGCAGAGTGGGAGTTTGCAAAAGCTAAAGATCGGGCGGCCTCAATGTCAGCGGTTCAGAAAAGCTCCGAAGAGTGATGGTACGTAGAGAAGAGCAGTCTCCTGGCTCGTATAACCGAGTTGGAGAGAAACTCGCTTCCTCCAAACTCGATTGAAGACGTGAGGCATGAGGCTGAGGCAAGGAAGCGTCAGCGATCTGGTCAGGAGTCCGGTGGAGGATCGGCCCAAACGTACGATGGTTTGGCTACCAACGTGCCCTCCAGCAAGGCGTCTGTGTGAATCATGGCATCTTAGTACACCAAATGTTTTTTATATTTTGAGAGGTGAACATGTGATGGTGTATGCGTTCGTAATGAACCCCGAACATTCAATTGGTAATGAACACCGTCTGGTGCAGTCTTTTACCACTTGATAGTATAAATATCTGTTTGCCAACCATTAGAGATCTTCGTACACCGATTGCTTAATTTCTTGTGTCTATTAAAACCATTAGCATACATCCATCACAGAAATTGATGTCCCCTCTCTTTGAATACGATTAACTTCTTACGTGCTTCGATACGGCAACTAGTTCTTGTCAGTAAATTTCAACTGAGTTACTGTTTATGTTTAGTCGGTCTAAGCACGTTCTTCGACCGACTAGTTGCCAAACTAGTCGGTCAGGTCTTGTACTCAGACCGACTAACTGTCAGTGCTCATTATCTATCTTATTCGACCTTTAGTCGGTTCATGAACGTTCACCGACCGACTAGATCCCAAACTAGTCGGTCGACGGGTCTTCACAGACCGACTAATCATGCCTTCTCTGTACAGACACTGTTCACTGTTTGATGTTAGTCGGTGTCAGTTGGACGACCGACCGACTAGATCCTAAACTAGTCGGTCGACCACCCTTCTATGACCGACTAAATTGCCCAGTAAACCTAGGTTAAGTTGTAGCCGCTGCACTTTTTTTATTTAAACCCTCGACCATTCCTATTCTTTCTTCTCATCTTCTTTACCAATACCACCCCCGTTGGCCAAGATTTGCACTATATATCCCTATTCTTCAGATCCATTTTAGATCAGCCACTGGAGATCCTTTCAGTCGCAACATCTCCCTCAGATCGCTTTTCCGTTGTCGTGCTAAGCTCGGTTTGGCTACGACAATCCGGAAACCGGCGAGATCTTCTCCTACCGCAGATCCGTGTTGGTGTCTCGATCTTCACTTCGAAAACGGTTAGTGATCTATCTTTAATTCTCTGTAACCCACACTGTAAATTAGAAAACCCTAATTAAAATGGATTATTAGACGACGTAAGATTCCAATACAAATCGGATTAGAACTCTCAATCTAATTTTCTATTTTGCCATAACAGCGAATCCAATTTCCGTAGGATACCGATCTCGTGACTCTCGTCGAACAACAACTTCGGTACCAGGCAAGTGAAACTTGCCAACCTTGCCTTAGGCCATGTTTTTAGGCCAATACTTTGTTTTAGCGTGAAAGAGACTAGACTGTGAAATGATAGCGGTCTAGGCGCAAATTCAATTCTAGCTTGACAACGAAGCTAGAATTTCCCTTGTCATGCCATGTCATACAACTGCCTGTCATGTTTAATTTTCTTTAACGGTACGCAATTTCATTTCAAATAATTGTCATGTGCCTGTGTTACCGGCCAAGGCCCTGGCTCGACACACGTGGAGTGGTAGGGATAAACGGTCACTTGAGTGTAAGAGTTGGCCCGTACAACCACTCTAGCCAAAGGGCGGAATCTCTGTGCATGACGTGCTTACAATTCTTGTACTTGTCATGTAATTGTTCACTTGCCATGCCATGTTTACTTGCCCTACTATAATCATGCCATAACATAAACTGTTGTTGTTTTCATTGCATAAAATGCCATGTCATAATATACTCTAGAACTGCTAGGTTGTTACCACTTTTCTTTAGTTTCCTTGCACAAGTCTTGTAGACTTGTTGACATATGCCCCTTCTCTTTGGGTGACGCATGTTAGTTGCTGAGCCAGAGATTGCTGTGGAGGGTGACGAGTTCGTGGAGTTCGTGCCCGATCCCGTTGCTGACGTAGAGTTCGAGGACACCTGTGACCAGTCCTAGTGTTTCCTTCGTCCTTCTTTGTTAGTTGTGTTGTTGTCGGTGAGTAGCACCGCTGTTGTTAGTTTCTTTGTTGGCCAAGCTAGGCCTTTTTCTTTTGCACTCTTTTGTTTGCCTGGTGGAATTTCTGGTTGTTGAATTTATATCTGGACTCTGAGTTGAATAATTTTAATTATTTGCCTCTTTTTCTATTATTGGTATTGTTGTTTCCGAGTCACATTACAGGGACCTGCTACTTTGTGTAAATTGACGCTTATCGGACTTGCGGCTTTGTAGCTTCAAGTCTGAGCGGACCTTCTCATGCTTCGCCTCCATATTTTTGGGAAGCGGGGCGTGACAGAAATGGACATGGATGGTGTGAAATATCGAAGTTGCCCGAGAATATACTTAGTGCACGTGAACTGCGTTGGAAATGAGCTTAGCATCACAGTGTACCAGATATACAATTTTTTCTCATTGCACACACCGGTCACACCTTTTACCTGATGTGTATGGATGAATCTTATTTGTCAGTTTGTTTCATTGGAGTCATTTTCTACAGCATTCACATAGCCTCTACATGCATCGACATTGTTACGTATAGAGTTTTCCTTTAAACGAACTTGGGATATTGGACTTATGCCATAAATTCAAGAAGACCAATCGTCAAGGAGACAAAGGTTCAAGAATACGAAGTGGTGGAAATCACTTCATGCAACATAAATAACACCTTTAATGCAGTATACCATAGGTCTTCAACATCAATAACATGCCAAAGCACACAATTATGAGTCCAACTCTTAGCATTCTCCTTTATGGCCTTTGTGCGCGGTGAGCAAATTTTCAATGTTGTAACATAAATTGCTCTAAGCGCACAACTGGAAAAATTATGTCAGTCGTGCGAATTTAGCAATTCTATATCCCATAACATAAATGTTCAACGCGCACAACAAGCAAAGCCATTATGGCGCGTTGAGTTCCCGTTGTGCAGAAATCCCATAAATTTTGTACACAAATCCCAAAAATTTCAGTATATACTTTCATTATAAACTCGGACACTACATTAGCACAAAATTATACAATCAATCACCTGATGATATAGTAAGTACAGAGGGATATTTGCCTACATCTTTACCGATTAATTTCTCGAATTGTCGCATCCTCTCTTCAAGGCCTTCCTCCCAGCCTTTGGCCGCAGGCAGGCGGTTAGCCTTCCAATGACATATTACCGGTGGGACCGGGCTTCTATCTTTAAGTTGAATCTTTACAAAGTAATTATTATTTACAAAACCTATGGTGAAGGGACCACATTTCGTACCTTGATCTGGTCCTGATCTTAACGGAAAAAATGAATGACATTGTTGCATTGACAGCAGATGTATTACACAGTTATAACAACTTGAGATTATATGTCCAACTTCTGGGAATGTCATCCAATATTGCTTGGGGGTGGTCAACCATATAGTTCATTGACTCTTCCTGTTCTTGTGCAATTTCCTCACCCATCACCTTTCTGTACAGATCATAGTGGTCACGCAGCTCTTCAAGCAACTCTCTTCTGACCACCATCCACTGGTCCTCTCCCATGCCTAAATGTGAAGATAAAGCCCAATAACCACAGTTCTTATCTGCCTTCACATCTGTGACGTTCGATATATATTTGGTGATTGCAACGGGGAATTGATCAATATAAGGTATGCCTCCTTGAACGGCTTTAGCGTCCTTAACTGCATAATTTGATGCTGCAAATGAAGCTGTAGCAGAAACGACAGACATACTGCCAGATGGCCCGGATATGACAGTTGGTTTCTTGCTAGCACGTTGAGAAGCAATTGGTGGAGCAGACGTATTTTTGATCCTTTGGGACCGTCTCGGCTGGACACGGTCGACGCTTTATTGTTTCGACGAGACTTCATTTGGAATTGGAGCAGAGCAACTAACCGCATCGGCTAAGACATGATCAAAATGAGCTGGATCAATGGGGGTGGCTGTATCTGCATTTGTCAAATTATTATCCCTTTTTCTTCTTCCATTGAACAGGACATTAGCTTGCGGCTCTGTAATCAAATTTATCGCCGGGGTAGCTAGCTCCTTCAACTTAATTAATAACTCCTGCTTCATCGGCCCATCAAGTTGAACATAGAGCTTGTGTATGCGCTCTAATTCAGCATGTATAAGCCCATCTTCTTCAAACATCAATTCCGTCTTAGCCTCCATGTCTAGCTGCTTCCAATGAGCATTTACGGCATCTAAGGTAATGGGGCAATTTTCCCTTGTGAATTCGCCAATCTCATTGGCACATGGTACACCATAAATCATTCTTGCTAGACAACCACCTACGCATTGGTCCGTTCCCATAGAGTCAGATTTATCAGCTTCCACAGACATTATCCTCAACGCCACAGCGGATGTAAATCCTATTAGCTCCCTGAACAAGAACCCATGCACATTATGTTACAACATGATCTTAGATTTTTCGAATGATGCCTTGATCTCGATATGCTGCCCCTCTAATGATTCATGTATGGTTGGCCAATAAGCGGATAAACTGCAGGCCGATGAACCCAATGCCTTTTTAAGCTTAGAATGTTCAGTTTGGTCTCTTTTGGTCTGCACTCTGTTAGTACTGACATTTCCAAAGTGCAGATTGCCATCTGTCCATACAGAAATAAACTTCTCCTTGTACTTGTCTAGCCAAGATGTCTTCACATAGCTCACGGCCCTTGTGTAATCTTTGCACTCTGTCTCCAATGCCTTCAGTTTAGCAACATACTCCTCCTTACGTGCCCCCACCAATAAATTCCTGCTAAAGATGAAACCTAACCATTTTTCTTGATCTTCAAAAGACGGCTGGCAATTTTAGGCAATATTTTTGTATATGTGCATTCTACATAATTGGTGCACCACATAGGGAAATACATGGCCAATGGCATTCATAAGTGCTGGCTCCAGTGCTATCAAAATTACACGTGGCATCCTGTATCCATGTAGCAAAGAGCTCAACTTCTCCAAGGCCCACACGTAGTTATCCTCACATACGGACTCCGTGTAACAAAATGTAGCTGCAAACTGAATATCTGTGGATGCCACCCCATACATCTCCATCAATGGTGGCCTATTGCGGTTAGTCTTCAACGCTCCATAACCAGAATCTCTGAAATTTTCGTAATAAATCAACCGACTGTGGATGTGCCCAAAATATATTCATCACTGCATTTGTCTCTTCGTCCACTTCATGATACACAATGTAATTACGCGATGTCACTAGATTAAGGAGTAGCTGAATTTCTGCTCTCCAGGCCATTTCCCCTGCCTTCATCCTCTGTCTGGCTTTAGAAATAGTGTTGATTGTGGTAGATGTTGCATTATCATTTTCCTTCAGGTATTTCAAGATTTCCCTTGGCCTAAGCAATCTATTTGACAAGTCTCTCACTGTAGCCATCTCCCCCTCCTAACCTCCCCTCGTATGGATGTCGCTCGATGTACATTGCAGGTTTATGGTTGTGATTGCCACGTACAACTGTCAAAATCCACTTATCTGTTGCCACACCATTAGCCCTCAAGTAGAAGGGACATGAACACTTCTTGCTTCGAGTTGATTTTTTGGCCGATATATCCGGCATGTGTGGCCGATATGTCCCACTTATTTCACAACAAAAATAATAAGTTGGGACCCTATTGCCCTTTGTACTCATATTTGATGATTTTGTAACAACCAAATTCCCGGTTTTCACACCGACTGCTTTTACCCATTTACCAAGCTCTTCTATGCTGGGGAAAATTCTATTTGTTGTGAACTGATTTGTATAATCTTCATTAACCTCTGAGCCTTCAACAATACGCTGAATTAAAAACCAGATACCAACATAGTCACTAAATGTTTTCCTTTATTTTCTAGTAAATTAGTCAATTAACAAAGCGAAATAATTTCTAACCTTTGCTTCTTTGTCTGCTTCATCACAGATCCCCTCAATGTGTACCGAGTCCATCTCAATCTTCGTAATTTCTACGCAATCATGTACCAAATGTACATTGCAGCAATCAATTTCTGAAATTATTAATAAATACCAAATTAATTAGCATCAATTAATGGCTTACCAACTTTACGATGCAATGCGTACGCAGTCGACTATTTTAGGGCACCCCAACCCAATGACACAAATCTTTTGCTCTGCCTTAAGGACCTTCGATTGATATAAGCAGGAACTCTTATAGTCTATATAGATCAGCAAATTAGAATAATTTCTCTTGATCAAACCCTATCTCGTTAGCTTTTCCCGTCTTAGGTCACAAAACTGATCGCATATAGAAGCTGTTATGATACCTTTGTATATACGGATGCGTAAAAATATTGGTTCATACTGTAAATTACTCATCGTGAACAATGGGATGGCAAAAATGTAAAAGTTCTCCTCTATGAACCGTCTAGCTGTTTGCTCACCGCACACAACCACGCAAAACTCAGAATTGCTCACCGCACATAACCACGCAAAACTCAGAATTGCTCACCGTCACCACCACGCAAAACTCGGAATTGCTCATCGCACACCACCACGTAAAACACGGAATTGCTCACCGCACACAACCATGCAAAACTCGGAATTGCTCAGCGCACACAACAACTCAAAACTCGTAATTGCTCACCGCACACAACCATTTTGATCAAGTCCATATGCACATGTGGACGGGTTATTTGCTAGTAATATTTCAAACTAGACTTGTTTACTCAACCAGCACAACGGGTAAATTATTGTAGACCCGATAGGACCCGATAGGACCCGAAATTGTCCCGTGATACCTTCTGCTCGCAGCGAATTGACAGACAATTACACAGATTACTCACGGCGAAATTTCAAACGGTAAGTTTTTTCAAATATTGCTCCAGTCACCCAGACCGAATTCCAAAAGATTTGATTTTTATTTCATTGCTCGAAGGATACATCACTTAGTCAACTGGTGCGTTCAAACAAAAAGTTGAATCGAGAGCAATCGATTTAGGGGTTTTTGACCTAAATTTTTCGAAATCGACTCTTTGGTAAGTCTATACTTTTAAGTACAGTTTATTTGCCTTTCTTATTTTGATTTTACATGTATTCATCCACGGTTGAGATTGATGGAGTTGGTACAAAAATCCAAGGTAACATTGATTTATCTTCTCGGCAATAATGCATTAAATCTTTGAGGATCAGGTTAAGAATTGTTTGATATAGGATAATATGGATTTTACAAACGACTTTACCACCAATCAACTGTTCAAGAATAGAAAAGAGCTATTTCAGTGGATACAGAACGTCGGGTTAAGACATGGGCATGTGATTATTACACGTTCGGGGAGATTAAGTAAAATGGCTAAAAGGCATCATGCTGTGTACTTTGCATGTGAAAGAAGCGGTGAGTATAGGGGACATCGAAAGCTAAAAAAGACCAACCGGCCTGTTAAAACCAAGAAGTGTTCATGTCCTTTTTCAATGCGTGGTTATATGGTGGACGTGGGCGTTGCGGAGTGGAAGTTAATAATCGTTTGTGGCAGGCACAACCATGAAGCAGCTAAATATGTCGATGGCCATTCCGTTGAAGGGACGTTGCAGGGAATGGAGATGGAAACAGTGCATGACTTGGCAAATAGCAAGGTTCTGCCAGCTTAAATTTTGAAAGTACTGAAGGCAAATAAAAACTTCAGTGCAACCTCAATCAAAGCAATTTATAATGCACGAAACCGGTTACAACGGGGGAAGAAGGTTGGTATTGTAAAACAGTTGAAGGAGTTAGCATCAGCTGATAAAATTGTGGGTGATGAGCATGTGAAGGCTGTGAATAATGAGGGGGGATCAGAAGGTGGGGGAGGCATTTTCGGCGAATGCTGCTGAGTGGCAGGAGGAGGATTATACTGGGAAGATGAGTGGGGTGGATGATAAGGTGGATCGTAATGAGGCAGAGCAGACTGCTGAGAAGGAGGAGGATGAGAATGCAGTGGCTAAGGCCTTTGAGAAGGAGCATGAGGTTCTACGTCTCCAAATTTCTACCCTGGTAGCGGAGATTGCTAAGCAGCATGCTGAGATGACGGATACGTCTACATTGACGTGTAAGCCGGGTAAGGGAAGAAGTAGACCGTTGTGGAAACGTACAATAAAGAAGCCGAAACAATCAATTCCACATGATGATAGTGATGAGGACTTGGCTGCCGACATAATCTTACCTTATTGGAACGCTTTTCCTGAGTGTCTACGACCCCTTATAGTGCACGTCGTAGATGTGAAAGCAGATGGAAACTGTGGGTATAGGGCTGTGGCAGCTCAATTGGGCCTGGGTGAGGACGAATGGAGGCAGGTCAAATATGACTTACGAGAAGAGATGCGGAACCACAACGGCTTGTACCGTCAACTTATGGGTGCCGTGGAATTTAACAAGAATGTAGTGGCACTGGGCCATTTGTTAGACCGTCCAAAAGCTAAATGGTGGATGCAGATGCCAGAAATGGCACATGTCATTGCCTCATGCTACGACTGTGTAGTACATATTCTTGCACCTCATCAGTGTGTGACATATTTTCCTCTAAGAACTCCTCCAGTACCCCTATCATCCAGACGCCACATAACGTTGGGTCATGTGAACAATAATCACTTCGTTATTGTTAAACTTGCCCCAGATGGTCATGTTCCTCCGACTTCAAGTATGTGGCTAAGATACCGTTCCGATGTTTCAGAAGGATGGCCGGCTGCTTATGAGGATAGGATGCATCAATTCTAGTCAATAGTATTTGGTCACGATATTGCAACCGTTGATGTTATTGAAATATTGTAGGATAAAACGTTGTATCATTTTAATTTGGATTGTTTATTTCATATTGATAGATTGGTATCATGAAATTTTATCATGTCTGCCTAAATGTGCAAATGTTATCATCGGTATGTCGTGCTGTGGTGTATCGTATCTATAAGTTGTGCTCAATGATAGACCTACTAATCAAGTTTGCCTCATACCAACTTTTTGGTGAACGGGTACAAACTGATATATACTAGATTTTGTATGCTTAATAACACACGCAATCTATCCAGTATTTCTTAAGGCTGTTAATTAATACAAATTATGATAGTTATAATGTTGATATTATATTATTTTATTAGTATCAATAATTTTGTTAACATCGGCATAAGAATATGAGTAATCCAATTGAATATATATTAAAAACAAAATTTAGTATTACTCAACGCGCACAACCGGGCAAAATCGTTCTCAGCGTCGTGATTAATAACGATTACTGTTACTAATGTCAATCCATGTAAGATTACTCAGCGCGCAAAACGGTTCAAATCGTGTTAAAATATAACCGTTGTGTGCGCTGAGTAAAATATGCCAACTAAACTACCGAATTTACTCGAAGCGCACAACGGGGTAAAAATTTTTACCCGTTAGGACCCTCTTTCACCCCTTGATAAATTCTGCTCACCGCTCACAGACATAACCTTCCCCAGATTGCTCAAGGCGGAATATCAAAAGGCAAGTTTTTCGTAGATTGCTCAAGGCGCACAGACGAAAATTCCAAAGTTTTGATTTTTATTACTGGGCTCGACATTTACATTACAATGTCAACTGCTGCGTTCAAACAAATCGGTGAAGTGATAACAATCGATTTAGGGGTTTTCAACCTAAATTTGTCGAAATCACGATTTGGTAAGTATATACTGTTAAGTACATTTTATTTGATATTCTTATTACAATGTGTAGAAATAGAAGGAGAAATTTTTGGTTTTTACTTGCCTGCAGATACAGTTGAGATTGATGGAGATGCTAAAAAATTCCGAGGTAATATTGATTTATCTTTACGGCAATAATGAAACTAATGTTTGGTTCCCGGTCCAATTAGTTGTATGAATTGTTTGATACAGGTGTATATGGATTATACAGCCGAATTTACAACGATGCATCTTTTTAAAAGTAGAGACGAGCTCTTTCAGTGGATAAAGAGCGTCGGACGACAACAGGGGCATGTGATTGTTACCAGTGCGTCGAGTATGAGTAAATCGTCCAATAGGACTCCTGCTGCCTACTATGCATGTGCAAGAAGCGGGAACTACAGGGGACACCGACCAGTAAAAAAGACCAACCGGCCAGTTAGAACCAACAAGTGTGGATGCCCGTTCAAATTGCGTGGTAATGAGGTGGGCGATGGCGGTGAGTGGAGTTTAACGGTCGTTGATGGCAGGCACAACCATCAAGCTGCTAATTATGTCGAGGGCCATTCCGACGACGGGAGGTTGCAGGGAAAAGAGGTGGAAGCATTGCGAGACTTGGCAAATAGAAAGGTGCCGCCGTCAGCAATTTTGAAAGGCCTGAAGGAAACTAAATCCTTCAAGGAAACACCAATCAAATCAATTTATAATGCACGTACCCGATTACTAAGGGGGCAGAGTGTGGGTATTGTAAACAAGTTGAAGGAGTTAGCATCACCGTGTAGAATTGTGGGTGATGAGCTTGTGGTGCATGTGGATAATGTTGAGGAGGAGCAGAAGGGAGATGAGGAGAAGGTGGATGAGGCTGAGGAGGCGACTGCATTGGCTGCTTATTGGCAGGATGATGAGGTGGATCGTAATGTGATGGAGCAGGCTGCTGAGAAGTTGGCTCTTAGTGGGCAGGAGCAGAATGCTGCGGAGGAGGATGAGGTTAATGCAGCGGAGGAGAATGTGGAGCCGAGGGTGCATGGTGTTTATGGGTAGGATGAGGCTGAGAATGCAGTGGCTGCTGAGTTGACTGTAGAGGATTATGTTATTGGGGAGTTGGTGGAGACGGAGGAGACGGTTGCCCTTAACGTGGAGGTGCAGAATGCTGAGGAGGTGGTGGAGGATAATGCAGCGGCTGAGAATGTGGAGCCGAAGGTGTATGAGGAGAAGGCAAATGAGGAGGATGATGATAAGGAAGTGGCTACTGATTTGATTGCTGAGGAGCATACTGGGAAGTTGGTGGATACGACGGGGACGGTGGAACGTAATGTGGATGACCAGACTGCTGAGATGGATGAGGGGGAAAATGCAGCTGGGGTGAATGAGGAGCCGAAGGTGGATGAGGCGACTGTGGATAATGCAGCGGCTGAGACTGTGGAGCTGAAGGTGTATGAGGAGAAGGCGAATGAGGAGGAGGATGATAAGGAAGTGGCTACTGATTTGATTGCTGAGGAGCATACTGGGAAGTTGGTGGATACGGCGGGGACGGTGGAACGTAATGTGGATGACCAGACTGTTGAGATGGATGAGGGGGAGAATGCAGCTAGGGTGAATGAGGAGCCGAAGGTGGATGAGGCGAATGTGGAGGATGTGGAGGATGAGAAGATAGTGGATGCTGGGTTGATGCAAGCGGAGCTTACGTTGGAGTTGGGGGCGACGGTGGAGACGGTGGACCATAATGTGGATGCTCAGACTGCTGGGAGGGAGGAGGAGACGGCTGTGGCCACGTATTTTGATGAGCACGAGGAGATGGATGGCATGCTTAAACAAATTTATCCACTGGTTGATGAGATTTCTGAGAAGCTTTCGGATGAGACGGAGAAGCCTACAGTGACGAGGAAGCCTGTTAAGGCTCCACGGTTGCATTCGATTGCGGAGCATAAGGCGGCGGCGAAGGAGAAGCCTAAATTGAAGAGGAAGCATGTGAAGGAAAGTAGTAGGCGTCTGAAACTTCAAATAAAGAAGCCGAAACCTTCGCTTCTCCATGATGATTATGTTGATGATTTTCCTGACAAATACGTCATACCATATTAGTTGGATTTTCCTCCCTGTCTACAAGACCTCATAATGGGCTGCGTAGACATGGTTGCAGATGGCAACTATAGGTACAGGGCTGTGGTAGTTCAGTTGGGCTTGGATCAATCCGCATGTCTGCGTGTCAGAACTGAATTGCTCCGTGGGATGCGGACATACAGCGTCTTGTACAGGCATGTTATGGGTGAGGCTACATATAATTATAATTTGGAGGTAGTGAACTATCTTATTACTAATGCATGTGCAGGACGTGATAAACGGATGCAGATGCCAGACATGGCACATGTCATTGCCTCATGCTACAAATGTGTAGTACATTTGCTTGCACCCAAGTTGTGTGTGACATTTTTTCCATTGAGAAGTCCTCCAGTAAACCGAGCCTCCAGACTCCACATAACGTTGGGTCATTTGAACAATAATCACTTTGTTTTCGTTAAAATTGACCCAACTGGTCTCGTCCCTCCGACTTCACTTGTGTGGACAAGAAAGCATGACGCTGTGGCCGATGGATGGCTGGTTGGTTATGAGTGGAGGATGCAGTTATTCGTTGAGATGGTAGAAGGTACGGATATTGCTACCGCCGATGTTGTTTAGTATTTGTAAGATATAACGTTTGATCAATGTAATAAGTTTTTTTTATAAAAATTGACCACTTTGTAGCATAAAATTTTATCATGGCTTCCGAAATGTGCAAATGTCATCATCGGTATGGATTGATGTTGTATATCATACCAATTACACCGAGCGCAACACTACAGTAATATTGCCCTTTTTACACGTTGAGTAATTATGTCTTTACCTACAAAATTGCTCAACGCACAAAACTGGCAATATTAGTGCCGGTTTTGCGCTCTGAGTATTTTTTTAATAACATCAACCTTTGTTCCAAATTGTTATGCGATGAGAATGTATCATTGTTAGTGTGTCAAATAGTCCAAGTTAGAATAGGGTTATTGTATCATATATGTTATTGTCTGACAAAATTGCTTACCACAAACTCCCATTGATAAGTTTTGCCCGTTGAGCGCCTTTATTAGACAATTTGTTAGTGGTTACTACAATTGCTCACCAGTCACCACGATCAGAACAAATAATTTTGACCGGTTGTGCGCGGTGAGCAATTTTTTTAGTGCGAAAAAAAACTCCTACTCTCCCACTCAATAAAATTTGCTGATATCTCTACATTAATTGTTGCTCGCACCGTGAAAATTTTTAATGGTTAACATAATTGTTCAAAGCGCACAACGGGGATATATTGGAACATTTGGTCCACCTAAGAGACCCCTCGAGTCTGCAGAGCAGTGCTGGTGAATATACAGAGCAGTGATCGTTAATATACAGCGGATTGCTACCAGCCGGATGTTCTGCTCAATAATGATTAATGCCTGCCTAAGTTGTGCGCGTTGGGATAAACTGATAGCCACTAAAAATAGCTCAACGCGCACAACGGGAAAAATTATGCCATATATGCTCGGTGATAATTCCGTTTGGAATACAAATCTCATCAACGAGCAAAACCTCAAATGAAGCAAGTCTGCGCATTTAGCAATTTTCTATGCCATAACATAATTGCTCAAAGCGCACAAAAAGCAAAGCCAGGTGTTCGCTTTTTGAGCATAAAAGGTAGTTTATGAACAATTGTTAAACGTGCACACCTAGTAGAATTATGCATGTTGTGCGCGTTGAGCTAAAGTTGCGTCGATAGCGCATTTTCTCAATGCGCCCCGTTTGGATAATTTTGCCCGTTGTGCGCTTGGAGCATATTTGTTGGATGTTGTAATTTTTGTTCCAACGGTCAATCATTCACATTCCAATTTTCATCATACTAATATTGTGATTCCGCAACATGCCAACAGGCAAACTTCACTTAGAAACTTTACCTAATTGTGATTAAGACCGATACTTATTCAATCTGAAGACATTTTATATTAAATCTGATACCTAGTCAATCTGATTCAGAAACTGCATGCAAACTTTTAGATTAACGCTGATACATATTCAAACGGTGACCTTTCCAAAATGAGCAACCCATTCTAATATACTGAAGTACGTACAGATACAGATCCAAACTGATACATATGCCTTTACTCTTACAAACTGATACATATGATTGTCTTCGTAGATGTTTGC
Source organism: Scilla litardierei (assembly GCA_030789695.1). Lineage (NCBI taxonomy): Eukaryota > Viridiplantae > Streptophyta > Magnoliopsida > Asparagales > Asparagaceae > Scilla > Scilla litardierei. The sequence goes on from CM061142.1 coordinate 383,420,395, forward strand.
AATGAAGTGGCGCGTGATCTGCGTGCTTTCGCGTTCAACTTCCGCGAGTTCATCGGGCGCCCATCTTTGTTGCGTTTATTAATGTCGTTGCCGATTTTCTGCCATCATCGGCTGGATATGAGTGTCGCGTCGTTGTAACCTGCAGTCAAGTATGTAGCCGTGTCATACACAACGGCTGGTACGTCGATTCCCCTGTGGCGATGTACCACACGGGCAATGCGCTCAGCATTTACGTTGCAGTTGCCGAATGCCCTGATCTGCTTAAGATGATTGTCAGCGTAGATATGTGCATTAATGTGGCACTTTGTCCTTTGTAGGAGACGCCGTGAAATGGAAAGTCGACAGACCGTTTCGCTTATTACCGTTATTGCTGTCGTCGTTTCATGAAAAAAGACACCGATTGGAACTCCGTTACCGGAGACGATGTAAAACAACACAGGGTTGCATAAGAAGTTGTGTTTGGGAGTGTTAGAGATCGGAAAGGATAGGATGGAGTGTCTGTGCGTCAAAGATGATGAATAGTGAAACGATGAAGGGTTTGATGGAGGAGATGGAGTGTAAAGAGGAGAGGGAGATGGATATGGAGTGTATAGCAAGACACGCAAAACAAATACATAGCCACAATTCATAATAGGAGGGAATAACAATCTTACATGGTACAACACCCAGCAGCTTTCCTGAAACATGTGAGACAGCATAGCCAATATCACCCCAAAAGAATATGGTATGATCATCGTACACATTTTTCATAGTGCTTTTTGGGACAAATTTTCTTAACAACGCAGTTGCAACACCCCCCAGCATTGTCGTGCATGCTTGATTATAAATGGACGATAGCCCTTCGTTGCATAAGTTTCCAACATCAACCATTTACCTTTACGTGAAAAGAGTACTGGATGAATGCTATCGTCCATATCTATATCAAGCATGCTCGAAATGCATAAGAACTAATTGTTTCCATACGGAGGTGGTATTGGAAAATAAAGAAGAAGATGATAGAAGAAACTAGCGGAAGTTGTGAGAAGATGAGGGCTCGTTGTCCGCCATTTATAGGGGAATTGGATCAAAAGAGTATAAAAAGTCAGTGATCCTACATTAATGCAATGGATCTCGGGAATCAACATTTATACTCAACACGCAAACCGCATAATTCCAACGCAAAAATCGTGTAATCCCAATTATTTTAGCATGTGGATCAAAATAGGTTAATTACTCTCCGCGCAAAACAAGGAAACCCTACGGTTTTTTGCCTTGATCACTTAGTAGGAAAATTACTCCCAAAAATACTACTCTCCACTAAGCTTTTTTAATACATTTTATTCGATGCGCACACCGGGCTAAATAATACAGAAGCGAGTAACTATCATAATTGCTCACCACACAAAATGCATAGAAAACGGGAATTGCTCAATGCGCATAACGCAGAACGCATGGCAGCGAATTGTATTGGTTGATGAGGATGAGACAGCAGTAGAGTTATTGTGTGGCTACATCGAAGACCTCGTCATGCTACAGAGGGGTTCTCGTGAATATACAAAAGACTGCTCATGCATATACAGCGATTGATATTAGACATATGAAGAGACCCTTAATTACGATGGGAGAGAATTGATGCAGCTGGAGCGATTTGAAAGCCCTAAGGGAGACCTTTTGACCCAAAAAATGACACAAATGTCCTCAAAAGCAAGAGCAACTGTGACCCAGTGGAGAACTTTGTGGAAGTTCACCCTCACTAGGAAAAAAATAGTTATGTGCGGTGAGCAATTCTGAGATTTGAGTGGTTTTGTGCTCTGAGCAATTCTGATTTTTGAGTTGTTGTGTGCGGTGAGCAATTCTGAGTTTGAGTGGTTCTCTACGGTGAGCAATTCTGAGTTTTGAGTGGATTTGTGCGCTGATCAATTCTGAGTTTTGAGTGGTTTTGTGCGGTGAGCTTATTCTGAGTTCGAGTGGTTGTGTGCGGTGAGCAATTCTGAGATATGAGTGATTTTGTAGCCGCTTACTTAATTGCTCAACACTCAGACATAATTGCTTAACGCAAAGAAAGAAAAGCCTTACCATGAAGGTTGAAAGGGGGCGAGACGCCCCTGTATTAGATCTCTCCTCACAAACCTAGGGCGTTATGGACGATTTGCCTCTAGACACTCCTCCCCTCTCAAAAGAAACCTCCCGTTGGCCCGATCATTGGATAGGCCCGCGGTTGATACCGGACCTCTCCTTCCCGACGAATTATTCCTCTTACAGGCGGATCGCCGACGAGTTATTCCTCTTACACATGGAGCGGCCCGCCTTCCACTCCCCGACTTCCCTTGGACAACTTGGGTCAGGGGACTTACGGCGGACCACTCCTCCCCTCCAGTGCCTACTCCGTGACTACCTCTACCACTGGGGGAGAAGTCGCCGCCCGCGGGGTGACGGTCCAAATCACCGATGAAGGCATCGCCATGCCAAATCACCCCGCTGGGCACCACCGTTCCCAGACAACGGGTCCCTCCACCATCCAACGACCTGTCTTCCACTCATCGACCTCCCGTCGCACATCCTTAAGTGGAACGGCACCCCAGCCCGCCATCCAACGGCCTGCCTTCCACTCCTCGACATCCTGTCGCACATCTTAAAGTGGAACGGCACCCCAGCCCACCATCCAACGGCCTGCCTTCCACTCCTCGCCCTCCCGTCGCACATCCTGATGCAGTTTACAGTAAAGTGTAATGAACCCCCAACCCGCCATCCAACGGCCTGTCTTCCACTCCTCTACCTCCCGTCGCACATCCAGATGCAGTTTACAATAAATTGGAACGACACCCCAGCCCGCCAACCAACGGCATGCCTTCCACTCCTCGACCTCTCGTTGCACATCCTGATGCAGTTTACAGTAAATTGGAACGACACCCCAGCCTGCCATCCAACGGCCTGCCTTCCACTCCTCGACCTCCTGTCGCACATCCTGATGTAGTTTACAGTAAAGTGGAACGACAACCCAGCCCGTCATCCAACTGCCTGCCTTCCACTCCTCGACCTCCCATCGCACATCCTGCTGCAGTTTACAGTAAAGTGGAACGGCACCCCAGCCCGTCCACGGATCATGTCACACTTACTCAACCACTGGCGTCTTTATCGACGTATTGTAAAGAACGCGAAAATGTCCCTCCAAGCAAGTTGTTAAATTCCGTCTATGAGAAAATTAACTTGTTTACATGCAAACTTTTAGATTATCTCTGATACATATTCAATCTGAAGACATTTTAGATTAAATCGGCTACATATTCAATCGAATTTAGAAACTACTTGAAAAATTTTAGATTAAATCTCATACATATTCCAATTGATGACATTTTGAAAATGACCCAGTCATTAAAATATACTGATGTACATACTGATACAGAACAAAAAAAATTCATTAGCCTATGCTCTTTACAAACTGATACATATGATTGTCTTTGTAAGATGTTTGCAATGAAGGGGCTCTTTGCGGGATAAATTGTCGACGTGATCTGCGTGCTTCACCCTACAACGACGCCTGCAATGACGACACTCCTATCCTGCCTACGGTTGCCGAAAGTCCGCAACGACGTTAATAAATGCAACGAAGCGACCATCTTCGTTGCGTTTATGAACGTGTTTGCCAACTTTCTGCTACCGTAGCCCGGGTAGGAGTGTCGTCATTGTAGGCGTAGTTGTAACCTGCTGTCAAGTATGACGCCGTTTCGAAGAAACCGAAAAGAACTCCGATTCTCAAGAGGCGATGAACACCAACACAAGGTTGCGTAATAAATAGAATGAGCTTTTCATCTTCGAGATCGGAAAGGACAGGAGGAAGTTTTTGTGTGTCTTAGACGAGGTATAGTGTAAAGATGAAGGGGTTGGAGGAGGAGATGGAGGGTAAAGAGGAGATGGCTATTCCATGTGCATGCTTGATTATAAATGGATGATAGCCCTTTGTTGCATTTATTACCGTCATTGCAGTTGCCAACATCAACCATTTATCTTTACGTGAAAAAAGTACTGGTTGAATTCTATCGTCCATTTCTATCTCCTGCCTCATGCCCGAATAGTAGAAGACCATCTCATCTTTACACTCCATATCCATCTCCATCTCTTCCATTTCTACCTCATGCATCATGCTCGAACATAAGTAGACCTTATTGTTTCCAGACGGAGGTTGTGTGGGCAAATAAAGAAGATGATGATAGAAGAAAGTAGAGGAAGTTGTGAGAAGATGAGGGCTCCTTGTCCGCCATTTATAGGGGAATTGTGAAGGGTTTTGTGGGACCCTTAGCGCACAAAAACTATATGCCCGTCCTAAGTCGGCCGGAACATAGACAGAAATAGCAGCGGAAAATAATCATGTTAATCTAATTAACATTTAACCCTAAGGTCCAAGACCCTAATCCAAGATCTATGCCGACTTGGGATGGGTCTGACCATCCCAAGAAGGATCTAGCCTACTGCGATTAAATTAAACTAATGCTTATTAAACTACATACCCGGAATCTCAGCCCTGGGGCAGGCGAGATGTTCCGCACCGTCTTCCAAGCCGCTCCATGTCCCACGCCGAGCCGCTCCCCAAACCGCTCCTCAAACCGCTCCGTATCCCGAGGTGATCAATCCCGTGTCACCGACCCAACCACGCGCCTAAGAAAGTTTCACGCGAATGAAACCTCCGCCTAGATTTCGGATCTAAATCCGAACACCTTTGCGGCTTTGCTAGAGCCCTCAGGAGTAAGACAGAAATTTATAAGGAGAGGAGAAATATTAATTTAAGCTTAGATCCGAGCGTGCTCCAACATTTACGAGAGCCGCTCAGATCTAGAGCTTGGGACGAGTTATGAGGAAGGGGGAGGGCCTCTATTTATAGAGGCGGCTGACTCTCCCCTTTTCTCCACAACCGAGGTGGGACTATTAATTTGGGACTAATTAAATCAAGTTAGTTTGCCTTTCACAAAGGGCAAACTTCCTCGAATTTTAACTCCCTCACCGTTGAGTTTCAATGTTGGTACAACCTACCAAATCAAAGAGGGTTCAACGGTGAACGCGTAGGAAAAAACGGCTCGTCAATCCGAGTCCGTTTGACCCTTCAAACAATTGTCCAAAGTTAGCCAAAAGTCATGCTTCTCTTAGAAACGTAGTCGTCAAGAAAATCCGAGGTTTCAAAAAACCCTAACCAGAAAATTCGGGCTTGGTGGGCCTCCATTTTCGCTGGTTTCAGCCCAACAGTTTGGGCTGACTTGTTTTGGCTATAACTTGTGCATTTGGACTCCATTTTTGACGCGATTTGAACATGTGTTTAGAGCGGGACGATCCCGTCATCTATGTAACCTTTTCAACGTGTTTATTTAATTAAATATAGTCTTAAAAAATTTAAGACACATTTAATCTCTTTTGCATCATATGCAAATTAGTCCCTATCTAGGCTTAAATTTTCATTTGCATCAAATACAAATGATCCGAGGGCATATTCCTCTACATCTCCCACTTGCACTCAGGATCATTTATCCCGAATGCAGGAGATGATTGCAAACATCTTTTGCAATATTTTATCCCTTGCATCAAATGCAAATTATTCTCCCTAACTAATTTCTACCTATTACTAGACGAAGGTCACACTCTGTGTGAGACCCTACAGCCTGACCCTTACAATAGGTTGGGCACAAAGCCCTATACGGCAGTGACCACGAGTAGTGGTTGCCGTCCCTGCTTTAGGAATCATCATTATGTGGTTGACTCATTGACATGAGTATTGTCGGGACCACCCTGACTGTTTCCGTGATGAATTCCGCAGTTATAGTCTCTTCGTCTTAACTATGTCGTGTAGATCAAGTCTAGGGTACGGTCAAACTGGCAACCCCAATAACTTGACTCCGGTTAGTTTCTGTCGATATTTTAGTCAAAAATGTTGGACTTCTTCCAACATACTCTGGCCAGAGTTTTTACTAAAGACCAAACTAACCCTACGACACTAACTCCCATTGACCGGGAGAGACGAACCCTCTCTTGGTCATTACTCTCCTCATACGCTTCAAGTGTCACCCAATCAAAGACCTTTCAACAGGCCTTGCCTCGAAGCTAGGTCATTTGATCTAAGTGGCACCGTTCACGCACAGGTTCGTCAAAATGACCTCAAGTCAAAAGACCAACTAGCCTATCCTCACTCAGAGTCATCATAGACAGATTGGTCAATATAACCATATGATAACTCTTGTGGATCATTCAGTGAACTCACTCTCTAATGAGCACATGTGTCTCGTCTACGACTTCGCCAAGTCAAGCGATCATGAGATCATCGCCACCGCTAAACGGTGAAGACTAAGACACAAAGGTCTATCCGATGTTTCGATATCCTTGTCTCGAAACATCTACGACCACGAACCCTTTTAGACTTATGCTACAGACGGTCAAACATTTCTCCATGATCGAGATACTCATCTCAATACCTGTTTGACCTCGCATAAAGTCTCAGGACTTTATCTAAGTTAATATCTAATGTTAACTACATTATAACATAACTTAGATAAATTTTTACCAAACAGCTTACTGTTATTTCGAACAAGATGTTTGTGTTATTCACACACAGAGATAGATTGCCTCGAAGGCATCTTCTCTCAACATCTCCCACTTGTACTCAGACCCATTTATCTCGGTATCTAATACCGTTTTTACACATAAGTTTTCCCGACTTCATGTGGTAGAGCCTTCGTGAGTGGATCTGCTAAAACCGTCTACACTATAGACTTAAGGGGTTTCTATGTTCATGTTAGACCAACCATTTGAATCTCATTCAAATAATTCACTTGGTCTTTTGGAATCTATAATATTTTATTTCCTTGGATCTCATCCAGTTCATCGTACCTTACGATAATCATTTAAATTAGTTAATGGTCATTTCAAATGGCTCATATTTATTTCTGATAAAGTATCAAACTCTTTTGATCACTTTGTCAAAAATATATGTTCCATCCCTTTGATGTCTCGCATGTAATTTATACGCTCCCACTGACCTTGAAAACTATCTGGCTAATTCATATAAGTTGGTCCGTCTAAATCATATTTAGAAAAACGAACTTATAAGTGAATGCTCCAATTTTCATGGTCAACTTAAGCGTTTACATCGAGTTTGGTCCGAGTAGTTCTGTACACATCTGCTGGCGAAAAAACGGTTTCATTATAATCCGTTTTATAGGAATTAAGATGAAAACCGTTCTCGACCAATATGATTGTACTTCACTATTTCCTTTCTGCTCCTAATCTTTCAACTTAAAGATTTACTTGCAGAAAATGAGAGGAAACATTTTCCTTGGGCACGTAAACTAAATTCCAAAATTTATTTACGCACACGGACCTATTCTGATTGCATCAAGTTTTAAATCGGAGTTACTACTCCGAATTTCATCTCGGAAGTTGATTAAGTCATCATCAGTTATGATGTCTAACTCAACAATTCGTCTCACGAGATTCGAGTAATTATACAACTTTCTAATGATCGATTTAATGAATATCTTATTGATATGTCCTCATAGAACATTTATCAAAACCTAGGCATTAATGTCTGGGACTTGACCCAGAAGGAGGACTTAACTCAGAGTCACTAACAATGGATCACACCAAGTCTAACTAAGTGTGATTCATACCTTTTAACACACCGATGTGTTAATAGACTTGACCTGAGAGAAAATCACATTTTCTTTTAATTACGCAAGATTTTATGTAGCTAAGTATTTGACCATTCGATCTAATCGAATCAGTTTAAATACTTTAGTCATTTCGTTCTTTATTTTATCAGACTTGTGTTTCATCAAGAACACGTGTCTTAATAAAATATACGAATAACTTATTTCGGTTAATCTAGACTCGGGTACATCAGTATGTACGAGACTGAGTTCGACAACTCATTCTCCCACTGTCTTACAGATGGGTTTCGGCCATTTTATCTAAGAGGATAAGACTCACAAGTGTCCGTAGACTTCATAATACGAGAGGTCAGACCCCTCTTTATGTGACTTGTGAAGCTTAGTCTCTCGATACGGCCTAGTCTATTTTGCCATATAAGTTTGCTACTATCTTGTGTATTTATATATATTAACATTTAATATATATATTATCGTTATACATATTACTCATTGCTTCAGAAGCAATGTGACAACATTCGTCAAAATGTGTTAACCTTTTGTATAACAATAATTACGAAATCGGGACATCAAAATATGTCACATTTTCGTTTCCTCCTACTTATGTCTTTACTAATGACAAATTAAACTAACTTTCTCAATTGACTTTCCGGAGTGCCTTCTTCCTTTTCTAAATCACATTTAGATATTAAATAGCCCAACATAAATAAATAGCTATGCAAGCATCTCAAGTATCCAAACGCCTAAGAGTTGCAATCTTGAGTGTAGCTCAAGAAGTTGCTTGTCTCAAGATCCGGTTGGGATACATAGTCTTGCACCGCTCATGCACTCGTATTCGACTCAAACGGTTTGATCGAATTCTTGATATTTGCGGATCAGAATTGTTTGTCCATACAACCTTGAGGGTAGCTCGACAAGTTGTAGGGAGAAACATACTTCGAATATCCTATATGTTCAAGCTGCCTCATATAGAGACGAGTGACATGTTGCGTGAATTTATTTGTTGGACCCAGAACTTAATAAAATCATATTTCTTAAGTCTATTCTTTAGAAGGTCATTTTAATGTCAACGAGAATATAGTTTTGATTCTATCAATTAGAATTTAGCTTGATATTCAATTAATCAACCTATTTGACCAGTTAACTTATTCCATTAAAAAATTATATTTCGATTCCTTCGGTAAACATAGTCTTGCCCTAGTTTAGCATATGTTCAATATTAAATATAGGTAGATTGGCATTCATCTATCTATATCCTCCCACTATTTTTACTATCGTTTCAAAGCTTAATAACGAACGATTTAATCGAATTAAAATATTTAAAATTTAGTGAAAGAGGGCTCCAATCATCCTGAACCTCACAACCTTGAGGAGACTCAACAAGTTGATTGGTGCCATGATTGGTAGACTAACTCTTAGTCAATCACATCACATGTGACTCCCTATCGTTTTTTTTTACCCACAGTCACTTATGATCTTGAGGAGACTCAACAAATCATAATGGCTGGTCTAGTCAGACCCTTGATTTTGTGTCCATATTTGACTTAGATCGATGCTCGAGGAGACCCGACGTATCGATTTGGGTCAAGTCTAGACTACATCACATGTATGTTGGAGTTTGTTCCTTAAAGATAAACATGTCATAGCTTGAGGAGACTCAACGACTATAATTGTCTTCTTTGAGTTACCAAGCTCCAAAATCAAGGAGGGATATGGATTAATCTTTAATAAGATTTATAACGCATTGACTAGATATAGTCCAGGGTGTCATACAATCATGATTCGCGACATTGCGGTCTAGCGGAACACAGCCAGGGAATTGACTAAGCCAGGATCACTACCCCTTAGACTAGTAAGGGTTGATCCAGAACTCTTAGCCAAGCACATTGACTGGATCATGGTCCATTGAATGAAGCTTGTCATTTCTGTATGTGTGCCATAGACTAAACAGTTTTTATTAACAACTAATTAATCCTATCAACTAGTTGCATCCTTATATTCAAAATTTTAGGATTTGTTTAATAACTTTTATTAAGACCTTATCAACTATAAGGTTCACGTGCTATCCTAATCGTTATTAGGATTTTAATAAACTTTATTAACAACGCCAAAAGCGAAGTCCTTTAATGAGAATTAATTATAACAATTAGAATTAAGATTCATTAAAAGGACTACCCTAATCATGAATTAGGTCTTAAAGGGTTGTTAAAAGTTTTATTAAAACATAGCATGTCATTAAAATTCAAGTAATAAATTTTAATCATTTTTAATGGCTAACCTAAAGGGTTGTCTTGTGTTATCAAATAAGGGACAAGAAGAACTAGCCATTAAAATAAAGCTACACTAATTTATCGCATAAAGATAGTGCACAACTATTTAACAATTAAATAGATTAAGTTTATTGCATAAACAATTTTAGCATGCATACAAAAATTTAACATTTAAATTTAAAATATGATTTTAAAAATATTTTATTTTTATCTCATAAAAACTTGTTTTTAAAATCACATATTTGCATGCTACTTTAAAAAATTTATCGCATAAAAATTTTAACCTTTAAAATCAGTTTTAAAATATCTCATAAAATTAAAACATCATTTTAAAAAACTTTCATGCTTAAAAATTTATCATATAAAATTTTAGGCACTTTAAACTTATCGCATAAATTTTAAAAGATTAAAATTAGTTTTAAAAATTATCACATAAATTTTAAAACGTCATTTAAAAAATTTCCATGTTCAAAATTTATCAAATAGAATATTTTTGAACATCTAAAACATTTTGAAAATTATCTCATAATTTGAAAAATAATTTGTAAAAGTATTTAACAGCATTTTAAAGTTTAATAAAATCGCAGGCTAGATCGTTACGCAGACCTTGCTCTGATACCACTGAAGGGTTTTGTGGGACCCTTAGGGCACAAAAACACTATGCCCGTCCTAAGTCGGCCGGAACATAGACAGAAATAGCAGCGGAAAATAATCATGTTAATCTAATTAACATTTAACCCTAAGGTCCAAGACCCTAATCCAAGATCTATGCCGACTTGGGATGGGTCTGACCATCCCAAGAAGGATCTAGCCTACTGCGATTAAATTAAACTAATGCTTATTAAACTACATACCCGGAATCTCAGCCCTGGGCAGGCGAGATGTTCCGCACCGTCTTCCAAGCCGCTCCCTGTCCCACGCCGAGCCGCTCCTTGAACCGCTCCCCGAACCGCTCCTCGAACCGCTCCGTATCCCGAGGCGATCAATCCCGTGTCGCCGACCCAACCACGCGCCTAAGAAAGTTTCACGCGAGTGAAACCTCCGCCTAGATTTCGGATCTAAATCCGAACACCTTTGCGGCTTTGCTAGAGCCCTCAGGAGTAAGGCAGAAATTTATAGGGAGAGGAGAAATATTAATTTAAGCTTAGATCCGAGAGTGCTCCAACATTTACGAGAGCCGCTCAGATCTAGAGCTTGGGACGAGTAATGAGGAAGGGGGAGGGCCTCTATTTATAGAGGCGGCAAACTCTCCCCTTTTCTCCACAACCGAGGTGGGACTATTAATTTGGGATTAATTAAATCAAGTTAGTTTGCCTTTCACAAAGGGCAAACTTCCTCGAATTTTAACTCCCTCGCCGTTGAGCTTCAATGTTGGTACAACCTACCAAATCAAAGAGGGTTCAACGGTGAACGCGTATGAAAAAACGGCTCGTCAATCCGAGTCTGTTTGACCCTTCAAACAATTGTCCAAAGTTAGCCAAAAGTCATGCTTCTCTTAGAAACGTAGCCGTCAAGAAAATCCCAGGTTTCAAAAAACCCTAACCAGAAAATTCGGGCTTGGTGGGCCTCCATTTTCGCTGGTTTCAGCCCAACAGTTTGGGCTGACTTGTTTTGGCTATAACTTGTGCATTTGGACTCCGTTTTTGACGCGGTTTGAACCTGCGTTTAGAGCGGGACGATCCCGTCATCTAGGTAACCTTTTCAACGTGTTTATTTAATTAAATATAGTTTTAAACAATTTAAGACACATTTAATCTCTTTTGCATCATATGCAAATTAGTCCCTATTTAGGCTTAAATTTTCATTTGCATCAAATACAAATGATCCGAGGGCATATTCCTCTACAAATTGGACCAATCAAAATGAAGAGTATAATTAGGAAACAAAATAGGTTAATTACTCTCCGCGCAAAACAAGGAAACTCAACGGTTTTTCGCCTTGATCAACATTGATGCTAATAGAAAAATTACTCCCAACAATACTAATCTCCACTAATCTTTTTTACTACATTTTATTCGACGCGCACACCGTGCTAAATAATACAGAAGCGAGTAACAATCATAATTGCTCACTGGGCAAAACGCATGGAAAACGGGAATTGCTCAAGGCGCACAATGCACAACGTATGGCAGCGAATTGTATTAGTTTATGAGGATGAGACAGCAGTAGAGTTAATGTGTGGCTACATCGAAGACCCCGTCATGCTACAGAGGGGTTCTTCTCGTGAATATACAAAAGACTGCTCGTCAATCTACAGTTGATTGATACCAGACACATGATTATCTCTGATAAATATTCAATCTGAAGACATTTTAGGTTAAATCGGCTACATATTCACTCAAATTCAGAAACTATATGCAAACTTATAGATCAACTTTGATACATATTCAAACTGTAGATGATTGATACCAGACATATGATTTTCCCAAGAATGTTTGACTGGTGGGAAGTGAACTGGAAAAATTTATAGCCGCTTACATAATTGCTCAACGCTCAGAATCAACAAATTTATGGCCGTTGTGCGCGGTGAGCAAATTTTTAATGGTTTAAATAATTGCTCATAGCGGACAACAAGCAAAGCCAGGTGTTCTCTTTGAGTTCCCGTTGTGCGTGTTGAGCAAATTTTTAATGGTTAACATAATTGTGCAAAGCGCACAACAAGCAAAGCCAGGTGTCCGCTTTGAGCATCAAAGGTATTTTATGAACCATTGTTAAACGTGCACAACCAGCAGAATTATGCCCGTTGTGCGCGTTAAGCTAATGTTGCATCGATGAAGAATTTGCTCAACGCCCCCACGGGAATAAATTTGCCCGTTTTGCGCTTTGAGCATATTTATGAGATGCTATAATTTTAATTCCAATGCGCGTCATCGCAGTGAATCAATCACATTCCAAATTTCATCATACTTAATCTGATTTCGAAGCAAGCATACATGCAAATTGTATACTTATTCAATCTGAAAACATTGTAGATTAAACCGGATACTTATTCAATCTGACTCAGAAACTACATTCAAACTTTTAGATTAAATCTGATACTTTTTCAATCGGAAGACATATCAATCGAATTCAGAAACTGCTTGCAAAATTTTAGATTAAATCACATACATATTCAAATTGATGACATTTTCAAAATGACCCAGCCATTCAAATGTATTGATGTACATACTGATACAGATTCAAACTGATTCATTAGCCTATTATCTTACAAACGGATACATAGGTTGGCCGTGCATGGCTATTGTCCCTCTGATGCACAAGCACTCCCTCCTGTTCTTTTCGATCTCTTGGCTCGCATCCAAATTGAAGAAGAAAATGAAGAAGAATCTTGTGGGAATATGGAAAATAGTGAAATTTCTGTAACTGTTGATCCTGAGGTTATCGAATGCTTCGTTGGAAGCGAGCCCTTGCGCCCCCCTTTGTCTCATGTTCAAAAATCCATCTTTTTTTAATTTATTGAAGTCGACTTCAATAAATTAAAAAAAGATGGATTTTTGAACCTGGGACAAGGGGGCGCAAGGGCTCGCATCCAACGAAGCATTTGATAACCTTGGGATCAACAGTTACAGAAATTTCGATACTTCCTGGGCCCGACGACGTTGTTCGCGCTACAATCTTGAAGGGTATTCCGAAGGAGCGGAGAAAGTTCGATGATCTTAGGAAGGATGAGATGATCCTCACACACTTATGGCCCAAAGGTAAGGAGGTGGAATCATTCTGTAATCGATTCCAAAAAGAAAAGCAAAAAATGAACTGTGATCGTTACCTTTCAACAAAAAACAAGGAAGCGCGGATCAATCGATTGCAGAACTGCAAGCAAACTCGATCGGACAGATGTAGATGGATCTAGGGTTAGGGTTTAGTTCAGAATTTGGGTGAAGCAAGGGAGATGGAAAAAATTAGTCATCGGTTAAAAGCTTGGGCGAGGCGACCATAACCATCTATAACCATCTAGTTACCTCAGGCGACCATCTTTGTTGCGTTTATTAACGTCGTTGCCGACTTTCGGCAACCATAGGCAAGATAGGAGTGTCGTCATTGCACGCAGAAGAACTTATTGTTTCCAAACGGAGGTTGTGTGTGCAAATAAAGAAGATGATGATAGAAGAAAGTAGAGGAAGTTGTGAGAAAATGAGTGCTCGTTGTCCGCATTTATAGGGGAATTGGACCAATAAAAATTAAGCGTATAATAAGTCCTTGATCTTACAGTAATGCAATGGATCTCAGGAATCAACATTTATTTACTCATCGCACACACCGCGTAATACCAACGTGAAAATCGCGTAATCCCAATTATTTTAGCATATGGAACAAAATAGGTTAATTACTCTCCGCGCTAAACAAGGAAACTCAACGATTTTTCGCCTTGATCAACATTGATTCTAATAGGAAAATTACTCCCAACAATACTACTCTCCACTAAGCTTTTTTAATACATTTTATTCGACACGCACACTGGGCTAAATAATACAGAAGCGGGTAACTTTATAATTGCTCATCGTGCAAAACGCATGGAAAACGAGAATTGCTCAAGGCGCACAACGCACCACGCATGGCAGCGAATTGTATTGGTTGATGAGGATGAGACTGCAGTAGAGTTTTACTGTGTGGCGACATCGAAGACCCCGTCAAGCTACAGAGGGGTTCTCGTGAATATACAAAATACTACTCGTGAATCTACAGCTGATTGATACCAGACATATGATTTTTCAAAGAATGCTTGACCAGTGGGAAGCGATCTGGAAAAATTTATATCCGCTTACATAATTGCTCAACGCTCAGTACCAACAAATTTATGGCCGTTGTGCGCGGTGATCAAATTTTTTATGGTTTACATAATTGGTCAAAGCGCAAAAGAAGCAAATACAGGTGTTCCCTTTGAGCCGTTGTGCGCGTTGAGCAAATTTTTAATGGTTAACATAATTGCGCAAAGCTCACAACAAGCAAAGCCAGGTGTTCGCTTTGATCATATAACGTATTTTATGAACCATTGTTAAACGTGCACAACCAGTAGAATTATGCCCGTTGTGCGCGTTAAGCTAATGTTGCGTCGATGACAAGTTTGCTCAACGCCCCCACGGGAATAAATTTGCTCGTTTTGCGCTTTGAGCATATTTATGAGATGCTATAATTTTAATTCCAATGCGCGCCACCGCAGTGAATCAATCACATTCCAAATTTCATTACACTTAATCTGAATCCTAATCAAGCCTACATGCAAACTTTTAGATTTAATTCTTATACTTGTTCAATCTGAAAACATTGTAGATTAAACCGGATACTTATTCAATCTGATTCAAAAACTACATGCAAACTTTTATATTAATTCTGATAATTTTTCAATCTTAAGACATATTCAATCGAATTCAGAAACTGCTTGAAAAATTTTAGATTAAATCTCATACATATTCTAATTGATGACATTTTGAAAATGACCCAGCCATTCAAATATATTGATGTACATACTAATACAGATCCAAACAGATTCGTTAGCCTATGCTCTTACAAACTGATACATATGATTGTCTTCGTAAGATGTTTGCAATGAAGGTGCTCTTTACGGGATAAATTGTCAGTGTGATATGCGTGCTTTCACGTCATCTTCCGCGAGTTCATCGGGCGACCATATTCATTCCGTTTATTACCGTCGTTGCCAATTTTCTGCCATAATCGGCTGGATATGAGTGTCGTCATAGCAGGCGTCGTTGTAACCTGCACTCAGGTATGTAGCCGTTTCAAAGACACTGAGTGGAACTCCGATTCACATGAGGCGTCGAACAACAACAAATGGTTGCATAACAAATAGAATGAGCTTTTTATCTTCACGATCGGAAAGGACAGGAGGGAGTGTTTGTGTGTCATAGACGAGGTATAGTGAAATGATGAAGGGTTTGATGGAGGAGATGGAGTGTATAAAGAGGAGATGGATATGGAGTGTATAGTCGAGGAGTGGAAGGTGAAATGCTCACATATGGAATGCATTCATCGGGCATGCTTGATTATAAATGGACGATAGCCCTTCGTTGCGTTTATTACCCCCATTGCGTAAGTTTCCAACATCAACCATTTAGCTTTACGTGAAAAGAGACTGGTTGAATTCCATCATCCATTTCTATCTTAAGCATTAGGCATGAACAAAAGAAGACCATTTCCTCTCTACACTCCATCTCCATCTTGTCCATTTCTATCTCAAGCATCATGTACGAACAGAAGAAGACCTTATTGTTTCCAGATGGAGGTTGTGTGGGCAAATAAAGAAGATGTTGATAGAAGAAAGTAGAGGAAGTTGTGAGAAGAGTAGGGATCCTGTAGGATAACGGAGTATACTCATCAATTTGAATGGTCAATTTCACATTAAATGGACCGTGAATACCCTGGGTGCCCTGAAGATGCGTATGAAATCGGAGGACTACAAGCTGATGATGTCGTCTCTCAAATATGCTCCTCTCCCTGGTCTGCGAAGAGAAGAATGGCCCCCTGGACTTTGCACCCTGGATGGCTGCCCTGGGTCACATAGGTTGGCCGTGCATGGCTACCGTCCCTCTGAGGCACAAGCACTCCCCCATGTTCTTTTCGATCTCTTGGCTTGCATCCAAAATTGGAAATCTGCAGGTGGAAAGGGACAATTATGATCTGCTTCATCCACAGTCAGATTTAGCCAATTTGGTTGCGAGCCAAGAGATCAAAAAGAACAGGATGGAGTCCTTGTGCCTCAGAGAGATGGTAGCCATGCACGGCCAACCTAATTGACCCAGAGCAGCCAACCAGGGTGCAAAGTCCGGGGGGGCCATTCTTCTCTTCGCAGACCAGGGAGAGGAGTATATTTGGGAGACGACAGCATCAGCTTGTACTCCTCCGATTTCATACGCATCTTCAGGGCACCCAGGGCATTCACGGTCCATTTATAGTGAAATAGACCATTCAAATTGAGGAGTATACGTCCGTTATCCTACAGTAATGCCAGGGATCTCGGGAATGAACATCTTCTTTACTCAACGCGTAATCCCATAGAGAAAAACGTGTAATCCCAAGTATTTTAGGCTGAGCTTAAAAAGAGGTAAATTACTCTCTGCACACGATAAGGAAACTGAACCGTTTTGTGCCTTGAGCAAAATTGATACTATTACGAAAATTACTCTCCGTCAAAAACTCGTAAAATTCATTATTTTCCAGCGCAACAAAAACAATCAAATTTTTTTCGCTGTTCGTGCGGATTAATTGGTTCCACTATAAGCCCTTGTGTGTACAGTGGAGTTCTCAGATGTGAGACCGTGTGTGTACAGCGGATGGATATTGATTCACACTAGGACTTTTAACCCCCGCGCACGACGCGCACAATGGCTAATTGATTTCAGCTCTTCGTTGCGTTTATTACCGTCATAGCGTCAATTTCCAACATCAACCATTTACCTTTACGTGAAAGGACTACTGGATGAATGCTATCGTCCATATCTTTATCAAGCATGCACGAACAGCAAACGAACTTATTGTTTCTAGACGGTTGCTGTGTGCGCAAATAAAGAAGAAGATTTATAGAGGGAACTAGAGGAAGTTGTGAGAAGATGAGGGCTCGTTGTCAGCCACTTAGGAATTTGACCAATAAAAATGAAGAGTATAATAAGTCTGTGATCCTACAGTAATGCAATGGATCTCAGGAATCAACATTTATTTACTCAACGCACACACCGCGTAATACCAACGTGAAAATCGCGTAATCCCAATTATTCTATCATGTGTATCAAAATAGGTTAATTATTCTCCGCGCAAAACAAGAAAACTCAACGGTTTTTCGCCTTGATCAACATTGATGCTAATAGGAAAATTACTCCCAACAATACTAATCTCCACTAATCTTTTTTCGTACATTTTATTTGATGCACACACCATGCTAAATAATACAGAAGCGAGTAACAATCATAATTGCTCACCGCGCAAAACGCATGGAAAATGGGAATTGCTCAAGGCGCACAACGCATGGCAGCGAATTGTATTGGTTGATGAGGATGAGACTGCAGTAGAGTTCTACACTTCTACTGTGTGGCGACATCGAAGACCCCGTCATGCTACAGAGGGGTTCTCGTGAATATACAAAATACTGCTCGTGAATCTACAGCTGATTGATACCAGACAAATGATTTTCCCAAAAATGCTTGACTGTTGGGAAGCGATCTGGAAAAATTTATAGCCGCTTACATAAATGCTCAACGCTCAGAACCAACCAATTTATGGCCGTTGTGTGCGGTGAGCAAATTTTTTATGGTTTACATAATTGCTCATAGCGGACAACAAGCAAAGCCAGGTGATTGCTTTGAGCCGTTGTGTGCGTTGAGCAAATTTTTAATGGTTAACATAATTGCGCAAAGCGCACAACAAGCAAAGCCAGGTGTCTGCTTTGAGCATCAAAGGTATTTTATGAACCATTGTTAAATGCGCACAACCAGCAGAATTATGCCCGTTGTGTGCGTTAAGCTAATGTTGCGTCGATGACAAATTTGCTCAACGCCCCCACGGGAATAAATTTGCCCATTTTGCGCTTTGAGCATATTTGTGAGATGCTATAATTTTAATTCCAATGTGCGCCAGCGCAGTGAATCAATCACATTCCAAATTTCATCATACTTAATCTGATTTCGAAGCAAGCCTACATGCAAACTTAATACTTATTCAATCTGAAAACATTGTAGATTAAACCGGATACTTATTCAATCTGACTCAGAAACTACATTCAAACTTTTAGATTAAATCTGATACTTTTTCAATCTGAAGACATATCCAATCGAATTCAGAAACTGCTTGCAAAATTTTAGATTAAATCTCATACATATTCAAATTGATGACATTTTCAAAATGACCCAGTCATTCAAATATATTGATGTACATACTGATACAGATCCAAACTGATTCACTAGCATATGCTCTTACAAACTGATACATCTGATTGTCTACGTAGATGTTTGCAACGAAGGGCTCGCTGTAGGATAACGGACTTTTACTCATCAATTTGAATGGTCAATTTCACTATCAATGGACCGTGAATGCCCTCAAAAATTTCGCTTTGTGTATGAGATTACCCTCAAAAATTACTCACAGCGCAACATCTGTACATTCTGTATATTCACGAGCAAAACAACTGTAGACTCACGGGTTCTTTCCATGACTCATAGTAACTCAACTGTAGTCTCATCCTCATCCATGGGCAGTCCAATTCGTCTATAAATGGCGTCTCATTCTAAATGTTGGAAACGGCTAATTGATTGCAGCATTCAAAACCTCTCAATAAATACGCAAATAAAGCCTCGCTTTAATACGCAGCATTCAAAGCCTATTTTAATACTCGTTTAATATTTGACCGTTTGAATTCATAACAGCTATTTTTTGAACTCTATTTATATCCCTCTTCATTCCTCAAGAAAATACACGGAAAAATTGCTTCCTCCAAAAATTCTTCTTTGCTTCATCTCGTTCTCCTGGGTAGCTGTACTGTGCAAAATCCAAAGTCTCTGGCCACGAGTGGACGCGGCCAGGGGCTGCTGTGTTAACCTTCGGGAGCAACCGGCAACAGCGATTACCACCGAGGTCGCGCCGTAATTGCTTTCAAGGCAGTGGTCATCCCCACGCCACAGCGCTTTCAATTACATCTGCTAAGTATTTTGTTTCTCTGATCTTCCTCGTATAGCCACGGTATTCTATGTATTTTTCTTACAATATGTTTGTTTCTCAGTTTAACAGGACAAATTCTAACCATTACTTTGTTCTGCTTGATGTAGATATATACCATGGTAAATGGAAGAAAAATTGAAAGTTACTCCTACTATTTCAATGTGGACCATTTCCTTCATGATGTAGATGCCTGTAAAGAGAATGGGATGGCGGTAGAAAATGACTCCAATGAAATCAGGCTAATTACGCAACCAAAATGCACCTTCAAATTTTTCCAAAAGATCTCAGCGGTCAGCAGACCTTCTAGGATACATGAGCATTTTCTTGCTTTCTTGCGTTTGAAAGTAATGATTTTCGAGGTTTTCCATTTGGTACGTATATACTTTTAAGTACACTGTAGGTGAAATTATTATTCAATTGGGTGGAAAATGATGTAGAAATTTAGTGATTTTACATGCATGCAGATACGGTTCAGATTGATGGAGAAGGTACAAAAATCCAAGGTTCTATTGATTTATCTTTTCTGGGATAATGCATTAAATCTTTGATTCCAAGTCGAATTAGTTGTATGAATTGTTTGATACAGGATGAAATGGATTTTACAAAAGAATTTACTACCGCGCAAATTTTTAAGGGAAGAGACAAGCTGTTTGAGTGGATAAAGACCGTCGGCCATGTGATTGTTACCATGTCGACGACGAGTTTGAGTAAAACTTCCAATAGGATTCCTGCTGTTTACTTTGCATGTGAAAGAAGCGGGGTTTACAGGGGACACCGAAAGGAAAAAAGACCGACAGGCTAGTTAAAACCAAGAAGTGTCAATGTCTGTTCTCATTGCGTGGTAATATGGTGGGCGTCGACGTTGACAGTGAGGAGTGGAGGTTAACAGTCGTTGATGGCAGGCACAGCCATCAAGATGCTAATTATGTTGAGGGCCATTCCGATGAAGGGAAGTTGTAGCGAATGGAGATGGAATCATTGAGAGATTTGGCAAATAGCACACTGAGGCCGGCTGAAATTTTGAAAGTCCTGAAGGAAAATCCAACCTTCCATGCAACCTCCATTAAATCAATTTATAATGCACGTCACCGATTAAAAAGGGACAACAAGAATGTTGATATTGAAAAAAATTCCGTATAAAATTGATGTTGATGACCATGTTAGGTTTTGTGCAAAATAATCACTTTGTTTAGTAGGTATTGATGACATTGCTGTAAGAAATTAAAAGATATGTTACCCATATTGCTACCATTGATGACAATATTGTAAATTATAACGTTCTACACACATGAAATATGATTTTTTTAATCATATTGACCACTTGGAAGCATGAATTTTTATCATGTTAGCCGAAATGGGCACATATATATCATCTGTATGGCTTGATGTTGTTTATCAAACAAATTACCCGTCGTGCGCACGACGTGCACATCGGGGCGTAATTTTTCCAAGCGTTCGCGCGGATTGATATTGACTCACACAAGGACTTTCAACCCCCTCGCACAACGTGCACAACTGGAGTAATTTTGCTTGTCGTGCGCACGGATGGAAATTGCTTCACACTTTGCGTTTTAACCCACGCGCACGACGCACACGACACGTCGTAATTTTGCCCGTCGTGCGCGCGGATGGAAATCGCTTCACACTTTGCGTTTTAACTCCCGCGCACGACGCGCACGATGGGGGTAATTTTGTACGTCGTGCGCGCAGATGGAAATTTCTTCACACTAGGCGTTTTAACCCACGCACACGACCGGGGTAATTTTGCCCGACGTGCGCACATATGGAAATTGCTTCACACTGTGCGTTTTAAGCCTACGCGCACGACGCACACGACGGTGGCAATTTTGCCCGTCGTGCGCGCGGAGGAAAATTGCTTCACACTTTGCGTTTTAATCCCCGCGCATGACACGCACGACGGGAGTAATTTTGCCCGTCGTGCGTGCGGATGGAAATTTCTTCAAACAAGGTGTTTTAACCCATGCGCACGACGGGAGTAATTTTGCCGGTCGTACGCGCGTATGGAAATTGCTTCACACTGTGCATTTTAAGCCCCCACGCACGACGCGCACGACAGGGGCAATTTTGCCCGTCGTGCGCGCAGAAGGAAATTGCTTCACACTTTGCGTTTTAACCCCCGCACACGACGCGCACGACGGGGGTAATTTTGCCAGTCGTGCGCGCGGACGGAAATTTCTTCACACTAGCGTTTTTAACCCACGCGCACGACGGGGGTAATTTTGCCAGTCGTGTGTGCGTATGGAAATTGCTTCACACTGTGTGTTTTAAGCCCCGTGCACGACGCGCACGACAGGGGTAATTTTACCGGTCGTGCGCGCGGATGGAAATTTCTTCACACTAGGCGTTTTAACCCACGCGTATGACGGGGGTAATTTTGCTGGTCATGCGCGCGTATGGAAATTGCTTCACACTATGTGTTTTAAGCCCTGCGCAAGACGCGCACGACGGGGGCAATTTTGCCCGCCGTGCGCGCGGATGAAAATTGCTTCACACTTTGCGTTTTAACCCCCGCGAACGACGCGCACGACGGGGGTAATTTTGCCGATCGTGTGCGCTGACAGAAATTTCATCACACTAGGCGTTTTTAACCCACGCGCACAACGGGGGTAATTTGCACGCCGTGCGCGTGAATGGATATTTCCTCACATTTTTTGTTTTAACCCCCGCGCACGACGCGCACGACGGGGGTAATTTTACCGGTCGTGCGCGCAGACGGAAATTTCTTCACACTAGGCGTTTTTAACCCACGTGCACGACGGGGGTAATTTTGCTCGTAGTGCGTGCGGATGGAAATTGCTTCACACTTTACGTTTTAACCCACACGCATGACGTGCACGACGGGGGTAATTTTGCCGGTCGTGCGCGTGGATGGAAATTTCTTCACACTAGGCGTTTTAACACATGCGCACGACGGGGGTAATTTTGCCTGTTGTGCGTGCGGATGGAAATTGCTTCACACTTTGCGTTTTAACCCCCGCGCACGACGCGCACGACGGTGGTAATTTTGCCGGTCGTGCACGCTGAGGGAAATTTCTTCACACATGTGTTTTAACCCATGCGCACGACGGGGGTAATTTTGCCAGTCGTGCGCCCGTATGGAAATTGCTTCACACTGTGCATTTTAAGCCCCGCGCACGATGCGCACGACGGGGGTAATTTTGCCGGACGTGCGCGCAGACGGAAATTTCTTCACACTAGGCGTTTTTAACCCACGCGCACGACGGGGGTAATTTGGCCCGTCGTGCGTGCGGATGGAAATTGCTTCACACTTTGCGTTTTAACCCCCGCCCACGATGCCCATGACGGGGGTAGTTTTGTCGGTCGTGCACGCGGATGGAAATTTCTTCACACTAGGCGTTTTTAACCCACGCGCACGATGGGGGTAATTTTGCATGTCGTGAGCGTGGATGGAAATTGTTTCACACTTTGCGTTTTAACCACCGCGCACGACGGGGGAAATTTTGCCAGTCGTGCGCGCGGATGGAAATTTCTTCACACTAGGCGTTTTTAACCCACGCGCACGACGGGGGTAATTTTTCCCGTCGTGCGCGCGGATGGAAATTGATTCACACTTTGCGTTTTAACCCCCATGCACGACGCGCACGACAGGGGTAATTTTGCCAATCATGCACGCGGAGTTAAATTTCTTCACACTAGGTGTTATAACCCATGCGCACGATGGGGGTAATTTTTTCAGTCGTGCGCGCATATGGAAATTGCTTCACACTGTGCGTTTTAAGCCCCGCGCACGACGCGCACGATGGGGGTAATTTTACCGGTCGTGCGCGCAGACGGAAATTTCTTCACACTAGGCGTTTTTAACTCACGCGCATGACGAGGGTAATTTTGCCCGCAGTGCGCGCGGATGGAAATTGCTTTCAACTTTGATTTTTAACCCCCGTGCACGACACGCACGACGGGAGTAATTTTGCCGGTCGTGCGCGCGGATGAAAATTTCTTCACACTAGGCGTTTTAACCCACGCGCACGATGGGGGTAATTTTACCCGTCGTGCGCGCGGATGGAAATTGTTTCACACTTTGCGTTTTAACCCCCACGCACGACGGGGGTAATTTTCCCAGTCGTGTGCGCGGATGGAAATTTCTTCACACTAGGCGTTTTAACCCACGCGCACGACGGGGGTAATTTTGCCCGTCATGCGCGCTTATGGAATTTGCTTCACACTGTTTGTTTTAAGCCCTGCGCACGACGCGCACGACTGGGATAATTTTGCCCGGCGTGCGCGCGGATGGAAATTGCTTCACACTTTGCATTTTAACCCCCGTGCACGACGCACATGACGGGGGTAATTTTACCGGTCGTGCGCGCGGACAGAAATTTCTTCACAATAGGCGTTTTTAACCCACGCGCACGACGGGGGTAATTTTGCCCGTCATGCGTGCGGATGGAAATTTCTTCACACTTTGCGTTTTAACCCGCGCACGACGCGCACAACGGGGGTAAATTTTCCAGTCGTGCGCGCAGACGGAAATTTCTTCACACTATGCGTTTTTAACCCACGCGCACGACGGGGGTAATTTTGCCCGTCGTGCGTGCGGATGGAAATTGCTTCACACTTTGCGTTTTAACCCCCGCGCACGACCGAACGACGGGGGTAATTTTTCCGGTCGTGCGCGCGGGTGGAAATTTCTTCACACTAGGCGTTTTAACCCACGCGCACGACGGGGGTAATTTTGCCCGTCGTGCGTGCGTATGGAAATTGATTCACACTGTTTGTTTTAAGTCCCGCGCACGACGCGCACGACGGGGGTAATTTTGCCAGTCATGCACGCGAAAGGAAATTGCTTCACACTTTGCGTTTTAACCACGCGTACGACGCGCACGACGGGTGTAATTTTGCCGGTCGTGCGCGCAAACGGAAATTTCTTCACACTAGGCGTGTTTGTAGAGGAATATGCCCTCGGATCATTTGTATTTGATGCAAATGATAATTTAAGCCTAGATAGGGACTAGTTTGCATATGATGCAAAAGAGATTAAATGTGTCTTAAATTGTTTAAGACTATATTTAATTAAATAAACGCGTTGAAAAGGTTACCTAGATGACGGGATCGTCCCGCTCTAAACGCAGGTTCAAACCGCGTCAAAAACGGAGTCCAAATGCACAAGTTATAGCCAAAACAAGTCAGCCCAAACTGTTGGGCTGAAACCAGCGAAAATGGAGGCCCACCAAGCCCGAATTTTCTGGTTAGGGTTTTTTGAAACCTCGGATTTTCTTGACGGCTACGTTTCTAAGAGAAGCATGACTTTTGGCTAACTTTGGACAATTGTTTGAAGGGTCAAACGGACTCGGATTGACGAGCCGTTTTTTCCTACGCGTTCACCGTTGAACCCTCTTCGATTTGGTAGGTTGTACCAACATTGAAGCTCAACGGTGAGGGAGTTAAAATTCACGGAAGTTTGCACTTTGTGAAGTGCAAACTAACTTGATTTTAATTAACGCAAATTAATAGTCCCACATCGGATTTTGAGAAAAGGGGAGAGTCCGTCGCTATATAAATAGGGGTCTGCTCTCCTCCTCAAAACTCGTCCCAAGCTCTAGATCTGAGCGGCTCTCGTAAATGTTGGAGCACGCTCGGATCTAAGCTAAATTAATATTTCTCCTCTCCCTATAAATTTCTGCCTTGCTCCTGAGGGCTCTAGCAAAGCCGCAAAGGAGTTCGGATTCAGATCCGAAATCTAGGCGGAGGTTTCACTCGCGTGAAACTTTCTTCGGTGCGTGGTTGGCTCGGCGACATGGGATTGATCGCCTCGGGATGCGGAGCGGTTTGAGGAGCAGTTCGGGGAGCGGTTCAAGGAGCGGCTCGGCGTGAGACGGGAGCAGCTCGGAAGACGATGCGGAACATCTCGCCTGCCCCAGGGCTGAGATTCCGGGTATGTGTTTAAGTTTTTCATTTAATTATTCACAGTAGTTAGATCCCTCTTGGGGTGGTCAGATCCACCCCAAGTTGGCAGAGATCCTGGCTAATAGGATCTGGTTCCTTAGGGTTACATGTTTATTAGATTAACATAAAATTTTTCCGCTGCATTTCTGTCTATGTTCCGTCCGACTTAGGACGGGACTAGAGTTTTTGTGTCCTAAGGGTCCCAAAAAACCCTGCAGTGTTAACCCACGTGCACGACGGGGGTAATTTTGCCCGTCGTGTGCGCGGAAGAAAATTGCTTCACACTGTGCGTTTTAAGCCCCGCGCACGACGCGCACGACAGGGGTAATTTTACCGGTCGTGCGCGCAGACGGAAATTTCTTCACGCTTGGAATTTTTAACCCATGCGCACGACCAGGGTAATTTTGCCCGTCATGCGCGCGGATGGAAATTACTTCACTTTGTGTTTTAACCCCCGCGCACGACGCGCACGACGAGGGTAATTTTGCCCGTCGTGCACGCGGATGGAAATTGCTTCCAACTTTGAGTTTTAACCCACGTGCACGACGCGCACGACGGGAGTAATTTTGCCGGTCCTGCGCGCGGATGGAAATTTCTTCACACTAGGCGTTTTAACCCACGCACACGACGGGGGTAATTTTGTCCGTCATGCGCGCGTATGGAAATTGCTTCACACTGTTTGTTTTAAGCCCCCACACAACGCGCACAACAAGGGTAATTTTGCCCGTCATGCGTGCGGAAGGAAATTGCTTCACACTTTGCATTTTAACCCCCGCGCACGACGCGCACGACGGGGGTAATTTTGCCGGTCATGCGCGCGGACGGAAATTTCTTCACACTAGGCATTTTAACCCATGCGCACGACGGGGGTAATTTAGCCCGTCATGCGCACGGACGGAAATTTCTTCACATTGTGCGTTTTAACCCCCGCGCACGACACGCACGACGGGGGTAATTTTGTCGGTCGTGCGCGCAGACGGAAATTTCTTCACACTTAGCGTTTTTAACCCACGCGCACGAGGGGGTAATTTTGCCCGTCGTGCGCGCGGATGGAAATTGCTTCACACTTTGCATTTTAACCCCCGTGCACGACACGCACGACGGGGGTAATTTTGCCGGTCGTGCGCGCTGACGGAAATTTCTTCACACAAGATGTTTTAACCCACGCGCACGACGGGGGTAATTTTGCCTGTCGTGCGCGCGTATGGAAATTGCTTCACACTGTGCGTTTTAAGCCCCGCACACGACGCGCACGACGGGGGCAATTTTGCCCGTCGTGCGCGCGGATGGAAATTGCTTCACACTTTGCATTTTAACCCCCCCCCGTGCACGACGGGTGTAATTTTGCCGGTCGTGCGCGCGGACGGAAATTTCTTCACATAAGGTGTTTTAACCCATGCGCACGACGGGGGTAATTTTGTCGGTCGTGCGCGCGTATGGAAATTGCTTCACACTGTGTGTTTTAAGCCCCGCGCACGACGCGCACGAAGGGGGTAATTTTGCCGGTCGTGCACGCAGAGGGAAATTTCTTCACACTAGGCGTTTTGACCCGCGCACACGACGGTGGTAATTTTTTCGGTCGTGCACGCGGACGGAAATTTCTTCACACTAGGCGTTTTAACCCACGTGCACGACGGGGGTAATTTAGCTCGTCGTGCGCGCGTATGGAAATTGCTTCACACTGTTTGTTTTAAGCCCCGCGCACAACACGCACGACTAGGGTAATTTTTCCCGTCGTGTGCGCTGATGGAAATTGCTTCACACTTTGCGTTTTAACCCCCGCGCACGACACACACGACGGAGGTAATTTTACCGGTCGTACGTGCGGACGGAAATATCTTCACTCTAAGCGTTTTTAACCCACGCGCACGACGGGGGTAATTCTGCCCGTCGTGCGCGCGGATGGAAATTGCTTCACACTTTGTGTTTTAACCCCCACGCACGACGGGGTGTAATTTTAAAACCCATGTGCACAACGGCTTTTTCTCTAAACTTGTGTGCGGGGAGACCGGGAGTAATTTAATCCGTTCTTAGTCGACGCGCACAACGGTGCCGTATAGTATACAATATTTCTTTGAAAATGGCTTTAAGGGCACGATGGTAATTGCACCAATAGTTCTAAAAAGTTGCTTTGAAGGGGGCTTTACGGGCGGGATGGTAATTACCCAAAAAGTTCCGGTTGCTTAAGGGCGCGATGGTAATTGCACCAAAAGTTCCGCATGTTCCGCTTTTAACAACAGCCGGGGGGATCGAATCGGACGGTAGGGAGGGGTCGAGTGCAGGAATCCCATCTGAGCTTGAGCGCAGGCGCATTTTACCGATGTGTGTGTGTGTGTGTGTGTGTGTGTGTGTGTGTGTGTTTGTTTGTGTGTGTGTGTTTATATATATATATAAGTATGTACATTTGTGGATGATATACCTCTATGTTGTGTAAGGGACCCTGCGGGGCTACACACACTAGGGGGTGAATAGTGTAATGGCAAGCAAAGTGCTTAATTAAAAGTTGATAAAATTAAAGCACAATAAGCAGTGGAAAATAAACAAAGTGCTCAACAATAACAATCGCAAACGCAAGGATTTTACCCTGGTTCCCCAAAACTTGGGTAGTCTAGCCACACCAATATTCACTATAATTCCCACAAAGAGAAGTGAATACAATCTCACACAGAGATACCTCACACGGAGGATTTTGTCCTATACAAGGACCTAACCAACCCTATACATGGGTCAAACTCCCACACAGAGAATTACTAACTCCCACACAGAGTTAGCCCTACACTAGGACACCAACTCCCACAAAGAGAGTAACTCTCACAAAGTGGGTATCTAATTCCCACAAAGAGAATTAGGGGTAACACAAAGGTGAAACGAACTAACACTTACATATGCCTTGATATGATCTTAACAATGCGATGAAGAAGGCATGCAAGTGAAACTCAAGTGCTTGAGATGAGGCTTTGATTGCACTTGATGATCTTTCTCTCTTCTAGGAATGAATCCTAATACTTCTCACTTGAGTATATGAAATGAAGAGAAGAAAGATGTTCTCCAAGAAAGAAATGAGAATTAGATCCCTTGGAGAATTTCCCTATGAGCTAGCTTCAATGCATGAAGAGAAATATGCTCATGAGAGGGAAATGGGAGAGATTAGGAGTGGCTATTGATTCTCTAAGATATTCAATAATAACCAAGAGTTCAAATTGAACTAAGCCATCTCCTATATATAGGAAGCCCAAAGGAACCCATAAAACCAGCCAAAACCCTAAAGGGAAGAAATCTACAACGGCTAGATTTTCGCAGTTTACGGCACAGACAGTCGACTAATAAACAAATGACAGTCGACTGTTCAACGACTACAAAAATCCCAACGGCTACAATCTGAGCTAGGACAGTCGATTGTAGAAGATTACACAGGCGACTGAAAAACAAACAGTCGACTGTACAACCTTCATCAGGCGACTGCTTCAGTGGATGGAGAAAAACAGAGAGATGCACTCTTACTCCCAGTATGCATACATGCGACTGATGACCAAAGTACAGTCGATTGTATATCCTTCATCAGTCGACTACTGCAGAGGATGGAAGTAAAACAGAGAGAGATGCAATTTTCACACTTACGCCTTTCAGAAGACTGATGGCCATTTCACAGGTGATTGTAAATATACAGGTGACTGTAAAAACTCCATCAGGCGACTGTCTTGCAAATTAGGATGAAGCCCAGAAAATGCAAGAAGCACACAGTCGACTGTCGACCAATTCACAGGCGACTGTAGATACACAGGCAACTATAAATTGAACATCAGTCGACTGATGCGAAAATCTCAAGAAGAGTCAATAATAAGTTGACTTAAACGGTGCACCACAGTCGTCTGTAGAAGGCTCGACAGGCGACTGGAAATCACCCAGTCAACTGTAAAACCTTCAGCAGACGATTGTAGGAGAACCAGAGACTCCAAATGAGTCGTTGGTCAAGATAAGCCTATTGGGTTGGATTCTATGATAATCCTAAGGCTTACTAAGATGGTGAAATGCATATCCATGAGAGTATGACCATCTATCACGGCATTACAATAATCCTAGGCTCAAAAAGAGAAATGCAAGTAATAGAAATTACATGGATTACATATTGCATCTCCTAGAGTCTAAATCTTCAAGCTCATGATACCTTGATGCTCCCCATCATCTTCAAGCTTTGGCACTCCTTGATGAGCTTTCCTTCATCAAGCTCCAATCTTTGGCAATGCTCTTCTAGATGTCCATCCGTCATCATGCTACAAGCTTTGGCTTCATTAGATGATCTTCATGACTTCATCCAAGATTGAGCACACCATCACTCTTGGAGGTCCTTAAGATATCCCTTGTAATATCCTCCCAGCATTATGCTTTGTCTCATCAACATATAATCATAAAGATAAACTTAGACTAAAACATAAGATTGATTAGCACACTAACATAATGTATTGATCATCATCAAAACAACGTTAGTCTTGAACCAAGAACTAACATGTTGTGCCTACGTTGTATATATATGTTGTGATTGTATATAGACCTATGCGTATGAGTGAATGTCCCTATAAGTATAGAGTAAGTACCTAAGTATAAAAGTATATTGTGTATGAAAGTATGACCGGCGCCCCGTTTACGGTATGGGCGCGGTGTTGTTTTACCGCAAGTGCACGGTTAGTGTAGGGTGCGGGTTTATCGAACTTAGGGAGGTGGATGGCTTGAGTGGCTACTAGCCTCACCTAGGTTGTGTGCTAGCTACGCGGATAATGTGTGTGGAAGTGTAGAAATAAAAGAAAGAAATGAAAAGGACACGAAAGGAATCCCCGCTAACACGGGCTAGAGCATTCATGACACTTGACATTTGACTTGACCCAGGGTGATACATTTCCCCAAAAGGTGATACCTAGCATCCATGGCCCGATATTCCGGTCGGTGCCAAGCACGCTAGGCCTACCCGGTTCCGGACGGTGGGCATTCCCATGTCCATTAACACCTTTCGCAACCGGGAGCATTAAGGCCACAATGATAACTCCCAACACTTCGTCCAAGCCGTTCCCACGCGCGAGGACTCGATGTCCACACTAGGGGCGTGAGCTGTGGCTAGGGAGTCAACCGCCAAGTTTATTCCCCCTTGGCCCGACGGTCAGAGGCGGTCTTTCTCCCGCCAATGACAATGAAACACCCCCGCGTAACCCTAATGGCCAAATAGGTCAAATGTGATTTCTAGCAATACATCGAAGCGGATCTTGACTGGACAAGCACCGGACCCCAACCCCCAACACAACTAGTGTGTCGCCGTACGAATTGGACCCAGATTGCTAGAAATCCCCATTGACGCATTTCATCGAACACATGCCATGCAACCAAGTCAAATGAAACAACCCAAGCATCAATCCTACTCTAACCCGTATTAGGGTTCATCAACACTACTCAATGGTGAGAAACATAAAAATAAGCAACATAAAAGAGATACAAACGTTCACCATCAAGAAAACCTAACACAATACAAAACAATAGAAAATAGGAGGAAGAAATACTTACCTTGAGTTTGAATCTTCAATCTAATACAAGATTTATTACAATAGAAAACCTAATCTAACCTAATCTAAAACTCCCAAGAAATGGGAGGAAAAGTTGCTGAAAAAAATGGTGAAGAACTCCCCCAAATCGTGCCCCCAACTTCCATTTATAAGCCCCTCAAAAAGCTTAACAGTTCGGGTCCGAACCCCACTCAAAACTGTCAAAACATGCCCACCCGATCGGGTGAAAACTCACCCGATCGGGTGGAATAAACAGAGACTACGAAACTGCTGAAATTGACTTCAACTGATCGGTTGGACTCCCAACCGATCGGTTGAAGTGAAATTTCAGACAGCAGCCAATTTCAGCACATAGCTGCGCTCAGAAAATTCTAGAAAAATCTAGAAAAATCGGATTTGGGCATGCGACCTATCGTTGGAAAGCTAACGACGATGCCGACGCTAGAAAAATAAGAGATCACCCAAAATCCCTCTGAAATGATATCAAATCTTCAATGAGCACATCAGCAGTGCGCAAAGGCGGAAGAAAAGGCCACCCGATCGGTTGAAACATCAACCGATCGGGTGAGCCGCTTGTTGCTTTGGCCATCGGGCTTCAGAGCATCAACCGGTCACTGAAGAGAGCGGGTGGAGCCGTCGGTTCGATCTTTGAGGCGATGCGGCTACAGATGAACCGATCGGGTGAGATGTCACCCGATCGGTTGGAATTCAGCTCCAAATTCCCGAGAATTGGGGCGTTTGAACCGGTCGCTGAACCGACCGGGTGACTTCTTGGCCGCTCCAACATGTGTCCGGGTGGTGCACGCGTGCATCACCCGATCGGTTGGAAGTGACCAACCGGTCGGGTGAGGGGCTGAAAGATGTGTTCTTCGTCGTTTGACCCCCTGGATCACGCGTGACTCCTCCCATTGCTCCGGGGACTCATGATATCGTCGTTTTATGTCCCAAATGCTAGAAAATTCCTGCAAAATACAAAAAACACGGAAAAGTGAAAGAAAACAAGAAAACACGAGAAAACGAATACAAGACGGCGGTAAATAACGGAAAAACACTGAAGAAAACGTGCGTAAATATATGAAATATAAACGCACGTCAAAATCCCCCAAGCTGAACTCTTCCTCGTCCTCGAGGAAGACGAGTGAGAGTAGGAGCTCGGAGGGGAAAATAGAGAGAAAGAGAGAAAAAGAAAACTTTATATCCTAGATCACCCGTTAGGGCCAACAAAATCAAAAATGACACACCAAGCAAGCAAACGCCAAATCACATCACTAAACCAAGGAATACGAGTCCAGACAAGTGCCGTGGGCCCACGCGGTGAAGCGCGAGTGAGTGTGGTCGTGCGTTAGCAGTCCGTGTCACTATCTGCGATGCGCGATAAAGCTCGATATACACAAATCCAAAAAAACCCAAATATCGATTCAATTTGAAATTGCGGCGAATATTAGCTCAAGCATGCATGAGAAGAGTATAAGAATAGAAGCGTATCATGCATCGGGGACTCCACAGCTAGGGACAAGGAAGTCACCACACTATAGCCTAGATAATCGCTAAAAAGTTCCTAAGCCAAGTGTTTTCGAAACCGAAGGGGGTTGAGATGATGTGGAGAAGAACACTCGGTGCAAACTCTCGCATTCCCTTTATTCTCGGTAAGTAGGAAAATATTCACACTGGAATTTTTTTTTGGGTTTTGGGTATTTGTGTATTTTTTTGGATGTTTGGGTATACAAATTTTTTTTTCTTTCTTTTTTTCTTTTCATTTCTCTTCTTTTTGGGTTTTTCTTTTCTTTTCTCCTTTTTTTGGATTTTTGGGGTTTTTTGGCTATACACATGTGTACTCTCCCAAGTGGGAGAACGGTACACTGCGAGGGGATTTGCACCAAGTAAAACAAAAAAGAAGTCGGAATCTAAACACTTGGGCAAAGGAAACTATTCTCGCTAAATAGAGCATGGGCTAAATGGGTTATCCTAGTCCTTAATTGTGGAATCCCGACACATGTGAAATGAAGCGTACGATATATATAGCATGCAGAAGAAGCAGACAGTAGAAATAAGTACCGCATATTCATATCGAAACATGATAATCTAGGGGTCATTCCTGGACAGGTATATAAAGTAAATCACAAAGTAGAAGCACACCACACGGCTAGGCACGACACACGACTCACAAAAAGCTAAGTGTGCCCACGATGCGTGAAATGCAGGGGACTCGATATCCTAGGGTTAGTGAGTGTGATTATCGATGCTACGCTAGGTGTGTGTGATTTTGTGGCAATTCATCATAGGGTTCATCTCTAGGAGAAAGAGATAAAAAGAAGAAAAGAAAAGGAAAAGGAAAAAGGCGGAGAAAAACGACTCAAATAGCGAAGAAAAAGAGAAAAATGACGCACGAAGTGCGACTCCCCCAAGCTGAAACTTGCATTTCCCTCAATGCAATAATAGTTTATACGGGAGGGCAAAGAAAATGGGGGGGTGCGCACCGACACAAAAAGTGAAAAACACGAAAAACACATGAGCGAAACTAAAAAATAAAGAAAAAGAAACACTCAAATAAAAGATATAAAACGCGACAAAAGAACACCTAGACACAGACACACAACAACGACACGCAAAAACATGCACACAAATCGATTTCCCCCAAGCTGAACATGACAATGCCAGCGAAATGATATGATCAATGTGATGCAGAAATATGCAAGGGGAAGATCGGAAAAGAAAAGAAAGAAATCAAAATGCAGGATAGATGGTGTGCTCATTCTCCTCGGAAGAGGATGAGGGTGAAATGATAGAAGGGCACGACATGAAGGGTTATTAAGATGCAAAAGCAAATCCTAGATTCACTTCCCTCGCTAATGAGAGGATAATAGATTATTCAAATCTAAACTAGAAAGCGGTAAATTTTTACACTACTGGATTAGGATACACCTGAGCATAGGCGGATCCAAGATCTGGAGTGGGGCAGGTAGCTGCTCTAACTGCTCCTTCTGTGGCTCCGCCAGAAGCGCTGTGCCACGTGTGCCAATGGACCCAAGCAATGCACCTCCAAGCATCCCTCGTAGGTGTCCACCTGTCACCTGCAAAGGACGAGGTGCATTAGTCCATGGCAAGAAATTATTTCCCAAAATAAATGTATCCCAGAGATAGTCGCCGATAAATGATGGTAAAATATATGAAATGTGGCGAACACTCCCTGGAAAAGGTATGCTATCCTCTGTGCTAGCGACGATCAAATCCCCGCTCTCCATGTGAAGTTGCTCTCCAGGTGATGACACACCGCAACATACCTCAAGGGAAGTCGATCATGTGTCCTGCGAGAGATATGGTGTGTCAAAAATATATAAGTCTAAAGGAATAGGACGTGAAAAGCGAGACTTAAATGTGGAGTGAGAGTGAGTATGAAAATCTCCCTGAATAGGGGCAATATGCTCAAGTAGATGCTCAGCCGCAGAAGAAGTGGAGCGTGACGGTAGAGGTAGATGTGTCTCAGGCTCCATGAAGTGGACGATCGTATCCAAGCCCTCATGCACATCCTCCTCGACGATATGCTCATACTCCACCATCTGCCCGATGTCCTGAATGACATCCTCGTGGTTGACCACGGACCAAGGAAGAAGCTGTGACAGAGATGGCTGTGGAGGTGGATGTAGAGCGGACCCCTCGTATGTGGTCATGGTGTCCTCGTCCTCATGCACATCCTCCTCGCCGGTATGCATAATCTCTGTAAACTCCTCGGTCCTCTCATAGGACTCATGTGGGGTATCTAAATCAAGACAAAAAGTCTCTCCCACAGATCCTAGAGAAATCTCCCCATCCTCACTATCATCATCAAAAAATGCTTCGTCATCCAAGTGGTAGTGATGGAAAAT
Source organism: Scilla litardierei (assembly GCA_030789695.1). Classification (NCBI taxonomy): domain Eukaryota; kingdom Viridiplantae; phylum Streptophyta; class Magnoliopsida; order Asparagales; family Asparagaceae; genus Scilla; species Scilla litardierei. The sequence goes on from CM061142.1 coordinate 383,455,281, forward strand.
GGGGGATCGGCATGAGATGTGTCTATGGTGGCCGACGGCATGGTAGTCTCAACCATGAAAGTAGGTATATCCTCTCCTTCATCCCCTCTCCTCGGTGTAGGCTCAATGATTGGTACCATCAAGTTTTGTAATGTTTGGCCTTGGTTAAACATGGCACTTTCAAGGAGAGACACGAGGTTTGATTCTTCTTGTGTTGGTGGAGGGATATAAGGTTGAGAAAATGGATGGGAGGTGTTTGGGCTAAGGTTGTGGGAAAATGTTTGGCCTTGGTGTAGGGGGAGGCTCTCGAGCGTAAATGGGCAATCATAATACACATGCCCCGCCATCCCACAAGTCTCACAAACCACAACCGAATAAGGATTGTATCCTCCCATCTGAGCATCGAAATTTGATCTCCACATGGTTACACCAAAGATACCTAGACAACAAAAATAAGAAAACTAGAGAGGAGCGCCAATAGTACAAGAGAATAACAAAAAGATAATATAATAGTGGGGGAAAAATTTCTTGGTTATTGAATATATATTTTTTTAAAAAAAAGAAAAAGAAATTTTTTTGTGTTTTTATGCGTAGTCTAACGAACCCAAGCTAAGCTAATATCAAACCGAACGCCTCCCCAGCAACGGCGCCAAAAACTTGACCGGCGCCCCGTTTACGGTTTGGGCGCGGTGTCGTTTTACCGCAAGTGCACGGTTAGTGTAGGATGCTGATTTATCAAACTCGGGGAGGTGGATGGCTTGAATGGCTACTAGCCTCGCCTAGGTTGTGTGCTAGCTACACGGATGATGTGGGTGAAGTGTAGAAATAAAGAGAAGAAATAAAAAAACACGAAATGAATCCCCGCTAACACGGGCTAGAGCACTCATGACACTTGGCATTTGACTTGATCCAGGGTGACACATTGCCCCAAAAGGTGGTACCTAACGTCCATGGCCCGATATTCCGGTCGGTGCCAAGCACGCTAGGACTACCCGGTTCTGGACGGTGGGCATTCCCATGTCCATTAACACCTTCCGCAACCAGGAGCATTAAGGCCACAATAATAACTCCCAACACTTCGTCCAAGCCGTTCCCACGCACGAGGACTCGATGTCCACACTAGGGGCATGAGCTGTGGCTAGGGAGTCAACCGCCAAGTTTATTCCCCCTTGGCCCGACGGTCAGAGGCGGTCTTTCTCCCGCCAATGACAATGAAACACCCCCGCGTAACCCTAATGGCCAAATAGGTCAAATGTGATTTCTAGCAATACATCGAAGAGGATCTTGACTGGACAAGCACCGGACCCCAACCCCCAACACAACTAGTGTGTCGCCGTACGAATTGGACCCAGATTGCTAGAAATCCCCATTGACGCATTTCATCGAACACATGCCATGCAACCAAGTCAAATGAAACAACCCAAGCATCAATCCTACTCTAACCCGTATTAGGGTTCATCAACACTACTCAATGGTGAGAAACATAAAAATAAGCAACATAAAAGAGATACAAACGTTCACCATCAAGAAAACCTAACACAATACAAAACAATAGAAAATAGGAGGAAGAAATACTTATCTTGAGTTTGAATCTTCAATCCAATACAAGATTTATTACAATAGAAAACCTAATCTAACCTAATCTAAAACTCCCAAGAAATGGGAGGAAAAGTTGCTGAAAAAATGGTGAAGAACTCCCCCAAATCGTGCCCCCAACTTCCATTTATAAGCCCCTCAAAAAGCTTAACAGTTCGGGTCCGAAACCCACTCAAAACTGTTAAAACAGGCCCACCCGATCGGGTGAAAACTCACCCGATCGGGTGGAATAAACAGAGACTATGAAACTGCTGAAATTGACTTCAACCGATCGGTTGGACTCACAACCGATCGGTTGAAGTGAAATTTCAGACAGCGGCCAATTTCAGCAAATAGCTGCGCTTAGAAAATTCCAAAAAAATCTAGAAAAATCGGATTTGGGCATGCGACCTATCATTGGAAAGCTAACGACGATGCCGACCCAAAATCCCTCTGGAATGATAGCAGATCTTTAATGAGTGCATCAGCAGCGTGCAAAGGCGGAAGAAAAGGCCACCCGATCGGTTGAAACATCAACCGATCGGGTGAGCCGCTTGTTGCTTTGGCCATCGGGCTTCGGGAGCATCAACCGGTCACTGAAGAGAGCGGGTGGAGCCGTCGGTTCGATCTTTGAGGCGATGCGGCTACAGATGAACCGATCGGGTGAGATGGCACCCGATCGGTTGGAATTCAGCTCCAAATTCCCGAGAATTGGGGCGTTTGAACCGGTCGCTGAACCGACCGGGTGACTTCTTGGTCGCTCCAACATGTGTCCGGGTGGTGCACGCGTGCATCACCCGATCGGTTGGAAGTGACCAACCGGTCGGGTGAGGGGCTGAAAGATGTGATCTTCGTCGTTTGACCCCCTGGATCACGCGTGACTCCTCCCATTGCTCCGGGGACTCATGATATCGTCGTTTTATGTCCCAAATGCTGGAAAATTCCTGTAAAATACAAAAAACACAGAAAAGTGAAAGAAAACAAGGAAACACGAGAAAACGAATACAAGATGGCGTAAATAACGGAAAAACACGGAAAAAAACGTGCGTAAATATATGAAATATAAACGCACGTCAAAGTGTGTGCCTAGAGGTGTGTGAATATGTGTGAATATGTGTAGTTGTTGTGTATTTGAATGGATATATGTAGTATGCACGTGTGTATTTAGTTTGTATATTTGCATTTGAACGGCTTGCTAGTTGCATGTATCCTCGATGGTTATAATGATATACGGGATGTGTGGGTGTATGTATTAGGCGGGTGAATACGTGAGTATATTTATATTATTTCTTGTATGTATGTATGTATGTATCTACACATTGATATGGATGTGTGAATAGAATAAATATGTGTATGGTTATGTTATGTAGCTGTGTAGGTATCAAATTATTTGCAATAGTGCTTATGTATGTGTAGTGTGCTACAATATTTGACTTGTACTACATGTGCGTATGTCAGTTAGTGGTGGGATGTGTGGGGATGTGTATTGGTGGGTACACCTATTTGGTAAGTATGTGAGTGTTAGACCAGTGTATGTCTTTATCTATTTAGTATATTATAGTTGTGTATCCATGTGGGGTATGTACCTAGATGCATGTAGGTGAGTATATCTATCCAAGCATGGATAGAGTAGTAAGGTATCTAATATAGGCGTGAATGTAAATGTGTATGTATATCTGGGTACACATGTATCAATATATGGATGTGTATATCTATGGAACATCCATGTGTATCACCATTGATGTGTAGCTATCTAATAGATGTGTATGGATGTTGGAATGCGCCTATTAGTGTAAGTATCGGTATAATCACCTGTTAGTGTAAGTATCGGTATGATAGTTAGGTCATGTGTATATTGGAGGTTAAGTATATAATGGTAAGGAGTGCTTGTATGGAGAATAGGTTGGCGTGTATATGTCAATATGCCTTCTGGTTGTCTAGATTTCTATATGTATATGTCTATAATGGTATGTGTCATGGAGAATTACAGGGATATAGGAAAGTACGTGCATCGTGTAGTCGAAGCATACTTAGTATGTATTGTGTAAATGCTAGTGAACATATGGGTATTATATGGGTAAAATGTGGATTATTGTTTATGAGGATATGTGGTATATGGTTTGTGCATGAAGGTATGTGAGAGTCTATTGGTACATGAATAATATTTGTGTATATATATACACACCCCCCCCCCTCATGTCTTCTGCTATACTTGTATGTTGCGTATATTCGAATGTGACATAGGACGCGATACACTATATGTGTAGACCTACCATGTTAGGGTGTATACATATGTGTGTGGATGCCCATGTGTACGAGTATGTGTATGAAACGTATGTATGTAAATGTTTATACATATGTCTCGTGTTTATTTCTGTATCAGCTTAGGTGTAGTAATATGTGTGTAACTAAGCTATATTTAGGTCTACATATGGATAATTGGATGTATAGACATATCGTATCTTCGGGATGTAGTGTAAGTGTATATTATTTTCAGTAGTGTATGTGTATATTTATTTGATACATATGTTTTGGCACGTAGTGGTGGTAAATACCGCAGTTGTATACGAGTGTGTGTTTGGATGTTGAGTGTGTGAAGGTGTTAGAGCTTGTGGTATATGTAGTATTTGATGTGTGCTTAGTGAATGTATACATATATGGAAATGAATCTAAGGGTTTGTATGCCTTCGTGTGTCTTGGTATTGCGTGGTTGTGCATATATGCATGGGGTCGGATGATTTTTAGTGTCTAGACCTGTCCACCCCTAGAATCGACCCTTAGTCTAGAAAGTCCCAGGACGGACTTTGTTTTAAGGAGGGTAGGATGTCATGCCCCGCTTTGAAATATACGTGTATTCTACTATATACACGTGGTATTTCTACTTACGATGTATGCATAGACATAAAATAATCATGGGTGTAGATGTATGAAACATAGTGCAAGGGGGGTTGTGCCGTAATATATGGTTAAGAGAAGAGAATGCGAAATGTGAATGCGGGAGAAGGGTGAATGACATCGTGGGTGTAATACAAAAAGAATGTATTGGACGTGTGTGTGTGTGTGTGTGTGTGTGTGTGTGTGTGTGTGTGTGTGTGTGATGTATGTATGCATGCATAGGTGTGCATGGGTGTAAGTAGGGAGAGCCATGCTAGTGTGAAAGGGGTTAGGGGTTAATGGCATCCCCGTAAATTTTTAGAAAAGTGAAGGTCAAAATGGTCATTCGGACTAAAGTAGGTGTGTGTGTGTGTGTATAGTAAAGAGGTGTGTGCATAAAGTAATGGCAAACTTGTAAATACCTAGAATATAGAGGGGTGTTTTAGTCATTTAAAATTATGCATGCTTATCTTATAGATAAGGTTAAGGAGGAGATTTTTCATGGGAAGTTTCTACGCATTTCTATACTTCTCTTCTTCATTCTTTTCTTTTTCATGTTAATCTCCATCCCCTCTCCCTCCTACCATGGATGGCCACCCCTCCTCCTATTTTCCTTCTTCCTCAATCCAAAACCCTAATTCTCCCTCACAAAAATCAAGAATCTCAAGTGGGTTACAAGAGAGAAGGTGGAGAAGAAAGAAAGAGAAGGAGATGAGAAAAATCAAGTTTTGAGGTAGGAATCCAACTTGGATTTGTAAATCTATTTAAGGTTTCTTTCCATCTTGTTTTTATATCATGTTTTACCCAATATGAAGTAGTGGTAATCAAATTAATGTGCCATGATTCAATTTTCATGAATAACCCCTTGAAATTCCAAGCATAACCACTCTCTTGTAAAACCTGAAATTCCGTTGTATGTTTTTACTTAAATCCTGGTTACTATGGCTTGAATTAACTTTCGAAAAAATTATATACATGTAGATCTTGACGTTATACCCCCAAATCATATAAAATTTGACATAGGTTCAATTCAATAATTAGGAGTAAAAAATCCATCTTTACAACTTGTCTGAGTTTCATTCAGACTGGACACTGTTTAGTACAACTTAGCGTTGTATCTGCACACTTCATGGAATTTTGTATTCTTGGTCTCGTTGTAAAGTTAACAAGTTTATCTACAACTTTATCTCAGTGCATGTTTTTCAAAATTCTAACTGTAACTTGCCCAAAAACAGCAATCTTTACAGCCCTCAGAATCTGTCTCAAAAACAGATTCGACAGGCCTCACCAAATAATTCACCATAAATCATATAATTCATATATTTGCATAAAATGGTATCTGTGAATCCAGAACTACCATAACTACAATTTTCATTTAGGAAGTTTTGCTAAATTCTGAATATAATTGGGTGATATCAGCCATTTTTATGACTGCATGTACGTTTTCTGCAAGCTGAAATTGTTAAGTGATGTTATGAATTGTTGTAATCTACCCTCTATAGTGCATGATTATTGTTTTTATATGAAAGGTATACTAATGATATGTTTTGCCAATTGATTTTCTAATGTGCTCATGGACGTATACGTCACGCTCACCACGTGTTCGTGAAAATGCTTCAATGAAATAAAATTTGAGAAACATGAGAAATAAACTCCCATGAACCATGTTATAGATTTGAGATGTTGTGAGACATGTATGGCATGGTTTCATAAGTGATGGGATAATGAGTGGTGATGGCGGACATGACACTTTGGTGTATGACCCATGTTGACGTGTGATGTGGCCATGATGGAAGGCATGACACTTAGGTGCATGACCCAGATTGATATAAATGAGGAATGTTAACACCGTGAAGACATGCTATCATGATTCTTATAATACGGTTAATGATGTTTATTTTATGATTTGGAATATCTCAGTCCCCTCAAAAGGGGGTGAGATACTAAAACTGGAGTTTGGGGAAAATTTGAGTAAATTGTGGATATGAGGTCTGGACTACGAAGGTGGGGAGGTGATGATGTGATATGTAATGATTATTCCCACTCGAATTTACAGGGAGTGGAGGGCATTGGCGTTTGTAGTGATGTGGTTTGGGCGTGGAGAGGTATATGGTAGAGAGCCTCACTTTGCTACCGTCCAGGGAGGAGGCGGAGATGCCCGATGTATAGTGCCCGTGTCCACTTCATCGTGTGCCGTGCTTACCCCAAATCTTTGGTGGGAGGCATGTGAGGCAGGTCCCCTAACAGGGCAGGGTGAGAGGCATGGCGTACAGTGCCCGTGTCCACTACGTCATGTGCAGTTTCCACCCCAACTCTTTGGCGTGAGGCCCAGGTCCTCGTATTGCACAGTTTACCCAAGTTTCCTACTACCTAAAATTATTAAATAAAAGTCTTGCATGTTACTTCTTCTGCTTACCGCACTTCCCTCTTCCCTTTTACCTGCTTTGCTTGTGGCTCTGTGTTATACCTCTGGCACTTGTACTTATCTTATTAGATAATGTTGCTTGAACACTTGTATTATTATTCGTGCTAACCGTTTTCTTGTAGTAGCTCGACATCAGACCGGAGGTATGATCCCCTTACTTAGCCATTTACTTCCTGTCACATTGTTTAGTTTACACGTCTCATTTATTTTACTTTGCATGTGGTTGATAACCTTAAAATAGTGTTCCAAATCCAAGTTGTTTTCCTACTGGAGCACGCATTGATGTGTTCCTCCCCATTTTTCAAGTAGTAGGGGTAGCTTGATTTGTGGTGACTTGGAGTTGGGTTTCAGAGGTAGCACTTGGTGTGAGATGTAGCTTGTATTGTGACATGGTTGTCTTGGAAGGTGGAGAGTGGCGGTGTATATGTAGTGGTGCACCTGGACTATGTATATAAATGATAATTGTTATATAAATATGTTGTTGTTGTTCTATGTTATTTATGATGTAGTTTTGATATTATAGTAGAGCTTTTCTTGTACTATCCCAGCATGTGTGCAGTGGCCTGCATGTTCTGTTTCTCCCTTCCCTCTCTTTTTCCTCTCTCATCACACTCACTCTTCTGGTTACATGGAAAAAAGTTTAAAATTCCTGGTATACTGGGGATAATGGGTGTGACACATGGTATTCAAGCAATTTATTTAATTCAAAATGGTTAGGTTCACACGAGTATTGGGTCATAGTTAGCAAATTTAATTAGTCCACAGATTGACAATCATACATATATGGAGTAATCAACAAAATCATAAAACAATCTCTGTCGGTTTTCAGGAAAAAACAAAACATGGGATAACCACACGGCCGTATAGCGAAATCCATACGGCCGTATGGATTAAGAGTTAAGCCACACGGCTGTATGAAATTCGGCCGTATGACAATTTCATACGGCCATGTGGAAGGCTCAAGGATTCCATACGGCCGTATGGCTAAATCCATACGGTCGTATGTATTAAGGTTGTACAGGGCTGATGAGGGCACACGGTCATATAATCTATTCATACGGCCGTATGGGATTTTTAGTAGAGCTGGGAGGGGCTTCAGGATAGTAAACGGCCGTATGAAGTTTCATACGGTCGAAGAGGTTAATACTCAAAAGGAGATGACACACGTCTTTCTGGTTTAATCCATACGGCCGTATGGACTAGGTTGACTCATCGAATAAACAGCTGTGAGACTAGGAACTCCCACGGCCATACGAAAGCTCGATACGACCGTATGGACTCGAAAACCTTGATATGGTCGTATAATTGACTGTATGACTCTACTATTGATCATACGACCACCATACGGTCATCAAAACGACCGTAGGGATCCCAAAACTGTCGATTATTGACAGCGACGAACGTTAAATCCTACAAACTAAGACTCGATCCTATTTAACTCAGTTAGGATCCTACCTCAGCAGTCCTCCTATAGATTCTGGGGCCCTTCTTCTCCGTGTAGACCTTCTGACGCTACTCTTCTTCCTTCTTCTCCAAAAGGTCTAGGAACTAGGGGTTAGGGTGTTTTTGGCTTTGGGTTCGCTTGAGAGAATCGGCATCGAAGAGGGAATGTATGCATGAGAGAGAGTGAGGTTGAGGAAGCCCTCCTTCCTTCAATTTTTTTCTTCTTTTTTGATCTCCTTCGCCCACCTCTTACTTTCCCAATCAAGTTAAACATGCCACCTAAATGAGGTTAGGTGGGGGATTATGCGGTGCTGCCACCTCCCAAGTAGGAGGTGGCTGATTGCAGTTTTTATGATGATTAGGTTAAAATTTTAAATGTAAATACACATAAATACCTATTGTAATACCTCATACAAGTATATATCATATATATACTCTATTTATTAATTAAAAAGGGTGTTATGAAATTCCTTAAAAATTATTTTTAAGATCACAAAAATTAAAGAAAAACATACCAAGCCCAAAAATTCATACACGTATTTATACACCCAGGCCATTACTCTATCAACTATTTAGTCTTAGTAGGATAACCTCCTAAATATATAATAGTTACTAGAAATAACCCGTGCACACAGTGCAAGACATCAAAAAAACCCCACGGAAAGGATGTGATGCATGCACGAAACCGAGAAGGAGCGAGAAGTGTGGGTGTGTGTGTGCATCGTCGGGAGGTAAAAGGGGAAAATTAGGGGCTAAACTGCAAAAAAACCTTGGAGGGCAAAGTGCACCAATACCAATGGCAAACACGCAAATATGTGGAAGGGAATGTGCATTTGCGGTTGATGACGAAGTAATGACAAGCTTGCAAATAAGGGGAATATCAAGACCAAAATTCCATCATATGCCAATCCTTTGTCATATCGGGTTTGTCCTAGTAGCACGGAGGCAGTCGTCGCCCGGACGCAAATGCGGAGAGAAGCGGGCCCAAAGTGAAAAAAAACATGGGGGTGTGTGAGAGGAGTGTCAGGGGGCAAAAGGAGGGAAGGATAGCATGGACTAAAGCAAAAAAGCCCCAAGCCCCTCCCCAAACCCAAGCCCAAAAGCACGCCCACCTCCACTAGGCCCCACCACAATGAGGTGGCGAACCCCTGTCTAATCGTTTGTCGCAGTCAACTTGTAACTTATTATTATATTCGAAGAAATACTAGCCATAACCCGTGCACGTGGGCACTGTTCATTTAAGATTTTCTCCAACGAAATCTTTGTTTCCCAAAAAATTATTTCCATAACCAAAATTGCACGGAACAACAAATTAGCGTAAAAATATTTTACGGCACGGGCACCTTCGGTGCATAACAACAAATTCGGCATAGAACAAAAAATTCGGCGTGGGCGTCTTTGGCGCAGAACAACAAATTAGCGTAAAAAAATTCGGCGCGGGCGCCGAAAGGTGCGGGCAATTATTCTCATCTTATTGCCTCATGCGTCAAAGAGACAGTGGGCCCCGTGTTGAGGGAGAGATCATTTGATCTGCATCAGTATTTGATCTGCAGCATTAAATGCAAGTTAAAGTTTTTTCCCAAATGCATTAATTATGTGCACTCTGCTATTTCCCCGAAACTTTCATTCCCCAAAAATTTTCATTTCCACAGAAACATATATTTTTCCAGAATTGTTTTTCCCTTCAAAACTTTCCACAAAATCTCTCTCAACCATTCATTCATCAAGATTAAATCTCATCCGGTCTTCTATCAACCCTTTTGTTCTAGTCAGCTTGTCCTAGTCAATCTTAGAATTCAAAAACAGCCATTAAATGTAATATAGACTAGCAAATAACTCGTGCACACGTGCACATGGACTGGAAAAAAACGGTCGGAAAGGGGAGACGAATAAAAAGTGAAGGTGTGTGTGTGTGTGGGGAGGGTCCAGGGGCAAAATGCAAAAACCGGGCTTGTATGTGCAAAAGTCCACATCTCCTCTCTTACCCCTCAAAATCTTATCCTTTCTCCAATTTCTCCTGTCCAAATTCTCTTATCCAATTTCTCTTGTCCAAATTCTCTTATCCAATTTCTCTTGATAACATCCCTCTTCACCTCCTCTTTTATCCCTCAAAACCTCATCTCTTATCCAATTTCTCTTGTCCAAATTCTCTTATCCAATTTCTCTTGATAACATCCCTCTTCACCTCTTCACTTATCCCTCAAAATCTCATCTCTTGTCCAATTTCTCTTATCCAATTTCTCTTGATAAGATCCCTCTTTTGTATAATAGACTAGTCATAATCTGTGCGACGGGCACGGGTCATTTAAGATTTTTCCCCACGAAATTTTTGTTCCTAAAAAATTATTTCCACAGCCAAAATTACGCAGAACAACAAATTAACATAAAAATATTTAGCGGCACGGGCACCTTCAGCGCGGAACAACAAATTCGGCGTGGGCACCTTCGACGCGGGAAATTATTCTCATCTTGTTGTCCCACGCGTCGAAGAGACGGTGGGCCCCGCGTTGTGAGAGAGAGAGAGAGATCATTCGATCTGCGGCAGTATTCGATCTGCAGCATTAAGTGCAAGTTAAAGTTTTTCCCACAAATGCATTAATTGCGTGCACTCTGCTATTCTCCAAAAAGTTTCATTCCCCAAAAAGTTTCATTTCCTAGAAACTTTCATTTTCCTAGAATGTTTTTCCCTCCAAAACTTTCCACAAAATCTCATCTCAACCATTCATTCCTCAAGATTAAATCCAAGCCGTCTTTCTATCAACCTGTTAGTCCTAGTCAGCTTGTCCTAATCAGTCATAGGATTCAAAAACAGTTGTCAAATGTAATAAAGATGTAAAGCTCCCCCCAAATACAATTCAAACCTGTAACGACTGCTTTTCATGTATCTGGATTTATTATAATATAATATATGTTTTGGTGGATTTTCTCTTCATGTGTGGTTTTCGTCTCCGTAGCTTTCATTTTCGATCGATTCGTCGTATTTTCACGTTTCTTCCTTAGGATTGTCGATTTCGAAGTATGTCACTCGTGACGGACTTCATAACGGTCGTATCTAACTATTAGATCAAGCCTAGGAGTCTTAGGAATCGATCCCGGAGCTCCGCGCTCCGTATCGGAACTTTTTGTGCTCATTAGCCGGTATAAGAAGGGGCATCGACCGACTAGATGACGATCCAGTCGGTCGGCAATCCTTCTTGGACCGACTAGTTAGCTTTCTAAATTTCCCAGGAGTTACTGTTTATCGTTAATCGGTCTAAGAACGTTGGTTGATCGACTAGGTTGCAAACTAGTCGGTCAGCAATGCTTCTTTAACCGACTAACACATCTTCTTAATTTTAGTTGAGTTACTGTTTACTCTTAGTCGGTCTAAGAACGTTCATCGACCGACTAGATGCTAAACTAGTCGGTCAGTATTTGTTCATGGACCGACTAACTCTAAAATCCTATTTTTGTTCAGAAGTTATTGTTTGCACTTAGTCGGTCTGCGTTGGTCGACCGACCGACTAGTTGCCAAACTAGTCGGTCAGTGGTTGCTCTTTGACCGACTAACCAGTGTTGAAACCCTAATTTTTGGGCAGCCGCCAGCCCATCCTATTTAAACCCAACCCAAACGTTTTCTTCTTCCCCAACACGACCCAAAACCCTAAAATCTTTCCCCTTGAGCCCTCATCTTCCTCCAAGCTTCATCCCTTCATTCCAAGCCCTAAATCCATCATCCAAACCATCCATTCACTCTATCTACCTCTCATCTTCCCCAAAATCTCACCAAATCCATCAAAATCCCCAAATCCCCCAAAACCCTAGTTTCCCCAAACTTCTCCAATCTTCTCCAGATCTGAACCTAGGGTTCCCCGGAGTGTTTCTTCCGCCTCCTCTCGGTAAGAAATCGATCTACCGTTGTTTTCATAACCTATTTATATTTTTATGAAACCCTAATAAATTTCATGTTGTTTGATGGTTGTTCCCCCATAACAGTGATTTTCCCCGTAGATTAGCATTCGTGAGACGAAGTGGTCGTCATCCCCGGTGCTAGGCAAGTGAAACTTGCCACTTAGGGTTTAGGCCATGTTTTAGGCCATTTGCTTGTTGTAGGCATAAAAGAGGCTAGGCGACGAAATGATACTCGCCTAGGCGCAAATTGGGGAACTAGCTTGACAACGAAGCTAGTTCCGACATTTAGCATGTTGCACAATTTCCATGTCATGTTTACTTTCCATTAACGGTACGCAAGTTAAATGTCATGTCATTGCATTCTTTAAGTGTTTCAGTGATTGCGTAGCTTTGCTACAAATGTTTGTGTTCATGGCTCGTGTTCCAGAAGCGGGCCATGTGTTGGTTGATAGCCAATGCCCGAATTGCGTGTTTCCGGCTAGGTGCACCCCTACGCCAAATGTTTAAGAATGCGAGCTCATGTGCGGGGCAACCCCAGGCTCACTAGCTGAGCTCATTGTGCGGGGACCCTGGCTCCATTACGTGTGGGTATTGGGGGTAAGAGTTAAGCGACCAATCAACTGGGAGTCTGCCCGATCAGCAACTGCAGTGGTAAGGCGTAAACTCTGGGTTTTGGGGTAGATGTTAAGCTGCCAATCAGCGAATGTGAAACCATTCAGCTGTAAGGCGTAAACATCTACAAAACAACGTGAATAGTGAATCGATTGAGATTGATAGTAACGTGGCTACTCTTGTCTTGTCTTGTCTTGTCCCGATGATTGTTCTCTTGTACAAATTGTCTTGCCATGTCTCGATTGTGCACTCATGTTATAACTGCCATGTCATGCATACTAAACTGCTAGGTTGCTAGTTGCCTTACTTTCAGTTTCCTTGCCCAAGTCTTTTAGACTTGCTGACATGTGCCCCTTTACTCTTTTGGGTGACACATGTTAGATCCTGAGCCTGAGTACCTTGTTGAGGACGAGGTGTTTGCCGACGCCGAGCCCGAGCTTGTGTTTGACGGGGAGTACGTGGACACTGGAGACCAGTCCTAGTGTCTTCGTTGTGTTTTACTTTTGTTAGACAGTTGTTTTGTTATCGGTGCGTAGCACCTATACCTTGTTTTGTCGTTGTTGCTTTTGTTGGCCTTGTTCTGGGCCTTAGACTCTTTTCCTTTAGCCTGGTGGCTTTTCTGGATGTTGGACTTATTTTCTTGTTGGACAGTTTATGAGATGTGAGATTTTATTTCAGTCTCTCCTTGTATTATTATTGTTGTTCCGTTGTGGTTACAGGGACCTGCTTATGTATTTTTGACGCTTATCGGGTTTGGGGCTTCACAGCTCCACTCTCGTGCGGACCTTCTCACGTCTCGCCTCCATTTTAGGGAAGCGGGTCGTGACAGGTTTTAGTGGTGGCCCATGCAGGTCCTTCTGTAACTGCGATTTTTGGAATAGCGATAATAATATTAGAATGTCCAATAAGTTAAGTTCGACGTCCGATGTCCTAAGCTATGAGTCTAATCTGATTCGTTTTCTGTGTCACTAGATGGCAGGAAGACGTTTCACCCGTGGTGGGGGTAGTGGTGCGATCCCTCATGATGAGGAGCCTGAGCGGGAACCCACCAGCGGTGAGATGATGCGGATGATGCTCCAGATGATGCAAGTGCAGCAGGGCGTGCTTTTGCAAGTCCAGAATGCTCCACTTGCTCGAGCTGCCCGGGCTCTTCCGGATGCCCCTCGCTCTGAGCCAGGAGCGAAGCAATTTCGGGAGCTGGGTCCCGCATATTTTGATGGTTCTGAGGGTCCTCTGGCTGCCGATGAGTGGATTCGGAACATCGAGGACAATCTGAAGATGGCCAAGATCACCCCGGCTGGATGGGTTGATTTGGCGAAGAGGCAACTCAAGGATAATGCTCGGAATTGGTGGGATGCTGAAGAGAAGATGTTGGTGGAGCCGATCGTTTGGGCTACCTTCAAGGCTAGATTTGAGGGTGAGTTCTTCCCGAAAGCTGCCAGGGAGGAGATGCTGCAGCGTTTTATCGATTTGAAGCAAGGGAACTCGTCGGTGGACATGTATCACCAAGAGTTCATGAGGCTTAGTCGGTTTGCGCCAAAGATGGTGCAGGACGCTGAGGAGAAGGCTCAGAGGTTCCTGCAGGGGCTTGCTTCGGAGCTCCAGAGTTTTGTGACCTCCTCTGACCGGGAGTCTTATCAGAAGGTTCTGGTCGCTGCCAAGAGGTAGGAGCTGCTCGTGAACCAGAGGAAGGGGTCTGTTGTTGGTGCTGGGAAGAGGCCTGTGGAACAGGCGAGAGCTGTGGTTAGACCTGGATTCAGGCCTAATCAGTCCGCTCAGTTTAAGAGGCCAGGAGGGCCTATTCTGAAGACTTGCCATTTCTGCGGCAAGCCTGGCCATATCAAGGATCAGTGTCGGAAGTTTTTGGGCCAGTGTCTGGTTTGCGGTGATGCTTCCCATGCCGCGAAGGATTGTCGGCACGCGAATCAGCTGCGGAGGGCTCCTGTTGCAGCACAGCCGTTGCAGCAGCGAGCGTCTGTTCCTGCTGGCCGTGGAGCAGCTCTTGTTCCGCAGGGGCAGGCTTTTCGGCAGGCTGTTCCGCCGAGGAGGCAGGCTTTTCTGATGTCCGTTGCGGAGAGCGAGGCTGTGGATGAGGTTATCGCAGGTAATCCTCAATCTAGCTGTTACTTTCCTAGCTGGGTTGATTGTTAGATTATGTTGTTTGCTTGAACATGGTTGTTTGCTAGACTAGGGTTTGATTGTTAATTGATTGTTAGGTGTGGTTTTGGTTTGCACATTTCCTGCACGAGTCCTCTTTGACTCTGGTGCATCGATGTGCATTATTTCTCGGAGCTTCGTGGAGAGGCATTCCTTGTCGACGTCCCCTCTTCCAAAGAGTTGGAATATCGTTACAGGGAATGGTGTGGTCTCGGTGCATCGTGGTTGCAATTCTTGCTCGTTGGTGGTCTGTGGACATGAGCTTTTTACTGATTTCATTGTCCATGACATCATCAACTATGATGCAGTTCTTGGGATGGACTGGCTTGCGAGCTTCTATGCTACGATTGACTGCAGGAGGAAGAAGGTGGTGTTCGAGATTCCTGGACATCCAGTATTTGAGTTCCGTCGTGGTAGCAGTTCGCTTGGTCCTGTCAGATTTCGGGCCAGGCCGGTGGAGGCTGTGGCTATGCAGATGGAGCTGGAGTGGCCAGCTGTGGTGCGAGATTTCGGCGACGTCTTCCCTGAGGAGATGTCTGGTTTGCCGCCTGATCGGGCTTTGGAATTTTCTATTGATCTTGTTCCAGGTGCGCAGCCGATTTCGAAGGCGCCGTATCGTATGGCACCTGCAGAATTGGAAGAGTTGCGGAAGCAGTTGGATGAGCTTTTGCAGAAGGGTTATATTAATCCTAGCGTGTCTCCGTGGGGAGCACCGGTGTTGCTGGTGAAGAAGAAGGATGGTTCGCGTAGCATGTGCGTGGACTATCGGGAGTTGAATGCGGTGACCATTAAGAATAAATACACGTTGCCTCGCATCGATGATATTTTTGATCAGCTTGGAGGTTCGAGGGTGTTTTCTAAATTGGATTTGAGAAGTGGTTACCATCAGTTGAAGGTGAAGAAGGGAGATGTTTCGAAGACAGCGTTCAGGACGAAGTATGGACACTATGAGTTTGTGGTTATGCCTTTCGGCGTAACTAACGCGCCTGCAGTTTTCATGAATCTGATGAACCTGATTTTCTACGACTTTTTGGATAAGTTTGTCGTTATCTTTATTGACGACATTCTGATCTATTCGAAGTCGGAGGAAGAGCATGCCTCGCACTTAAGGACGGTGTTGGAGATCTTGAGGAAGCATCGGTTGTATGCTAAGTTTTCGAAGTGCGAGTTTTGGCTGGATAGAGTTGCTTTTCTCGGGCATGTGGTGACTGGAGATGGTATTTCAGTGGATCCCGAGAAGATTAGGACCATTAGGGAGTGGCCTGTTCCGTCGTCTGCG
Organism: Scilla litardierei; assembly: GCA_030789695.1. Classification (NCBI taxonomy): domain Eukaryota; kingdom Viridiplantae; phylum Streptophyta; class Magnoliopsida; order Asparagales; family Asparagaceae; genus Scilla; species Scilla litardierei. Next base: position 383,471,516 of record CM061142.1, read on the forward strand.
TCTGAGATTCGGAGTTTCCTAGGCCTTGCTGGTTATTATCGGCGATTCATTAAGGACTTTTCTCGTATTACTGAGCCGATGACCAGGTTGACGCGGAAGGATGTTGCTTTTGTTTGGTCGGGTGATTGTGAGGGTGCTTTTGGTGTTCTGAAGGAGAGGTTGACGACTGCCCCTATTCTTGTTGTGCCTGATCGCAGCGGTGGATTTGAGATCTTTTGCGATGCTTCTGGCAAGGGTCTCGGTTGTGTGTTGCATCAGCACGGGCACGTTGTGGCGTATGCGTCTCGTCAGCTTAAGGTTCATGAGAAGATTTACCCGACGCATGATTTGGAGTTGGTTGCCGTTGTGTTTGCTCTTAAGATTTGGAGGCACTTCCTGCTGAGTGAGAAAGTGAAGATTTTCACCGATCACAAAAGCTTGAAGTATATTTTCACTCAGAAGGAGCTCAACATGAGACAACGTCGATGGTTGGAGCTTATGGCGGATTATGAGATTGATTTGCAGTTTCACCCTGGCAAGGTGAATGTGGTTCCGGATGCTTTGAGTAGGCTTCCAGCGGTGATGATTTTGACCTCGCAGTGGAGTTTGCGGCAGGATTTTTGTGAGTCTGGCGTGGAGATTGTTCTTCCTGGGGAGGCTTCGTCGTTGATGTACATGCAGGTACAGTCGACGATCGTGGGTCGGATTAAGGCTGGCCAGGCTGAGGATCCGAAGCTGGTGAAGATTCGGGAGCAGGTGGAAGCCGGTCTGCGGACTGACTTTTTGATTCATGAGGATGGTTCGCTGAGGTTTGGAGCCAGGTTGTGTGTGCCAGCTGGGGATATCAGAGAGGAATTGATGGTGGAGGCACACAGTTCGCCGTATTCTGTGCATCCTGGTGGCACCAAGATGTACCAGGATCTTCGTCTGAATTATTGGTGGCATGGTATGAAGAGGAGCGTGGCTCGGAGTGTAGCCAGGTGCTTGGTTTGTCAGCAAGTGAAGGCGGAGCATCAGCGTACAGCCGGGTTGCTACAACCGCTTCCGATTCCGGAGTGGAAATGGCAACACATCACTATGGATTTCGTGACTGGACTACCTCGGAGTCCGAAGCAGAATGACGTGATTTGGGTGATCGTAGATCGATTGACCAAATCTGCGCACTTTATTCCGTTCCGAGTGGGACAGTCCACTGAGGCGCTAGCAAGGAGATATATGGAGGTAAAATTCTTTTTACTCTCCGTTTTTATTTCCTTTTCCTAGTTTGGATAGTGATGTAACGTGAATCGTGCAGGAGGTTGTGCGACTTCATGGAGTCCCCGTGAGTATCGTGTCTGACAGAGACACGAGGTTCACATCTCAGTTCTGGCAGAGTTTGCAGAAGAGCTTGGGTACGCGTCTGAGTTTCAGCACGGCGTACCATCCGCAGACGGATGGCCAGTCCGAGAGGAAGATTCAGATTTTGGAAGACATGCTGAGGGCGTGCATGTTGGATTTCAAGGGTTCGTGGGAGGACCATCTACATTTGGTGGAGTTCTCTTACAACAACAGCTTCCAGGCGAGTATTGGCATGGCGCCTTTCGCCGCTCTTTATGGGAGGAAATGTCGATCGCCATTGAGTTGGGATGACGTTGGTGATCGGGAGTTGTTGGGACCTGAGATGATCGTGGAGGCCGTGGATATCGTCAGGAATATTCGGGAGAGGTTGAGAATTGCTCAGGACCGTTTTAAGCATTGGGCGGATGCTAAACGTTGTCCTTTGGAGTTTCAGCCGGGCGACCATGTGTTCTTGAAGATTTCCCCGAATCGTGGTGTGATTCGTTTTGGGAAGCGTGGAAAGTTGAGCCCGCGATACATTGGACCGTTTGACGTTTTGGAGAGGGTTGGCGAGGTAGCTTATCGCTTGGCCTTGCCGCCATCTTTGGAAGGAGTTCACAATGTTTTCCATGTGTCGCAGCTTCGTCGATACATTAGCGATCCATCTCATGCGGTAGATTTTTCAGAGATTACCGTTCGCCCCGATATGACGTATGACCAGCATCCAGTGCAGATTCTGGACAGGCGTCAGAAATCGCTTCGGAACAAGATTGTCAATCTTGTGAGGGTGATGTGGCGACACGGCTCACCGAAGAATCTACTTGGGAGAATGAGGATGAGATGCGAGAGCGTTTCCCACTTTTGTTTCCGGACTCGTGAGTATTTGGAAATTCCGAGGACGGAATTTTTCTTAAGTTGGGGAGGATGTAACGACTGCTTTTCATGTATCTGGATTTATTATAATATAATATATGTTTTGGTGGATTTTCTCCTCATGTGTGGTTTTCGTCTCCGTAGCTTTCATTTTCGATCGATTCGTCGTATTTTCACGTTTCTTCCTTAGGATTGTCGATTTCGAAGTATGTCACTCGTGACGGACTTCATAACGGTCGTATCTAACTATTAGATCAAGCCTAGGAGTCTTAGGAATCGATCACGGAGCTCCGCGCTCCGTATCGGAACTTTTTGTGCTCATTAGCCGGTATAAGAAGGGGCATCGACTGACTAGATGACGATCCAGTCGGTCGGCAATCCTTCTTGAACCGACTAGTTAGCTTTCTAAATTTCCCAGGAGTTACTGTTTATCGTTAGTCGGTCTAAGAACGTTGGTTGACCGACTAGGTTGCAAACTAGTCGGTCAGCAATGCTTCTTTAACCGACTAACACATCATCTTAATTTTAGTTGAGTCACTGTTTACTCTTAGTCGGTCTAAGAACGTTCATCGACCGACTAGAGGCTAAACTAGTCGGTCAGTATTTGTTCATGGACCAACTAACTCTAAAATCCTATTTTCGTTCAGAAGTTACTGTTTGCACTTAGTCGGTCTGCGTTGGTCGACCGACCAACTAGTTGCCAAACTAGTCGGTCAGTGGTTGCTCTTTGACCGACTAACCAGTGTTGAAACCCTAATTTCTGGGCAGCCGCCAGCCCATCCTATTTAAACCCAACCCAAACGTTTTCTTCTTCCCCAACACGACCCAAAACCCTAAAATCTTCCCCCTTGAGCCCCCATCTTCCTCCAAGCTTTATCCCTTCATTCCAAGCCCTAAATCCATCATCCAAACCATCCATTCACTCTATCTACCTCTCATCTTCCCCAAAATCTCACCAAATCCATCAAAATCCCCAAATCCCCCAAAACCCTAGTTTCCCCAAACTTCTCCAATCTTCTCCAGATCTGAACCTAGGGTTCCCCGGAGTGTTTCTTCTGCCTCCTCTCGGTAAGAAATCGATCTACCGTTGTTTTCATAACCTATTTATATTTTTATGAAACCCTAATAAATTTCATGTTGTTTGATGGTTGTTTCCCCATAACAGCGATTTTCCCCGTAGATTAGCATCCGTGAGACGAAGTGGTCGTCATCCCCGGTGCTAGGCAAGTGAAACTTGCCACTTAGGGTTTAGGCCATGTTTTAGGCCATTTGCTTGTTGTAGGTGTAAAAGAGGCTAGGCGACGAAATGATACTCGCCTAGGCACAAATTGGGGAACTAGCTTGACAACGAAGCTAGTTCCGACATTTAGCATGTTGCACAATTTCCATGTCATGTTTACTTTCCATTAACGGTACGCAAGTTAAATGTCATGTCATTGCATTCTTTAAGTGTTTCTGTGATTGCGTAGCTTTGCTACAAATGTTTGTGTTCCTGGCTCATGTTCCAGAAGCGGGCCATGTGTTGGTTGATAGCCAATGCCCGAATTGCGTGTTTCCGGCTAAGTGCACCCCTACGCCAAATGTTTAAGAATGCGAGCTCATGTGCGGGGCAACCCCAGGCTCACTAGCTGAGCTCATTGTGCGGGGACCCTGGCTCCATTACGTGTGGGTATTGGGGGTAAGAGTTAAGCGACCAATCAACTGGGAGTCTGCCCGATCAGCAACTGCAGTGGTAAGGCGTAAACTCTGGGTTTTGGGGTAGATGTTAAGCGGCCAATCAGCGAATGTGAAACCATTCAGCTGTAAGGCGTAAACATCTACAAAACAACGTGAATAGTGAATCGATTGAGATTGATAGTAGCGTGGCTACTCTCGTCTTGTCTTGTCTTGTCCCGATGATTGTTCTCTTGTACAAATTGTCTTGCCATGTCTTGATTGTGCACTCATGTTATAACTGCCATGTCATGCATACTAAACTGCTAGGTTGCTAGTTGCCTTACTTTCAGTTTCCTTGCCCAAGTCTTTTAGACTTGCTGACATGTGCCCCTTTACTCTTTTGGGTGACACATGTTAGATCCTGAGCCTGAGTACCTTGTTGAGGACGAGGTGTTTGCCGACGCCGAGCCCGAGCTTGTGTTTGATGGGGAGTACGTGGACACTGGGGACCAGTCCTAGTGTCTTCGTTGTGTTTTACTTTTGTTAGACAGTTGTTTTGTTATCGGTGCGTAGCACCTATACCTCGTTTTGTCGTTGTTGCTTTTGTTGGCCTTGTTCTGGGCCTTAGACTCTTTTCCTTTAGCCTGGTGGCTTTTCTGGATGTTGGACTTATTTTCTTGTTGGATAATTTATGAGATGTGAGATTTTATTTCAGTCTCTCCTTGTATTATTATTGTTGTTCCGTTGTGGTTACAGGGACCTGCTTATGTATTTTTGACGCTTATCAGGTTTGGGGCTTCACAGCTCCACTCTCGTGCGGACCTTCTCACGTCTCGCCTCCATTTTAGGGAAGCGGGTCGTGACAAAACCATTACCTCTAAAATACAAACACGTACTTCATCTTAGTCAGCGTCCTAATAATCAACCAAAAATATGACTGGGACAAAGCTAGATGTAAAGCTCCCCCCAAATACAATTCAAACCATTCCCTCTAAAATACAAACACTTACTTTATCCTAGTCAGTTTCCTAATAAGCAACCCAAAATATGACTAGGACAAAGCTGACACGTAGGACAAAATTCAAAAATGGTACTCAATTGTATAATAGACTAATCATAACCCGTGCCCGCAGGCACGGTTCATTTAAGATTTTTTCTCCTACGAAATCTGTGTTCCCTAAAAAATTATTTCCACAGCCAAATTGCGCAGAACAACAAATTAGCGTAAAAATATTTAGAGGCACATGCACCTACTGCGCGGAACAACAAATTCGGCTCGGGCACCTACGTCGCGGAACAATAAATTCGGCGTAGAACAAAAACTTTGGCGCAGGCGCCTTTGGTGTGTGAAATTATTCTCATCTTGTTGCCCCATGCATCGAAGAGACGGTTGACCCCGCCTTGAGAGAGAGAGAGAGATCATTTGATCTGCGGCGGCATTCAATCTGCAGCATTAAGTGGAAGTTAATGTTTTTTCATCAAATGCATTAATTGCGTGCACTCTGCTATTCCCCAAAAACTTTCATTCTTCAAAAAGTTAAAATTTCATTTCCCTAGAAATGTTTTCCCTCCAAAACTTTCCACAAAATCGCATCTCAATCAATCATTCCTCAAGATTAAATCCAAGTCGTCTTTCTATCAACCTGTTAGTCCTAGTCAGCTTGTCCTATTCAGTCCTAGGATTCAAAAACAGATGTCAAATGTAATATAGATGTAAAGCTCCCCCCAAATACAATTCAAACCATTACCTCTAAAATACAAACACGTACTTTATCCTAGTCAGCGTCCTAATAAGCAACCAAAAATATGACTGTGACAAAGCTAGATGTAAAGCTCCTCCCAGATACAATTCAAACCATTCCCTCTAAAATACAAACACTTACTTTATCCTAGTCAGCGTCCTAATAAGCAACCCAAAATATGACTAGGACAAAGCTGACACGTAGGACAAAATTCAAAAATGCTCCTCAATTGTATAATAGACTAATCATAACCCGTGCCCGGGGGCGCAATTCATTTAAGATTTTTCCCAACGAAATTTGTATTCCCTAAAAAATTATTTCCACAGCCAAAATTATGCAGAACAACAAATTAACATAAAAATATTTAGAGGCACGTGCACCTTCTGCGCGGAACAACAAATTCGACGCGGGCGCCTTCGTCGCAGAACAACAAATTCGGCGTAGAACAAAAACTTCGGCACGGGCGCCTTCGGTGTAGGAAATTATTCTCATCTTGTTGCCCCATGCGTCGAAGAGACGGTGGGCCCCGCGTTGAGAGAGAGATCATTTAATCTGCAGCAGCATTCGATCTGCAGCATTAAGTGGAAAATAATGTTTTTCCCCAAATGCATTAATTGCGTGCACTCTGCTATTCCCCAAAAACTTTCATTCCCCAAAAAGTTAAACTTTCATTTCCCTAGAAATGTTTTTCCCTCCAAAACTTTCCACAAAATCTCATCACAACCATTCATTCCTCAAGATTAAATCCAATCCGTCTTTCTATCAACTTGTTAGTCCTAGTCAGCTTGTCCTAATCAGTCCTAAGATTCAAAAACAGATGTCAAATGTAATATAGATGTAAAGCTCCCCCCAAATACAATTCAACCCATTACCTCTAAAATACAAACACGTACTTTATCCTAGTCAGCGTCCTAATAAGCAACCAGAAATATGACTGTAACAAAGCTAGATGTAAATATCCCCCCAAATACAATTCAACCCATTCTCTCTAAAATACAAACACTTACTTTATCCTAGTCAGCGTCCTAATAAGCAACCCAAAATATAACTAGGACAAAGCTGACACGTAGGACAAAATTCAAAAATGGTCCTCAATTGTATAATAGACTAATCATAACCCGTGCCCGCGGGCATGTTCATTTAAGATTTTTCCCCACGAAATCTGTGTTCCCTAAAATATTATTTCCACAGCCAAAATTGCGCAAAACAACAAATTAGCGTAAAAATATTTAGAGGCACGTGCACCTTCTGCGCGGAACAACAAATTCGGCGCCGGTGGCTTCTTCACGGAACAACAAATTCGGCGTAGAACAAAAACTTCGGCGCGGGCGCCTTTGGTGTGGGAAATTGTAACGGCCTGTTTTCGACAACACAACTATTTACGTACTTAATCTATTTTGTAATGGTTTGTCAGGAGTTTTACTGATTTCAAAATTTTCTTATAAAAATATTTTGAAGTACCAAACTAGTTATGGAGTATTTAAGTAAAATCAGATTTCATTAAATACCTCTAAAAGATCTGATAAAAATTCATTTTCAGATATTGTTGTTTTGGCTTAATGAATTTATTTTATATACAAACGTCTTCAAAACGTTTTCAAACTTCTACAGTAGCATCCTATGATCATTTAGGGCTCCCCACATTAATTTCATAATTTTCTGATATCGTTTCGACTTAGAACCCGCAAACCCGCTTACTAAACTTTTTGGCCCAAAACTAGTATCCCCGTAGCCCAAAACCTGAAACGGACTTTGTATTTGCGATCCTCGCGACGATACAATCCCGTGGTTATGTTTTCGAAATTTTTCGGACACGCTTACTAGTAGGGGAAAAATCGTAATTTCGTTACAAAATGACTTTCACTAATAACTTTTTAACCTCCCTTAATTACTTTAACTACCCCCTAATTACTTTAATTAACTTCCACCTAACCTAACCCGTATCTACCCCACTCTCACTCTCTCTCAGCTAACCCTGGTATCCTACCAACTACCCAAATATTTCCCTAAGCCTATAAATATTTCCCACCCTCTCCTTGTATTATATCCCACAGGGTTACTCTCTCTCTCCCCCCTGTTAGTTTCGAACCCAGGCGCAACCTCGTGCGCTCTCTTCCTCTCTCCAACTTTCGCTCATCTTCCCCTCTCTATCTCTCTCCGCCACGATCCCCTCCGACTCAGAGCCCACCCACGCCCATCTCCGAGCTACAGACGAACGCCGCTCGACCTCGCCCCGATAACACGCCTCCAACAGAGCTCCTCCTCCATTCGACATCGACCCCCGACGATGCTCCGCCCAGCGTGCCACTCGTCTGCCGCTTCTCCGAGAGCTCCTGCCACCGCCGCAGGCTCCCTATGCACGCCAACGCCACGGCCTCGTCGCTGCCCTCCGAGAGCTCCGCCGTCCGCTTCGACACTCCCCGCCATCCACCACTTCAAGCCATACCATGGCGCTATGCCTCCGAGAGTTTGCCGCACCGTCTGCCGCCCCGCTATGCTCCCCGCTCCGCCGTAGCCGCTTCCCCGCCGCTACTTAACACCGACGTCCTCTGCCTTTGTTGCTGACAGCGAAGCCTCATGCACGAACGGAGGAAAACGAACGAAGGAGCGTAAGTTTAAATATTTATACATTTTAATTATTACGTAATTCGTATTAATACGAGTATTTACGTATTTTGGTAATTAATAATTGGGTTTAATGGTTTTAAATTAATAGTAAATTATATAGGGGGTCAGAAAAATATGAGACTAGCTTCAGAAAATCAGAAATAATATTCTGGATCCAATGGCATTAGTTTCATCACAATCAGACGCTTAGATTTTCCGCAATAAATTTTTAAGCCTAAATCTTAAATACGTCTTTTTCATTTAAAAATTAGTAACTTATTATTTTCATGTACACTAACATGTGAGAAAAATATATGTTATAGTACTCTTCGAGACGGTCATTTTGACAGCTCATTTGCAACTTTCCGATACAGATTGCACCCAGAAGAAATTATTGAATAAATACGTTACTAATTGAAAAATTGTTTTTGAATTGTTTTTGAGCTTTTAAAAATTCTAAAAATTACTATAAGCCTCAGAAAATATTTTCCTCTTGCAGTAATATCATATTCTTCATTTTCAGCATATATAAAAATTTAGAACGTTTTTCCACACCGTTTCAGCCAGTTTATAAAATCAAAACGATCAGATTAAATAGGTAGAAAATAGTATGCTCTTTAACTGGCTGTTTCTTGTGTTTGCAGGTACCAATTCTCATGCACCAGCTTCCTTGAAAGCTCTAGCTCTAACCTCGTCTTTCTACGACGATATCGATAGTAAGTCACTCTAATTCTAGTTTTAGACGTTAATCCAGTGTAAAAGCATGAACTTAAGATAGTCTCAGAGCAACCATTGATTCTAACTAACTTCACATGAGTGTTTTTAATTGCAAGTAAACTTATAACTCTCGTTTACACTTGTTAACCATGTTTTGATGCTCATCACTTGCAAAACTACGCATACACTTTGTGTACACTTGTAGAACAATTGCTCATGGACACATCACCTGCTATATGCCATTTACTACTCAGTAAATGCTAACGAAGTATCGTATGAAATGTCATGTGTGGAACATCTTGTGAAACATCTTGTGGAATATCTTGTGGAATATCTCCTGGAACATCTCGTGGAACATCATGAAAGGAACATGTACTAGATTCACATGACACATCCCTGGGGTTTGGGATAACTCATAGTTTGAGAAAGTGCAGTAGTGACTGGAATTCAATCTACATGTCTAGCTGCCTGGGTTTTGGCATCATGTCTAGCTGCCAGGGTTTCGGCAAATATAAATGTCTAGCTGCCTGTGTTTCGGCATTCGTCTGGGTCGCATCCAGGCAAGAGATGAACTCAATGGTCACATATTGTACTCTCCGACTTGAGTCACGTAGTTCTAGTATAGCTTGCACAATCACCTCTACTTTACGCATTACACACACTTTAGCTACTACGCCTGTGCAGTCACCGGTACTTTACTTCACCTGCTTAGCCTGCTTTACTACCTTGCTGCCTGTTTGTTTTACTCCACATGCATGTTTAGTTTACTATTGTTGTTACTTTACCTGCTTTAATACCATGTCATATATGCCATGTCATCGTAGCTTCTCTCATACTTTATTTATTGCACTTGCATATATGACTGATGTTCCTTTACTTTTCGAACGCAGTTAAGTTCCATAGTCTGTTCATTCCCATGCTTGTATACAGCTTTTACTACTATTGCTAGAATAGTTGTGACTTACCTACGGTTCCATCTCCGTGGCACCTTAGGCAACGTACATATGGAGGTAGATGCTCTTGAGTTGATAACGCCAGAGTTCGACCCTGAGACTGCAGCTTTCAGTTTTATTTTCGCTTTGTACTTTCTTTCTTTCATGTATCATTGTTGGAACATTTGTACAGTATGGATTGTAATAATTTGACACTATTTGGGTATTTTTGTACATCTCTGCATCGTGGCTATTTTGTTTTCACAGCTTAACTGCAGGACCTGCGCAAATATCAAATAAGTAACTGGCCCCCGAGAGCGGGTCGTTACAGAAATTATTCTCATCTTGTTGTCACATGCGTCGAAGAGACAGTGGGCCCCGCGTTGAGAGAGAGATCATTTGATATGCGACAGCATTCGATCTACAGCATTAAGTGCAAGTTAATGTTTTTTCCCCAAATGCATTAATTGCGTGCACTCTGCTATTCCCCAAAAACATTCATTCCCCAAAAAGTTAAACTTTAATTTCCCTAGAAATGTTTTTCTCTCCAAGACTTTCCACAAAATCTCATCTCAACCATTCGTTCCTCAAGATTAAATCCAAACCGTCTTTCTATCAACCTATTAGTCCTAGTCAGCTTGTCCTAATCAGTCCTAGGACTCAAAAACAGTTGTCAAATGTAATATAAATGTAAAGCTCTCCCCAAATATAATTCAAACCATTACTTCTAAAATACAAACACTTACTTTATCCTAGTCAGCGTCCTAATAAGCAACCCAAAATATGACTGAGACAAAGCTAGATATAAAGCTTCCCCCAAATACAATTCAAACCATTCCCTCTAAAATACAAACACTTACTTTATCTTAGTCAGCGTTCTAATAAGCAACCCAAAATATGACTGGGACAAAGCTGGCACGTAGGACAAAATTAAAAAATAGTTCTCAATTGTATAATAGACTAGTCATAACCCGTGCCCGCGGGCACGGTGCATTTAAGATTTTTTTTCCCGCCAAATCTTTGTCCCAAAAAAATATTTCTACAGCCAAAATTTAAAAGAACAACAAATTAGCGTAAAAAATTTTAGAGGCACGGTCGCCTTCGGCGAGGAACAATAAATTCAATGCGGGCGCCTTTGGCGCAGAACAACAAATTAGCGTTAAAAATTTAGGGGGCGCCTTCGGCGGACCTCTGCTTAACGCCTAAAAAGCTCAGCCCGCCTCTTTGAATGTAGATTCCCTCTATTTTTTAGGATTTCAATTGTTTTGGTCAGCCGAAATAAGCCTAGCCGAAATAAATTTCTCTTTTGCATACTTGTAATTTAAGTTGCATATTTTTTGGGTTTCATTTTGTGTGTGTGTTTTTTTTTGGTTTCATTTTTAGGTCATTTTTGAATGAAGGGTATTAAGTGCTGATACTGCCAATTTTAAAAAAGAAAAGCTTTTGTATTCTCCCAACAAATTTCTCTTCAACCCAAAAAATTCCCCCCAAAACTTGACATGACACTGCCACATAGGATAAGTTCAAAATCTGTCCTCAATTGTAATATAGATATATTAAAGTTTTTTCCCCAAATGCATTAATTGCGTGCACTCTGCTATTCCCCAAAAAGTTAAACTTTCATTTCCCTAGAAATGTTTTTCCCTCCAAAACTTTCCACAAAATCTCATCTCAACCATTCATTCCTTAAGATTAAATCCAAGCTGTCTTGCTATCAACATGTTAGTCCTAGTCAGCTTGTCCTAATCAGTCTTAGGATTCAAAAACAATTGTCAAATGTAATATAAATGCAAAGCTCTCCCCAAATATAATTCAAACCATTACTTCTAAAATAAAAACACTTACTTTATCCTAGTCAGCGTCCTAATAAGCAACCCAAAATATGACTAGGACAAAGCTGGCATGTAGGACAAAATTAAAAAATAGTTCTCAATTGTATTATAGACTAGTCATAACCTGTGCCCGCGGGCACGGTGCATTTAAGATTTTTTCCTGCGAAATCTTGGTCTCCAAAAAAAATATTTATACAGCCAACATTTAAAAAAACAACAATTAGCGTAAAAACTTTTAGAGCACGACCACCTTCGACGAGGAACAATAAATTCAATGCGGGCGCCTTCGGCGCAGAACAACAAATTAGCGTATAAAAATTTAGCGGGCGCCTTCGGCGGACCTCTGCTTGACGCCCAAAAAGCTCAGCCCACCTCTTTGAATGTAGATTCCCTCTGTTTTTTAGGGTTTCAATTGTTTTGGTCAGCCGAAATAAGCTCAACGAAAATAAAGTTCTCTTTTGCATACTTGTAATTTAAGTTGCATATTTTTTGGGTTTCATTTTGTGTGTGTGTTTTTTTTGGTTTCATTTTTTAGATCATTTTTGAATGATGCGTATTAAGTGCTGATGCTGTCAATTTTAAAAAAGAAAAGCTTTTGTATTCTCCCAACAAATTCTCTTTAACGCAAAAATTTCCCCCCAAAACTTGACATGACACTGCCACATAGGATAAGTTCAAAATCTGCCTTCAATTGTAATATAGACTAGTCCTAACCCGTGCACAAAGTGCACGGACACCCCCAAAAACCAATCCACACAATCAAGACATGGGATCCACACGGATGTTTCGATGAGTGCAAAAATTTGTGACAATGAGAAGAGTGGGTTTGAGTGTGTATGTATTGTCTTGTGGTTTTGGTTTTTTTGATTAGGGATGTGATTTTGGGTGTTTTGGGTTGGTGTGTGTTTTGGGGTTGGGTGGGGTTTTAGGTTTTTTGGGTTTTGGGTTTAAAGATGTTGTCCCATGTGGCGATGTGACATTGCCACATGGGACAAATTCAAAAACATCCCTCAATTTTAATAAGGACTAGCGAATGCCCGTGCCCGGAGGGTACGACGAAGGTCTTCTCCTGGGTGCGAAGCCGAGGGGGACAGTCGGCTCAGGGGTGAAATGGCGACATGAAAGTCGTCTCCCGGGTGCAAGAACGACAGGGAAAGTTGTCTCTCGGGTACAATATTGACGGCGAATAGAAAACCTGGGTCAGTCGTCGCAGGGGCACAAAAGTAGAGACTAAAGCGCAAAAAAACATCAGTGCAAAGCGGAAAAAGAGCGATGGCAAACCCGTAAATAGGGGAAAGACGAGGGGTCTTTGAGTTTTATGAAAAAATAATGGCAAACTTGCAAATAAGGGGAATGTGGTGGGATTTTGTTTGGGAGTTCCCCCAAAATACCCAACCACTCACAAGGCCCCATACTATCCCAAACACTTTGTCCTTGTCATATTTTGATGCCACCAAGGACAAAGATTCAAAAATAGTCCTCATTTGTATAATAGATAAATTAAAATTTTAATCTATTATTAAAGTCGACAAAATCTACTCTTTGTTATAAACGGGCTTTTGTAGGCCCAATTGTGTATTGGGTATCCACCCATTATGTAACCCTACTTCTATAAATACAGGGCTACGAGTTTCGTAGCCACAAAGTTTACAACACGTTATCAGCACGCTCGAAGCTGAGCCGAACTTCTGCCGACAGACGAACGCGACGCGAACGGGCTTCCTTCACCGAACGTCGCTAGATCCGGCTGGTAGGATCTAGAGGTAATTTTTATTCCCTAGATCTAATATTTTATGCGAATATGATTAGATCTAAATGTTTGGATCGATATTTTGATTAGTATAGATCGGATTTTTATCTCAGATCTGCATGCTAAATCAATCCTTTAATGAAAAATTGACATTTTTATCAATAAAAATCAACTTTTTACGATGAAAAACACTGTTTTGAAGACTAAAAATAGATTTTTTTCTTATAAAAATCATGTTTTATCATCTTCTTCCCCAAAGTTTTTCAAACCCTAGAGAGATTGTTCATCGCCACACGGCCAGAAGCCGCGCACGCGAAAAACCCCCCTCGATCAACCGCGCTGTTGCCGTCGCTTGCAGCGGCTGTCGCCGCCGCCGCCCGCAACCGCAGTCAACGAGGCCGCCTTCTGTAGCGGCGGCCCCCGCCGCCTGCAGTGGCTGACGGTCCCGCCGTCGCCTGCAGCGGCGGACGGACGCCGCTGACGTACCGCCAGAAGCGGTGGCGGGACGACCCCCTTGTGCGTGCACGATCGAAACCCTAACCGGTTGCACGGGATCACACGGCAGATCGAATCCAAAAACCCTAACTAGGGTTTGTCCACAAAAATTTTGTTTTTTCAAATTCTTTTTCAGATTTAATTAAGATTTTTTTTCCTCGTTAAATTCTGGATTGATACACGCTTTTTAATTCATCGCATTTTTGGATTATCTGATTATTATACGTTTAATAATTAGGAAGATCATGCGACCGCTCTGTCGTCAGTCAACTAACCTAACGGTGTATGGCGTTGCCCAGTGGTCCAATAATTATTAAACGGAAAATTTTCATTTCCATTATAAAATGCTTGTGATGATTAATTGCCTATGATGATTAATTGCATATGATGATTAATTGTCTGCAATGTAATAAAATGCCTGCTGCATTTTTCTGCGACGTATGTTTACATTTGTTGTGGTTTTGGATCGGCTAGCTATCACCATTATTTCTCTCGTATTTTTTTCTATTTTTAGAGAAAGTATAGTGATGATATTATTGTATAAATTCCAAGACCGGCGGACATCCCACGAAGATGAAGATCTATTCCAGAAAAATAGGGGCCCCACGGGGTTTCCGAGTTGTATTTTCAATTTTATGGGACTGTATGGACTTTATTTAAAATGGTGATTAGCCGATCTACACAACAAATATCTGTGTCTGAAATGCATAATTATTTGTTTTACTTTAAAAATATCTAATTATTGCTCATTTTTAACATGCTAGAGATAATGGCTAAAATTGCGATCGTCGACTTTGACGTATTGGATGATATGGCAAAAATTATTTGAGCTGGCAGTTGGATATAAAATTCCACCTCCGCTCACAGGGACTGAGCCATGCCATCGCTGTAAGCGATAAGGTTTCTGATATAGATAAAGCGAAAGCAATTATCTATATCAAACGCCATATCGATCGGACCCTGAAGGCCGAGTACCTCACGGTGGAAGACTCTTATGAGTTATGGACCGCCCTCGAGGATAGATACAAACATCAAAGAGATGTTATCCTTTTCCGAGCGCGATATGAATGGGAGAACCTCCGTCTCCAGGACTTTAAGTCCATCGCTGAGTATAACTCGGCACTTTTCGGTATCACCTCACGCCTGAAATTGTGTGGTGAGAAAGTGACGGAGGAGCGCATGTTAGAGAAGACGTATACATCCTTCCACGAGAAGGATGTTATACTTATGCAGCAGTATCATGAACGAAAGTTCATGAAATACTCGGAGCTTCTCTCATACCTTCTGATAGCAGAACAGAATAGAGATCTCCTTTTGGCTACCCATAACTCGCGCCTTGCTGGCACTGCTCCTGCGCCTGAAGCGCACCGCAGCTCCTCCCAGAAGAAGAGGACCAACTTCAAAGGTAAACCCCAGAAAGGCAAGGCAATGAAGAAGCATGCTAGAGTACCCCCTCCAAAGTCCAACAATGAGGGAAAGAAGAAGAATGTGTGGAAGAAAAAAGACAACGGCCAGACATCTGCCCCAGAAAAAGACTGGGAAGATAAATACCACAGGTGTGGCATGACTGGACACTGGTCTAGGAATTGTCGGACTCCAGGACTTGTACAAAGCTAGCCAGAAGCCAGCCGAGACAAACCTGGTAGAACACGAAGACCTGGCACCAATAAGGTTCATCGCTGAGGACTTCTCAAATGATGACCTGCTTGACTGAAGCATTATCTACTTTCTGTTATGCATTGTAATTTGAGAACAATTTAATCTCTAGTGTTTGATTTCTAGCATGTTGGATGATTTTTCAGATGTTGAATGATTTTGGTAATCTTTTGTGCCTTATAATGCTATGTTTTCTCTCTCTTAATTTCGATGGATAATAAATGCCTAGTGGACAGTGCCTCTACGCACACGATCCTCCAAGATATTTGCTTTTTTCAAAGCATACATAAATACGATGGAACCGTGAATACAATCTCCGGTCCATCATGAATTATTGAAGGATCAGGGGAAGCACATTTTATGCTCTCCAACAAAACACTGTAGTGACCCCGTGCTATGAGGAATAAACACTAGAGGGGGGTGAATAGTGTTTTATTGAATTATAAGGAATTTACGCCAAATAAAACCATAATTAACCAACAAATGCGGAATGAAAGAAGTGATCAACAACCCAAGTAAGAATGCAATGCTAACATGCAATGTACCCTGGTTCGGTGCCACCCGAGTCTCCCCGACTTGTTCCCGGTGCCCTAATCCAGCAACACCCGGATCCCCTCCGGATACTCTAGTAAAACCACTAGAGCTTCCCTTAAGACCACTTGCGGAAACCCCACAAGTTCAATCGACCTACAATCGATGTCTGTGTATCCCACAACCCGGGAACACGCAAAACCTTAATCCCACAACTAGGGACTAAGCACACTCTCACAAACCGAGAGCAAATTCTTAATCTTGACTCCCACAACTTGGGATCAAGCCAACCCTCTCAACAATCGAGAGTATACAATAATTTATATGTATAGAGAATGAAATGTAAAGCTCTTACCACAAAATCATATGCCTTGAGAAATACTTACCAATTTAGGACAAGAATGGATTTTGAGGAAGTAGTTAGCACCAAACCCTAGCTCCCCCAAGATGGACAACAATAGATGGCTAGGGTGAAGTTGGTGACTTTGATTCAAGCTCTTAGCTTGAGTAGCTCACAAAGAATGAGAATCTCTCTTGAGGTATTAGGGCTCAAAGAGTAAGAAAGAGATTTTCTTGCAAGAGAGAGAGATCTTGGAAATGGATAGTGAATTCTCTTCTATTAGGTCTGAAATAACTCTGATAATGGACCTTGTTTCTTGCTTGAAACGAATCAGGTTTATATAGAAAGAATCAAGAAAAGTCGTGGTCAAAAATCTCCCAACGGTCATATTTCTGAAGCTGCTTAATCGGTTTAATAAGGATCACTGACCGATTAGTTTTGCAACTAGTCGGTTGGTGAACCTTCTTGGACCGACTAGATGGTTACATAGAAGATGGTGAAATCATGGATAAGCACTAGTCGGTCTAAGAAGGATCACTGACCGATTAGTTTTGAAACTAGTCGGTCTAAGAAGGATCATCAACCGACTAGATTGACAACTAGTCGGTCGGTGAACCTTCTTGGACCGACTAGATTGACTTTTAATCGATTAACCATCCTTCTTGAACCAACTAACTGGTCAACAGTACAAAGGCTGAATTAACAAGTATGGCTAGTCGGTCTAAGAAGGATCATCGACCGACTAGATGACGATCTAGTCGGTCGGTGAACCTTCTTGGACCGACTAAATGATCAACAGTGAATGGGCTGAGATTAGCAAGGATGTCTAGTCGGTTCAAGAAGGATTTCCAACCGATTAGATCGTCATCTAGTCGGTTGGTTCTTCTACTTGAACCAACTAAGATGCATATGAAGCCATGAAAAGAAGCGAAAAGCTACGGGAAACTTTCTAATGGCTTCTAAGGCAATCCTAGATATAAGATATGATAGTTATGAAGATTTCTAGGCAAGTACTACTCAAGGCTTAACATTCTATGAGATGAAGCTAGAAGACAATATAAATAACATGACGAACCGTCTTCAAAGCTTCAACATGGAGAATCCGAATCCCTTGACTTCATGAATAACTCCTTGAGCTTCAACGGAGCTTCAGGCACAACGATCACGCGTTCTGAGGAAGTCTTGGGACGTCGCTTGAGATGAACAAAGTACTTTGGCGACGATCTCCATAATTCTTCATGGTCTTGAGTCTTTTAGTTGAATGACTTGAATATCTCCAACGTCATAGTCCTCGAAGCTTTTGACTCATCCATTCCTATCTTCTCTTTGGATTGAATCTCCATTCATTTGTTGATGCCATTGGCTTGAGGTTTGAGGTATCCTTTGAGTTCTTCAAGCCAATGCTTAAGTCCTCCACTTGAATCAACACGTGTAGTCACTTTTGATCTTCTTGAATCTAATTGGTGACTTTTTAGCTAACTGCAAACACATGAGTTAATCACAATGATTTGTGTTTGATCATCATCAAAATCAAGGTGGAGAGTCCAATACTCAACAAACACAACTACTAATAAAAGATGCTCTTTTCTCCCCTAGCTCTCATAGAAATCTGTTAAGTCTTTAAAGATATCTGTTTAAACGGATACCACCTAGAGACGGTGAACAAACAAAACAGAGAATTATTGTATGTAACGACTCATAAAAACGGTGCTTAAACCACCATCGAGCATTTTCAGGGACTCCCATCGGGTCTCTACCATACAAAGATAAGAGCAATGGAGGTAAACACACTTGAGCACCAGAAGTGCGATAGTCGACTAGAATTTCAACTCTGTCACAATAGACTCGGACACCCTGAAAGGAACATGATACGTCGTATCATATCCCAATCATGTGGAATTAACTCGAAAAGCCTGAAGCTACTTCAAAAGGGCGCATCTCCTTGTCCCACTTGTCACAAAGGGAAATTGAGTACGAGACCATCTCCACTTAAAGTGGACTCAGAGTCTCCCAGCTTCCGAGAGAGAATACATGGAGACATTTGCGGGCCTATTCACCCCACAAGTGGACCATTTCGGTACTACTTGGTACTGATTGACGCATCTTCCAAATGGTCGTATGTGTGCCTCCTGTCCACCCGCAACGTAGGCACAAATCATAAAGTTGCGGGCACATTTCCCAGACAACCAGATTAAGAAATTGCATCTGGACAACGCTGGGGAATTCATATCACACGTCTTCCTAGACTACTGCCAAGCAACTGGCATAGAAGTTGAACATCCTATAGCTCATGTTCACACCCATAATGGGTTAGCCGAATCTCTTATAAAGAGACTACAATGGATTGCTCGTCCATTGTTGATGCAATGCCAGTTGCCGGTGAACGCATGGGGACATGCCATCTTGCATGCTTCATCGCTAATAAGATTATGACCGTCAGGAAGTCAATCTTATTCACTGATGCAACTCGCATATGGGAACCCACCGGATATCTCTCACCTGAGGATATTTGGATGCGCTGTCTATGTCCCCATAGCACCATCGCAGAGGACCAAGATGGGTCCTCAATGTCGATTAGGTATCTACATAGGATTCGACTCACCATTGATCATTTGATACCTGGAACCCCTAACGGGGACGCCTTCAAGGCACGTCTAGCAGATTGTGAGTTTGATGAAAGTACAGTTTCCAAACTAGGCATTAACACAGAGAAGCCAGAAGCTTCAAAGACCATTTCATGGGACACCAACACTTTATCCCATTTTGATCCACGTATAAACCAATGTGAAGATGAGATCCAGAAGATCCTACAAATACAGAATACAGCTCACGTTTTACCTAACAAATTTACTGACAACCAGAAGATTGTCAGCTCACACGTCCCTGCTGCAAACACTTCAGCTAGGATTGACATACCCAAAGATGGATGCAATCCACCTACATCAGAAGCGACCGTACCTTAACAAAAGAGAGGACGACCCCCAAGCTCCAAAGATAAAAACCCTTGAAAGAGGAAAAATCCTGGAGCAAGGATAACGATACCACCACAGGATGCTGAGCTCCGCCCAGATGACTCTCCCCTCCTAAAAACCCCTGAAGAGGAAAATATAGGAGAAATATCATTAAACCATGTACGTACTGGGGAGGTACTGAACAGAAAAGGCACAATCATCGATGATAACTTCGCGCTCATTATTGCCAATCACGTCACTGAATACGACGATGAGACCGATCCACGCTCTCCAGCAGAATGTAAACGCAGAGAGGATTGGCCAAAGTGGAACGAGACAATAGGAGTAGAGCTGGACTCATTCTCGAAGCGCAAAGTTTTTGGACCTGTAGTCCTAACACCAAAGGGTGTTAAACC
Source organism: Scilla litardierei (assembly GCA_030789695.1). NCBI lineage: Eukaryota > Viridiplantae > Streptophyta > Magnoliopsida > Asparagales > Asparagaceae > Scilla > Scilla litardierei. Next base: position 383,491,310 of record CM061142.1, read on the forward strand.
CGTGGGATATAAATGGGTATTCGTAAGAAAAAGAAACGAAAATAATGAGATCGTACACTACAAAGCGCGCCTTGTTGCACAAGGCTTTTCCCAAAGACCAGGAATAGACTATGATGATACATATTCCCCGGTCATGGATGCGATCACTTTCCGTTTCATTATTAGCCTAACTACTATGGAAGGTCTGGATATGCAGCTCATGGACGTTGTGACTGCATACCTATATGAAAATATAGATAAGGATATCTATATGAGACTTTCGGACGGATACAAACTATCGACGAAAATGACAGAAAAACCTCGGGACGTCTACTCTGTCAAATTCCAAAGATCACTGTATTGTCTAAAACAGTCGCGGAGAATATGATATAACAGACTCAGTGAATTCCTAGTGCAACAAGGATTCACAACTAATGAAGTCTGCTCTTGCATCTTTATAAGAGCAAACGGAACATGATTCATAATTATTGCCGTCTACGTAGACGACTTAAACATCATCGGATCTCTTGAAGAGATAGCTAAGATATACAAGAGTCTCACACAGACGTTTGAGATGAAATACCTTTGCAAAACGAAGCTCTGCATAGGCTTACAAATCGAACACATAAGCGGAGGAATCATGTTACACCAATCCACATACACAAAGAAGTTACTGAAAAACTTCCTTATGGACAAATGTCATCCGCTTAGTACACCAATGGTTGTCAGATCATTGGATGTTAATACAGACTCCTTCCGGCCGCTAGAAGAGTGGGAGGAAGCTCTGGGTCCCAAAGTACTCTACCTGAGTACAATTGGAGCACTCCTAAACCTGACAAACTGCACGCGTCCCAATATAGCGTTCGCAGTTAACATACTAGCCAGATACACTTCAGTGCCCTCAAAGCGCCATTGGAACGGAGTGAAGCACCTTCTGTGCTACCTCCAAGGGTCTGTGGACCTGGGACTATACTTTAAGAAAGACATATCCTCCAACTTAGTTGGTTATGCAGATGCAGGATACAGGTTTGACCCACACACCGCAAAGTCCCAGACCAGTTTCGTATTCACATACGGTGGGACATCCATCTCATTGAGATCTGTGAAGCAGACTTCAACAGCAACCTCATCCAACCACTCCGAGCTCATTGCGATCCACAAAGCTAGCAGAGAATGCTTTTGGCTTTGTTCAGTCATCCACCATATCCTCGTGACTACCGGCCTGAAGAAGGGAGATCTTGGACTAACCACCATGTACGAAGACAATGCTGCATGCATAGCTCAACTACGAGGTGGCTACATCAAAGGTGACAAGACGAAGCACATTTCCCCCAAGCTCTTCTGGACGCATGAACAACAAGTATACAACCAGATCGACATCCAGCGATCCAGTCTTGCAACAACCTGGCAGATCTATTTACTAAAGCTTTACCTCGCTGTACCTTTACAAAACTTGTATTAGGAATCGGGATGAGACAGTTGAAAGATCTACAAGCCTGAAGCTTGTACACTTCAGGGAGAGTTAATGTTGAGTTGTACTTTTTTTACCGTGGCTATTAGTTTTTCCCACTGGAATTTCCATAGGCAAAGGTTTTAACGAGGCAACCACATCAACTCTGGATCCAGAAGTGTCCACCTCTGATGATATCCATCGATCAGGGGAAGTTACATAGACTTGTACTCTTTTCCCTTAGTCACTGGTTTTTCCCACTGGGTTTTCAATGACAAAGGTTTTGACGAGGTAAGAACTCTTAACTTAGGATCCAGAAGTATCCATACCCCCATAGTCAGATAAGCTCTATGAACCCTGAAGCGCTCATACACGGCTTACAACAATGGATGGATAAGGGGAAGTGTTATAAACGGGCTTTTGTAGGCCCAATTATGTATTGAGTATTCACATATTATGTAACCATACTTCTATAAATACAAGACTACGAGTTCCGTAGCCACAAAGTTTACAACACTCTTCAAGTTATATCCAGGTTATATCCATCCCTCCGGTGATTTCCGGCTCCATTCCCGTATGCAGGGCTGAGATTTATCCACGTCACCTAGGGACTCGGACAGGATAATTGTCCCCCATTAGGGCTTGTTCTTTTGAGTGGAAGTAGGGGAGGGAAAGTTGGGAAGAAAAGGAATTTTGGAGAGAGAAAAATGGGGTTTTGTGTTCTTTTGGGGGGGAGAAGTTGAGAGGAATTTGTAGGGGAAAAGTTATGTGGGTCCCAGTAAACTTTTTTGTGTTCTTTTGATGTTGGGAAAGTTGGGAATGAGAAATGAAATTGTGGTATGTGGTAGGGAGAGGTGAGAATAAGCTAATTTAACCCCCCCAATGGATATCAAATTAAACTTGAACATATCAAACAACACAAAACAAAGAGCATATAGGGTATGGCAGCCAGGACCAAGGGGAGGAAAAAAATCAGATTCATATGAATATCAACTGAACCATGCACATATCAACATGGCATGAACAATGAGCATATAGGGTCAGGCAGCCAGGAGAAAGGGGAGAAAAAAATTCGGTTTCATATGGATATCAAAGTAAACTTGCACATATCAACTTTCACAGAGAAATGAGCATATAGGGTATGGAAGACAGGACCAAGGGGAGAAAAAAAATTCAGATTCACATGGATATCAACTTAAACTTGCACATATAAAACAGCACAAAGCAATGAGCATATAGGGTATGGAAGACAGGACCAAGGGGAGAAAAAAAATTCAGATTCACATGGATATCAACTTAAACTTGCACATATAAAACAGCACAAAGCAATGAGCATATAGGGTATGGCAGCAAGGAACAATGGGGAAAAAACATCAGATTCACATGGATATCAGCTGAAACTTGCACATATCCCAGTCAAACCAAAAATAACAGTTTCATATCCAAATCAGGACAAGTTATCCGACAACCCATTCATACATTCTTCGTGTTCACGACCAACAACATTAAAATGATTAGGCCTAATATAGAAAACAACAAACACTTAATGGTGTCAATATCTCCGATAATCCTATTCATTTTCTCCGTGTTTCTCTCAAGTTGTCCAACTACCGTACCCACCTGCCCCTCTAGATCGTAAACCATGCTATCCGACAATGTGCTTGAAGAGCTATCCAAAATCTGTCCCCTTTCATTCGCATCCTTCAAAAGGAGTATAACGTTGCGCGACCAAGCATTGTGAGGGAGGTCCTTCCAGTCGAAGAATCCGCAGTGTTCGACGCGAGACGAACAAGTCCAATATCTCCTCCCAGGGTCGCGCCGGGACCAACATGTCTGCCTTGGGCACCTCAGGCCACAGTGGCAAAGCCGGTAGTCTGATGGATCACAGTCCAACTCATCCCGCGGGTGTGATCGTTCTGACGGGTTAGAGCTTGCACTCATTAGACCCTGCAAAATTACAGATTAGTAATGGTAATATGAAAGATACAAGAAACTGATGAGATAATTGTCATTGAAAGACGTACCTATGATGGTATAAGAAGGATGACAATGGAGACGACGTCTTGGAGGAACAAGAAAGAGGAAAAAAATTTTGCATACACAAAATATGACAAACCGTAAATGCAAAAACAACATAAATGCAGAAACCATAAAAGAGTCTATACAATTATAGAGTCTGAAAGACAGAAACAAGGGAAGCAAAAATTTCAGATTCATATGGATTTCAAGTCAAACTTGCACATATCACCCTGAAAAAACCATAAAAGAATTTATACAAGTATAAGCCCTCAGAAATGTAGGTAATCATTTCCCAATTCTGGTTGCTGGCGGTTGCTCAATTTTTATAATTGTATAGACTTGTACATATCAAACAGCACAAAGCAAAATACATATAGGGTATGGAAGCAAGGACCAAGGGGAGAAAAAAATTCAGTTTCATATGGAAATCATAATAAACTTGCACATAATACAGATAATAAAAATGAGCCATCCAGCCAACCTTCCAAGAAATTGGGAGTAGGACGACAAGCGGTCATATGTGAACACCCTTCATCATTGGGCATGAAGTAAACATATCGAGCCTATATGGTAATGCTCACATAACATGGAGCATATAGGGGCTGGAGGCAAGGACAAAGGGGGGAAAAATCAGATTCACATGGCTATCAATTAAAACTTGCACATATCAAACAACACAAAGCAATGAGCAGAAAGGGTATGGCAGGAAGGACCAAGGGGAGAAAAAAATTCAGATTCACATGGATATCAACTTAAACTTGCACATATCAAACAGCACAAAGCAATGAGCATATAGGGTATGGAAGACAGGACCAAGGGGAGGAAATAAAATTCAAATTCACATGGATATCATCTTAAACTTGCACATATCAAACATCACAAAGCAATGAGCATATACGGTATGGAAGACAGGACCAAGGGGAGAAAAAAATTCAGATTCACATGGATAGCAATTTATACTTGCCCATATCAAACAGCACAAAGCAATGAACATATAGGGTATGGAAGACAGGACCAAGGGGAGAAAAAAAAATCATATGTCATGTGGATATCAATTTAAACTTGCACATACCAAACAGCACAAAGCAATTCCCATATAGGGTATGGCAGACAGGACCAAAGGGGGGGAAAAATACAGTTTCACATGGATATCACCTTAAACTTGCACATATCAAACAGCACAAAGCAATGAGAATATACGGTATGGCAGCCAGGAACAAAGGGAGGAAAAAATTCAGATTCACATTGATAGCACCTTAAACTTGCACATATCAAACAGCACAAAGCAATGAGCATATAGGGAATGGAAGACAGCAACAAGGGGAGAAAAAAAAATTCAGTTCCACATGGATATCATCTTAAACTTGCACATATAAAACAGCACAAAGCAATGAGCATATAGGGTATGGCAGCCAGGACCAAGGGGGAAAAATTCAGAATCACATGGCTATCAATTTAAACTTGCACATATCAACAAGACAGAGCATTGAGCATATAGGGGCTGGAAGCAAGGAACTAGGGGAGAAAAAAAATTCAGATTCACATGGATAGCAATTTAAACTTGCACATATCAAACACCACAAAGCAATGAGCATATAGGGTATGGAAGACAGGACCAAGGGGAGAAAAAAATTCAGATTCACATGGATATCATCTTAAACTTGCACATATAAAACAGCACAAAGCAATGAGCATATAGGGTATGGCAGACAGGACCAAAGGGGGGGAAAAATACAGATTCACATGGATATCACCTTAAACTTGCACATATCAAACAGCACAAAGCAATGAGCATATAGGGTATGGCAGACAGGACCAAGGGGAGAAAAAAAATTCAGATTCACATGGATATCAACTTAAACTTGCACATATAAAACAGCACAAAGCAAAGAGCATATAGGGAATGGAAGACAGCAACAAGGGGAGAAAAAAAAATTCAGTTTCACATGGATATCAATTTAAACTTGCCCATATAAAACAGCACAAAGCAATGAGCATATAGGGTATGGCAGCCAGGACCAAGGGGGAAAAAATTCAGAATCACATGGCTATCAATTTAAACTTGCACATATCAACAAGCACAGAGCATTGAGCATAGAGGGGCTGGAATCAAGGAACTAGGGGAGAAAAAAAATTCAGATTCACATGGATAGCAATTTAACCTTGCACATATCAAACACCACAAAGCAATGAGCATATAGGGTATGGAAGACAGGACCAAGGGGAGGAAAAAAATTCAAATTCACATGGATATCAATTTAAACTTGCACATACCAAACAGCACAAAGCAATTCCCATATAGGGTATGGCAGACAGGACCAAAGGGGAGGAAAAAATACGGATTCACATGGATATCACCTTAAACTTGCACATATCAAACAGCACAAAGCAATGAGCATATAGGGTATGGCAGACAGGACCAAGGGGAGAAAAAAAATTCAGATTCACATGGATATCATCTTAAACTTGCACATATAAAACAGCACAAAGCAATGAGCATATAGGGTATGGCAGACAGGACCAAAGTGGGGGAAAAATACAGATTCACATGGATATCACCTTAAACTTGCACATATCAAACAGCACAAAGCAATGAGCATACAGGGTATGGCAGACAGGACCAAGGGGAGAAAAAAATTCAGATTCACATGGATATCATCTTAAACTTGCACATATAAAACAGCACAAAGCAAAGAGCATATAGGGAATGGAAGACAGCAACAAGGGGAGAAAAAAAATTCAGTTTCACATGGATATCAATTTAAACTTGCCCATATAAAACAGCACAAAGCAATGAGCATATAGGGTATGGCAGCCAGGACCAAGGGGAGAAAATTCAGAATCACATGGCTATCAATTTAAACTTGCACATATCAACAAGCACAGAGCATTGAGCATAGAGGGGCTGGAAGCAAGGAACTAGGGGAGAAAAAAAATTCAGATTCACATGGATAGCAATTTAACCTTGCACATATCAAACACCACAAAGCAATGAGCATATAGGGTATGGCAGACAGGACCAAGGGGAGGAAAAAAATTCAAATTCACATGGATATCAATTTAAACTTGCACATACCAAACAGCACAAAGCAATTCCCATATAGGGTATGGCAGACAGGACCAAAGGGGAGGAAAAAAAACGGATTCACATGGATATCACCTTAAACTTGCACATATCAAACAGCACAAAGCAATGAGCATATAGGGTATGGCAGACAGGACCAAGGGGAGAAAAAAAATTCAGATTCACATGGATATCATCTTAAACTTGCACATATAAAACAGCACAAAGCAATGAGCATATAGGGAATGGAAGACAGGACCAAGGGGAGAAAAAAAATTTTAGTTTCACATGGATATCAATTTAAACTTGCCCATATAAAACAGCACAAAGCAATGAGCATATAGGGTATGGCAGGCAGGACCAAGGGGGAAAAATTCAGAATCACATGGCTATCAATTTAAACTTGCACATATCACCATGAAAAAACCATAAAAGAGTATATATAATTATAAGCCCTCAGAAATGTAGTTAATCATTTCCCAATTCTGGTTGCTGGCGGTTGCTCAATTTTTATATACCGTTTACATGCGAAAATTCTTATAGTTGTATAGACTTGAACATATCAAACAGCACAAAGCAATGAGCATATAGGGTATGGAAGGCAGGAACAAGGGGAGAAAAAAATTCAGATTCACATGGATATCAACTTAAACTTGCACATAATACAGATAATAAAAATGAGCCATCCAGCCAACCTTCCAAGAAATTGGGAGTAGGATGACAAGCGGTCATATGTGAACACCCTTCATCATTGGGCATGAAGTAAACATATCGAGCCTATATGGTATTGCTCACATAACAGGGAGCATATAGGGGCGGAAAGCCAGGACAAAGGGGGGGAAAAATTCAGATTCACATGGCTATCAACTTAAACTTGCACAAAACAAACAGCACAAAGCAATGAGCAGATAGGTTATGGCAGCAAGGACAAAGGGGGAGAAAAAAATTTAGATTCACATGGCTAGATACTTAAACTTGCACATATCAAACAGCACAAAGCAATGAGCACTGTGTCGCGCACTGTATCGCGAGAAAGTTGGGGTAAAAAAACCCTTGGCCGTTCGATTGCTGAAGCATGAGAAAGCAATTCACATTCCCCGCTGGCACACTTTTTCACCATATGGATATACATGGGTGTTCTTTTGGGGTATCAGATTCATATGGAAATCAAATGAAACATGCACATATCACCATGCAAAGCAGACATTGAGCATACAGGGAAAGGCAGACAGAACCAAGGGGGGAGAACATATCAGATTCATATGGAAATCAATTGATACATGAACACATCAGCCTGCACACAAGATATGGAGAATATAGAGCCTGTCAGACAGACCCAAGGGCCTCAAAAACATCAGAATCATTTGGTAATCATTTGAAACTGTGACATATCACCATTCTCAAGACAGTGAGCATATAGAGACTGTCAGGCATACCCAAGGCCATTTAATCCTCTTTTGAAATCCCGAGAAAATGATGCTATGTCAAAATACCGTTATAACATTTTGACTCAATATATTTAGGGGCCCTCAGACATTTGATGTATTTCATTTTCACGAAATCTAGGTGGCTTGGCGTGTGCTCCTTCATTATATGTACCAAAACGCATTAAAATATGATTTTTTATAGCTTGAAATTAAACATATCACCAAAACCAAAACAGGTACCATGTAGTTGATAATAACACACACCAAAACATATCAACAAAATTTGTTTATAGCTTGAAAATAAACATATCAACAAAACCAACACCCACTTTAATATTGAAGGAACCTTCACGCCAACCATTTTTTATTATCATCGGGCTCGACGCACACAAAACATATCCATATCATTTCGTACACCATGTATCAACATCCAACAATGCCGTACCCATAGCAATATTCCGTCCATTGAATCGCAACTATCCACCGTGCCCTTAGAATAACCCACCAATATCCTTTTTTTGATGCTTTCTTGTTATTTATCAGGCGTACCATATCAAGAACCGACCGTATCATCCACATTTAGCATGTGTCGATTTAATTTCTTGGCTTTCATCATAGGGCAACTTCTCAAATGGGTCACCATCTTAAAATTGGGTCAACTTGCTAGGATTGCATTGGGTTGATGAAACATGAATGCACAAAATCATCGGATTACATTTTGCATCTACTGGGAAAACTTGCATACACTTTGCAACTGAAATTATTGGAGCCATCAATGCTGTCTGACAGACCCTATATGCTCATTGCTTTGTGCATGTTGATATGTGCAAGTTTAAATGGATATCCATATGAATCTGATTTTTTTTCTTCCCTTGGTCATGTGTGCCATACCCGAAATGCTCATAACCCCCCCACAATTTTTTTTGCATGCATCATAGATAATAATCTCAGCTAATGGCAACCTAATTCATCACAGAAATTAGCCAAATATTCAGAGAATTTCTTGTAGGTATACCTCCCGATTGATCAATCAAAGCCGAGCAGACACAACCCCCAGATCCTGTCAGATCGTAGTGGCAAGGGTAGGCAGGAGCTAGATCAAAGTCGGCAGCCCTAGAATCCACGGGAAGAAGAAGCACAGCTCAGCAACAGCAGATCCATGGCGGCTAGGTCACCAAAGCGTTGATCATCCGCTTGCAACCCAACCAATCTCCTTGGAGCTTGCCGCTGCAGGAGCTAGGGTTTGAGAACGGAGCAACCGCGGCCAAACAGGAACGGAGACAGCGCCGCTGCCCTCAGATCCCCGTCGCTAGGGTTTGACGTAGGAGCAAGCGAGGCGAAAACGGAGCGAGGGGAGGTGAGAGTAGGCGGCGGGACCCACGAGAGGACGAGGGCTCGTCAGAAATCCCTTCGTTTCGAAGGGATTTGAGAATCGCCAATTTCAGCTGCCAGCGGGGCGAGAGAATTGCTTTCTCACGCTTCAGCAAACGAACGCCCAAGGGTTTTTTTACCCCACTTTCTCGCGCTACAGTGCGAGGAACAGTGTAAATATCGGGATTCCCTCACATTTAACCCGAAAAGAACAAGCCCTTAGGCTCCAATTTGAATTCGTTTGACAATTGACCTCCGACCCGTTAGAAAATGGATCCCACCTCGCACGTGCCGCTCCTCTCGCCCCACCACCAATAACGACACAGTAGTAGAAAGTGAGAAGAAAAAGGCCGGACTTTATGACCGACACCAGTCATCAAATCCTGCAGCTCGCCACTCCACTTTCTTTCGAATCCATCGTCTCTTTGGCCCTAGAATTCTCCATCCTTCTTCTTTCCCTTTTTCTCTTCGTTTCGAATTCTAGGGTTCGGGGTTCGGATATGACGACTATGGAGAGCCTGATCGGTCTCGTCAATCGCATCCAGAGGGCCTGCACCGTTCTAGGGGATCACGGTGGTGCCGATGGCGCTCTCCCCACTCTCTGGGAGGCTCTCCCCTCCGTCGCCGTCGTCGGAGGACAGGTACCACTTGATTTTGTATTGGATCTCTTCTTTCTTTTGTTTTTTTTGTTTTCTTACCGGTGAGATTTGAACTGACCTCGATCTTGATGAGATTTAATGGCAGAGCTCCGGGAAGTCGTCGGTTCTCGAGAGCATCGTCGGTCGTGATTTCCTCCCTCGTGGATCTGGTTAGTATCGTTCTGAAATTTTGGTTGGACAAGGAAATTTGAGGGGTTTATTGTGTTCTGTTGCTAAAAGAAGTTCTTTAAAAAATTTTATTTATATTGAAGGGATTGTGACGAGGAGGCCATTGGTGCTGCAGCTTCACAAGACGGAGGAAGGGCAAACGGAGTATGCGGAGTTCCTCCATATGCCGAAGAGAAAGTTCTCTGATTTTTGTGAGTGTTCCCCCCATTTTGTTAGGAGCGATTTGATTTCAATTAAGAGTTAATTTCAGTTAGTTTGTATATGATACCGAATTCTGTTTTGTTTGAATTTTTTGTCTGGGTGGTGTTGGAAATGCTTGTGTTGGTAGGTTAGTACCTTGATGTAGAAACTTGTTGAAAAATTGTCAAGTCAGAGGACTATTTGTGTCGTGTATTATTTTATTTCAGTATAATATTGTAACTTAAAATTTTCAAGCGCCCAGCTTGTGATCAAGGGCCTGTTCTTTTGCTAGAATGGTTAGTGGAAAGTTGTAGGGGTGTGGAATCTTGGGAGAGAGAAATTTGGTGTAGTGTGTTTCTTTTTTGGAAAGTTGGATGGAAAGTAGAGTTGAGAATTTCTTGTAGGACCCTCTAAACTTTCTTGTGTTCTTTTGGTTGAGAATGTTGTTTGGAAAGTTGGATGAAGAAAATGGTGTGGGGTCCACTCAAATTCAATTTATTATTTTTAAAACCAAACTAATTACTTAAAACTAAATTAAATAATTATTAAACTATTTAATTAATACTCTATTCTAATTAATTGAGTACGATACATGCTAATCAATGTGCATTTAGAAGGGGCCCACTTATTTGACGCGTTCTCTGTAACAAAGGAAAAAATAAATAAAAGGAACGAAGCCCCCCAATTGGGTGAGAGGGTGGGACCCGCATGCAAAAAAATCCAATGCGTTTCTCACTGCGCAGCGGGAGAGGGTGTGGTCCAGTGGGAGAGGAATCCTGTGTTTTTTCCGCAAAATGCGGAGAAAACAAAAAACTCAAAGAATCGCATTTTTTCCTGTCACCTCATCAAACTTTTCTATTTTCACAGTCTCGTAAAAGAACAGACAATCGAGAAAGTGGACGAGAAAATGCTGCTACAGGGCGTGAACAGTGGGTGAGACCCGCTTTCTCGCCCACTTTCACGCAAAAGAATAGGCCCTAAGACGCATAGACACTTGCATCTACTCATGTCAATATCAGCGAACTTGTTAGTATCTTAAGGTATATTTGTTTGTACAACAATATGTTACGAGAGTTGTTCCCCTCGTATTGTATCGCAAACCGATAAATGTGCTAGCTGATATATAAAACGATTCTCATTTAATCCGATTAAGCTACCACGAGATCTTTAGGGCCTGTTCTTTTGCGTGAAAGTGGGCGAGAAAGTGGGTCTTGTCCACTGTTCACGCCCTGTAGCAGCGTTTTCTCGTCCACTTTCTCGATTGTCTGATCTCTTGTGAGATTGTGAAAATGGGAAAGTTTGATGAGGTGGCGGGCAAAAACACGATTCTTTGGATTTTTTGTTTTCTTTGTGTTTTGCGGGGAAAACGCAGGATTCCTCTCCCGTTGGGCCCCACCTTCTCCCGCCGTGCAGCGAGAAAAGCATTGGATTTTTTTGCGCGTGGGTCCCACCCTCTCACCCTCCAATCGGAGGGCTTCGTTCCTATTATTATTATTTTTCTTCGTTAACACGTCAAATGAGTGGCCTCCCTCTAAATGCACATTGATTAGAATGTATCGTACTCAATTAATTAGAATAGAGTATTAATTAAATAGTTTAATAATTATTTAATTTAGTTTTAAGTAATTAGTTTGGATTTAAAAATAATAAATTGAATTTGAGTGGACCCACACCATTTTCTTCATCCAACTTTCCAAACAATATTCTCAACCAAAAGCACACAAGAAAGTTTTGGGCCTGTTCTTTTGTTGGAAAGTATAAAGTGGGAAAGTTGAGAAGTGTGGAATCTGATGAGAGAGAAATTTGGTGCAATGTGTTCTTTTGTTGGAAAGTGGGGTTGAATTGTGGAGTTGGAAAGTTGAGGTGGGGTACACTCCGTGTAGTGTGTTCTTTTGGATGAAAAAAGTTGGAGGTGGAATGTTGGATGTGGGTGTGGTAATCCTAGATAAGGTTACCCACGGCCTAAATTAGTTGTGAGTTATTTTTTAACATTTGATTTTGGGGTGTGGTAACCCCAATATTTTCACCCGAGGTGACCACACACCTTAAGGGCCCCACCAAAGCTAGGATTCTTGTGTAATCCTAGCTTTTCATCCCAACTCCAAAACACCCCATGGAATCACAATTTTCCCGCCACGTCAGCTTTTTTCCAAGAAAACACAAAACACAAAAGAACACACAAACGGAAAGTGAGGTAGGAATCCAATGAATATCGTATAAACAGTGATTTTCCCCGTTCTCTCCTATACCTTCCTACAAAAGAACAGACTCTTAGGGGGTCCCACGAGAAATTCTCAATACCACTTTCCATCCAACTTTCCAACAAAGAAATACACTACACCAACTTTCTCTTTCTCAAGATTCCACACCCTCCAACTTTCCACCATTTCACGTTCTAGGAAAAGAACATGCCCTTAGCAAGCTTGTAGACTAACTAGATTGTGCTTCCCAAACCCTTTTTTTTGAAGCTTGCAATGAAATCATCCCTAGGTTTCTAATGGAGGTTCTTTTAATATGTGCACTCGTAATTGAAGTTCTAAATATTGCATATTGGGATCACATGTGATGGGTTTTTAAATATCTGATCGCTCAGACGATATATCAAGGTTACATGATCACACCAGGTGTTCATGTCGAGCATTGTGTGTGTGTGTATATATATATATCAATCTTGATAACTAAGGGGTGGTTATATCAAATGAATTGACCATGTTTCTGTTGGAGATGCTTTTAATCTATTGTACACAAGGTTCTAAATATAGTATCTTGGGTGCATGCATGATGTTTTTTAAAATATCAGATAGCGTTAGTGGACAATTTAATGGGGCTACGGGATCATATCGGGTGTCAAGCATTACATATATAATAATTTTTGATAACTAAAGGGTAGTTATAACATTTTAAATGTCATCAAATATACCACAAACAGGAAAAACATCATTGAGCAATAACATAGGTCCAAAAATTAGTTAAACAAATCATGAATAGTAAAAAATCTCAAAAGGAGTTCCAATTCACTCATTACTCACACCTAAAAGGCTGTATTTACTATTTGGCGACAGATATATGAAAGAAACATTAAAAGATGAAATCCTCACTATAATTTTAAGAATTCAATTTGAAACCAATTCTGCAAGCAACAATATTGTTTGGAATTAGAGACACATGGTGAAGAAATAAGCAAGAGAAACAAAAGAAAGGAGAAAGAGAGAAGGCAACAATGGCCGCACATGCATCAGTAGTGGCATCAAGCAAAAGAAGGAAAAAAGAAAAGGAGTTCCAATTCACTCATTACTCACACCTAAAAGGCTGTATTTACTATTTGGCAACAGATATATGAAAGAAACATTAAAAGATGAAATCCTCACTATAATTTTAAGAATTCAATTTGAAACCAAATCTGCAAGCAACAATATTGTTTGGAATTACAGACACATGGTGAAGAAATAAGCAAGAGAAACAAAAGAAAGGAGAAAGAGAGAAGGCAACAATGGCCGCACATGCATCAGTAGTGGCATCAAGCAAAAGAAGGAAAAAAAGAAAAAGGGTAGAAGAAAGAATAAGAATTGAAATCTTAGTTTTTTGTAAAAAATATAATTTTTTTTACATTATCAGAAAAATCCATTACTATTACCGATGATGATTTCCAACATCAATCTCCACCATGACTCATCCGTTGACTACCCTAGACATCACCCTCTATTGCATTGCTGCATTTCACACCCTTAATCAATTTTCTGATTTAAGGTAAAAGAAGACATTAAATATAAGCAGGTATTGGTTGCTTAATTTTTTTCGAAAAAAGGAAGAGAAGAATAATGTTCATATCAGCCTATATTCGACCAATACTGATCGGCCTAATATGTTGGCCTAAAATGATACAAGCATTTTACCCACTCTTTTATGTGAGGGGTACAACGATATATGGGTGGGCTGGTATTTAAAATGAAGCTTATTCAATCAGTTTAAGCTATCTCAAAAACATTTCTTGAGGTTCTAGCTTAACTAGATGGTGCTTCCTAATACTCCATGTGAAGATTGGAATGAAATAACATTTACAGTTGTGAATCTTTTTTTTGCATTCCCTATGCAATATTAGTTTCTACAGATTTTTTAAAGTAATCTAGAATTATGGACATCAGGTCATGATTACGCTTTTCTGTGCAACCAGAATAATGCGAACGATATAGATATATCTGAGGTTTTGGCCTTGAATTAGTTGAAGGATTATTGTGACTTCATAAACCTAAATGTTGCATAGAGATTAGTTTCTACAGATTTTAAATATTAGTTTCTACAGATTTTTTAAAGTAATCTAGAATTATGGACATCAGGTCATGATTACGCTTTTCTGTGCAACCAGAATAATGCGAACGATATAGATATATCTGAGGTTTTGGCCTTGAGTTAGTTGAAGGATTATTGTGACTTCATAAACCTAAATGTTGCATAGAGATTTTGTGTCTTCTTGTCGAAGTCTTACATGTTGCTTTTTTGTTTTGGTCCATCTCATGCATAACCTACTTGTAGATCGTATTGAACAGTGCATATTTCACATAGAGATTTTGTATTTTCTTGTCAAAGTCTTTCAGCTTACATTTGAGTTTAAGTCTAACTCAAGAATAACCTACTTGAAGATTACATTGAACTGTCCTTTCTTCCTTCTCTAGTTTATCGATTAAAAGACATCATTAGCTTGTAGGTTTTTTGTAAGTTCAGCCCAAGTGTAACACCACACGGGTAGAGAGCCTGTGCATTTGGAAAGCTTGTGTCGCTTACATATACGTTTTTTACACGGAGTATAGAATGTGACTCCCACATGCATGGTTGGCAATGGTTTCTTATATTATCCTGACGTCTTTACTTTTTTTTTAATATCAGTGCCATTCTGATTTCCATCTAACATTGGCATTTTGTACTGCAGCTCTTGTCCGCAAGGAAATTCAAGATGAAACCGATAGAATTACGGGAAGATCGAAGCAAATTTCACCTATTCCAATTCATCTCAGTATTTACTCACCGAATGGTAATGCGACCTTGATTTCCCTTTCTGTAACTTATTCCTATCCAATATTGAGAATACTCTATGAACTAGTGGTAATGATTCAGGTTAAGGAATCAATGCTGCAAAGTCAATCTACATGGTGTTGATATATTTAACTTGGAGAAATTCAATAATTGGAATGTATGAACATGTATTCTAGATTTTCTTTTGTTTTCCTTTGTGATTTTGCTAGAACCAAATCAATTCTGTTCTTACTCTAGTTAGAAATAATGACAAGCATTGTAGTCATGGTGCTTGCTGGCATCTAGCCTATTAAATACTGTAGATCATTGAGATATTCTTGCTTCTGCCTCCTAAGCATGTACATAACAGCGATCCTTCTTTGAGGACAAAGGATACACTTATTGAAACAATATTTTCCATGGAAACAATAAGTTACCTTTTTCATGACCTTTACAGTCTCGTGTGAAAATTTAGTACCTGGTTCCTCTTGGAATCTGGAAAACTATTCTGCATTTCCTCTTGCAAAGGTTGCTTCATTTTACTGTATTTCTTATGTTATGATTTTATAAAAATATTCTTCAAACCTCTTATTGCCGTGTGACACCCTTATACTTTTAATGCTGCAGTTATTTACTTAATTCATATAGGAGAAATAATGATTTAGAGAGGGAAAACATGAAAATTTCAATGAGAACCCGAATTATAGCAACATCGCATTATCAAGCCTTCAGTTTAGGTTCTTATAAGGAAAACCTCCTTGTTGGTCCCAAGTACTATGCATGTTGCACTATTGTTTAAACATTTTATTGGTATCGATATTTCTATTTATACGCATTTTTTATTGTCCTCTTCCCTGTGGGACTACACTTTACATATAATTTTGGCTATTTACAATAAAACACAATTAATTTACAAATTTTCAAAAATAATTATTGAAAAATTCCAACATTTCCATGAATGGTTTCTACATTGTTTGTTGTTACTTACCATCCCAATAATTCAGTGGATGTTAATCCTTTAAGAAACTAAATTTGGCCAACATAAAATAATAATAAAAGAGTTTTTTAATTGTTCATGTCCGGTGAATACAAATTGGCTTGAGATAGTTCAGTGGATGTTAATTCTCTAAGAAACTAAATTTGGCAAAAATAAAAGAATAAAAAAAGAGTTTTTAAATTGTTCATGTCCGGTGAATACAAATTGGCTGTGATAGTTCCTGGGAATTTGATTCTGTAGATTTAAGTATGTAAATTTACAGTTTTGCCAGATACCACAATATAGGTTTGTCTGCTTGCATGGCTAGTTTCATCTTGCGTCCTTGTATCTTTGTTATGCATTTTGCATTTGTCAACTTCATTATATGTTGTGTAACTTTGACTACAAAGTTCTGCATGTTTTGACATGCGTTATGCTCTGATTTATTTTTGCAGTTGTCAATTTAACACTAATTGATCTACCTGGTCTAACAAAGGTTGCCGTAGGTATATTACTCTCTCATGACTGTGAATTCTTTAAAAGATTGTTCATTTAAGTTTCACTGTAATAAGAATGAACTATCTTTTTACAGAGGGGCAGCCTGAGAGCATTGTCGAGGATATTGAAAACATGGTCCGCTCATATGTTGAGAAGGTATATGATATAGCACCAACGTTCAATTTGTTTGTTAACCCTGTATATGTAGAAAATTGAATGCTGTCACACCATTTTTATTTTTATTTTTGGTTCTCTTATAGGTTTCATCATTTTCTCTTTGGCTTGAATATATGCATGTGGCATATTTCATTTGCAACTGTATCAATATCATTATCATCTTTTCCTCTTGTTTTATCACCTCGCTTCCTTCTAAAAAATTGTTTGCGTAACATAATATTTCGTATTGATGCTTAAATGCTTTCAGGATGATCTTTAATTGTGGCTTTAAGTGATGGTTAGAGGGTTGGCTGATATATGATATAATTTATCACAGACACCTACCTGTGTATTCTGTTTAAGTTTTTCGAATTTACTTGGGTCAGTAACTCATTGTTGATTATGATTATACTATAATTTTAATGCAGGAAATCTTAATAAGCATTATATGTTAGAATCATAAATCCTGAATATTTGCATGTTTTGGCTGATACATGAAATAGCACATGTACCCTTTGCAACAATCTTTTGTTAGTTGAAGCAATACTTGTTGCAACAGGGCAGGAATTGTTATTTTATATTTCCTTTCTTCACTGATTGTGAATAACAAATCATACATACTAACATTTATATAGAGGTTGGTTTAATGATGGTTTCTAAATTTGGACGTGTCCGCATTTGTTTCATGGTGCTTCCATGTTATTAAACTTCTACATAGTAAGAATTTGTTCCATAAATTAATTATTGTAATTCATCTATATTGCGTCATCTGGTTACATTTGTCTTTGGATTATTAATAAGTTCTTGAATAATTGATTAATAATTGATAAATAATGGATTATTATATATAATAATCTGTTTTGAAAGTTATCGAAAAAATGTGTAGCTTTCCATGTTCTTCCTGAGTCATTCAGTTCCAAGCTGTAGAGATTAATTTTGTCTATCCTCAATTTGCTCAACTAAAAAAACAAAATCTTGCTGATTGTCTTTTTTTCTTCTGATTTTCAGTTATGGTTTCATGCCCACTCCCCTCACCCCATGGCTAAATTCTGAAAAACTACCCTAAACTTTGGCCTGATTTCATAACATTACCCTTAAACTTTGAAAAAACACAAAACTGCCCTGAACATATTAAGTGTAAAAAGAAGAACTGTATACGTACTTTTAAAAAACTACCAAATACTTAGTAGTTTTGTGTGGGTTTCAAAGTTCAGGGTAGCTTTACAAAATTTAGTTTGAGATAATATATTGAAACTTTGAAAGTTTAGGATAATTTTCTTTTCTGGTTTATAAAGTTCAAGGTAATTTATGAAATCAGGCCAAAGTGTAGGGTAGTTTTATGAAACACCCCACCCCACCACACCACCCCCCCCCCCAAAAAAAAAAAAAAAAAAAAAAACCAAAAAACCAAACACACAAGTTTTGATCATAACCTATACATACATCAGCACCTTATCTATCAACTGCTTTTTACCATATACTCATTATCATCTACTAATGGATATTGTGTTTCGAGGCATATTTTATATTATTAGGCTATCATTTGCTTCATCACTGAAGGGCACACCATATTTACTTGCATGTATTGGTGTGCATTGTGTGCTGTCCAAGATTGTGGTTTATCTTTCCATTTTTGCAGTTGTTTACTCTTATTTTACCTTACTTTCTGTAGCCTAACTGCGTTATACTGGCAATTTCTCCTGCCAATCAAGATATTGCCACATCTGATGCGATTAAACTTGCTAGGGAAGTTGATCCGACGGGTAAGATACTAAACTTCAGCATAACTCTGGCTATCTTACTAGTATGATGGTGCTGAAGATTACATTTTATTTATAGCTAGAGAACTATATATTTCTTGTAGAGTACCAGCCGTCCTTTAATGCTCCTGTTATCACCCTGCATAACTTAATCATGTCTAAAATTTTACTAGGGGAAAGGACATTTGGGGTGTTGACAAAGCTTGATCTTATGGACAAGGGAACAAATGCACTTGATGTAAGTTGATAAGTTTTATGTTCGAATGCTCAGATTAGCATGAAGTTTGTTACTTTAGATCCTTTTGCTGTATATCTAATTGTATTTTGAAGTTAATTAGCTGTATTTGGTTTTCTGTTTAAGGTTCTTGAAGGAAGAGCTTACAGGCTGCAGCACCCTTGGGTTGGAATTGTTAATCGTTCGCAGCAAGATATAAATAAGAATGTTGACATGATTATTGCCAGGCGAAGAGAGCGGGAGTATTTTGCAAATAGCCCTGAATATTCACACTTATCCAGTAAAATGGGTTCTGAATACCTTGCAAAACTTCTTTCAAGGGTAAATTTTGTAGCTTAAATTTTTAATAAAAAATTGAAGTATCTCACTGATGTGGATTTTCGGGAAATATGATTGCGATAATTATGAAATGTAATTTCAGCATTTGGAATCTGTTATCCGGGCACGTATTCCAAGTATCACATCTTTGATAAATAAAACCATTGATGAGCTTGAATCAGAATTGGACCACCTTGGCAGACCTATTGCCGTCGATGCAGGGGTGAGTCATTGTTTTATTTTGATCTTAAAGCATTTGTCAATTTAAGATTATAGTACTCATTCTATTGAATATTTTGATAATTTGATAATTAAAAGTAAGTGGAACTAAATATTTGCCTCCCTCCAGGCTCAGCTGTACACCATTTTGGAACTTTGCCGTGCATTTGACAAGATATTCAAGGAGCATTTAGATGGAGGGTAAGTATTTCTATTTTCTTTTTTTTCAAACATTAGTGACGAAGCTTTCTTGCAAATTCAAGCAGATTCTAAATTATATAGTGATGAGTAGTGTTTTAATACATTTTGACCATTTTATTTCCTCGATGTTAGCCTTTGTTTAGTGTTAGATTAATAGAAATTAGTTAGTATTTATATTTTGGGATTGGATTGACTAAGGAGTTGCAATATCTTTCTTATTAATTTGCCCGAAAGTTGTCCTCTAAACTTTACATTAGTCATGAAGTAAATTATTTCTATTTTATTGTGACTAATTTTGGACTATTTTTGTACGACTAAACTTGTTCCCTTATATGGACTTATTTTAAGAACATGTCGAAAGTATGACATGTGATCTCATTTTTGAAGAGCTCGACGAGACGAATCTAGGGGTATCAAGAGCATACTAATCGAGTTCGGGACAAGAAGAAAAATGATTTTAAAGTTTGAGATATTTTTGGAGAAGTAGTGGGTCTCATAATGAAAAAGTCCAAAGGAAGCTACTAATTAAGAACCTCTCGCTGGGCATGTTCAAATGAGAACAAAATTTGGACCCGGCTCCTATAATTTGTTGTAAAGACGAATTAAGTGGTGTGACATCTTTGATAGCCAACAGGGAAAGAGAACCCAAGACTTTTTCAACTTCTATTTAGACAAAACATAATGCTTAAAAAGGGAAGGACCATCTAATGCAAGGTTTTAAGGGGGGCGGCTTTATCTGCCAAAAAAGTAAGGCGGCTTGAAGAGGAGAAACCGTTAGGAATAGAAATATCTCTTCACAGATGGCTAAGGATTCCAAAGCCGTGGACCCATGTTTTGGTCCAATTAAGTGTCTCCCCCCCAATTAGGATTTAACCTAATTAAGGACATCAATCTCTATATAAAACACAAGTCTGGTGGAAAGGGGGACGACTCTATATGACGAACCCGAGAAGAAGAAGAAGAAGAGATGGTGGCTTGAATAGGAAGCAAACAACCGAGAGGAAAAACAAAAAAGGGGGTTTATTCCCTTTTCATCTGTTTCTCTTTCAATTACAATGAATTATTGTGTGTTTTTCAAAGCCATGTGGTTCTAATCCTTTTGAGTTAGGGGTGCGATGAAGTGTAATTGAAACATGATTTCATAGATTAATTTCAAGATCTATTTTGTTATATTGTCTATTTGTTCTATTTATTGTTTTGATCTTTTATTTCAAGTGTCATGCACATGCACCTGTAATTATTAGATCGTTTATTGCGTTTGAAATAAGACATGCGTTAGGATTGATCTTTGATTTCTTGTGATCCAGGGATATATGTAATGCTTAAGGAATCGATTTTGGCTTAGACAATTACTGCTCTTATATTTTTAATTGAAATTAGACTTGAATTATGTCGATTTGCATGGATTATATGCCTTGTTTGTCGCTAATACTTGTTAATCGTTCTTAGTTTTAGAATTTCTTGTTATCAACTCAAACTTCAACACTTTTTCATAATTTGGATATAAATTTTTACAATTTATTTTATTTTAGATTGGCTTTTAGTTTACCCTGATTTGGAGTAATTTCTAGATCCTTTCTTGTGGGATCGATCTTGTACTTACGAGACAACACTATTATATTTGATTACATCCGGTTGGGTACGATCAATGAGAATACTTGACTTTGTAATGGTGAGTTTGTGGAGAGTCATTGGATTCTTCTAAATCGGTTTAACTTTCAACATGCGTCAGTATGTTGAGATGATGTGTAATGGTGAGTTTAATGATAAATAACCCGACGCAGCATGCACTACATTGAAATCTTTGCAGAGAGCCTAGACATGGGAAACACATGACAAGGTAGAAAATAGTATTAGTTAGTGATCTCGACCCGGTGAGTCCATTCTTCTGTGATGAACTATTGGCACTAGTCTTACATTTTCTCTGTGGACCGAGGAGAAAGGTGGCTCGGCGGGAAGAGGGTTGTACCATGAGAGAAGTAAGGGGGTCCACTACTTCAAATATACAACGTGGATTCTGGCAATGCAATGTAGTTGGCCTCATGTCGATCCAAATGAATCAGGCTTTCCGCAGAGGGAAATCTTTGCATGCTAGGCAAGATGCAAGTTACAAATTCTGTCTCAGTAGGATATGTATTTTTATTACTATGAAATTAATAATGTAGTAGTTAATAGTAGGGTTACCATTATCCTTTTTCTTGTATGTGTTCCTAAGAAAAGGAATTTGTCCACAATGAAAATTGAAAAGAAATGGAGCTCCAGTTCTTCGAAAATGGTAAGATCTTTGTCGCAAGAAGAGGTGATCCATATCATCTTGACTTGTTTTACTTCCCCTCTTTTTTAACAATACCGAGTCGGGTTCTTCTCCTACCAGTATCGAATAGAACATGCTGAAAAAATATCTTCTTGATGGAAAACCTGCTCGATTTAGATCGAAAAAATCCGCAGTCAATCCAATTTCGATAGGAGCAGTTGACAATAGATTCCAAATTTTCCCATTATTTGACTATCCATAATAGTGCGAAAAGAAGGCCGGCTCCAAGTTCATGAATAGTGGCATTGATTTTCTCGACCCTTTACCTTAGGATTAGTTAGTTCTATTTCTCGATGGGGCCGAGAAGGGATATAACTCAGCGGTAGAGTGTCACCTTGACGTGGTGGAAGTCATCAGTTTGAGCCTGATTATCCATATACCCAATGCGAGTTTTTCTATCTTGAATTGCTCCCATGTAGTGATCGAACGAGAATGGATAAGAGGCTTATGGGATTGACATGATAGGGTAGTGATGGCTATATTGCTGGGAGCGAACTCCAAGCTAATATGAAGCGCATGGATCCAAGTTATGTTTGGAATGAAAGAAATTACGAATCAACTTTGTCTACGAACAAGGAAGCTATAAGTAATGCAACTATGAATCTTATGGAGAGTTCGATCCTGGCTCAGGATGACCGCGAGTGGCATGCTTAACACATGCAAGTCAGACAAGAAGTGGCGTTTCCAGTGGCGGACGGGTGATTAACGCGTAAGAACCTGCCCTTCGAAGGGGAACAACTGGAAACAGTTGCTAATACCCCATAGGCTGAGGAGCAAAAGGAGGAATCCGACCGAGGAGGGGTTCGTGTTTGATTAGCTAGTTGGTGAGGCAATAGCTTACCAAGGTGATGATCAATAGCTGGTCCGAGAGGATGATCCACACTGGGATTGAGACACGGCCCAGACTCCTACGAGAGGCAGTAGTGTGGAATTTACCGCAATGGGTGAAAGCCAGACGGAGCAATGTTGCGTGGAGGTAGAAGGCACATGAGACATGAACTTTTTTCTGGAGAAGAAGCAATGACGGTATTTGAGGAATAAGCATCGGCTAACTCTGTGCCAGCAGTTGTGGTAAGACAAGATACAAGCGTAATCTGGAATGATTGGGCGTAAAGCATCTGTAAGTGGCTTTTCAAGTCTGTCGTCAAATCCCATGGCTCAACCCTGGACAGGTGGTGGAAACTACCAAGCTGGAGTACGGTAGGGGCAGAAGGAATTTCCGACGGAGCGGTGAAATGCGTAGAGATTGGGAAGAACACCAACATCGAAAGCACTTTACTGGGCCGACACTGACATTGAGAGACGAAATCTAGGGGAGCAAATGGGGCAATAGCTTACCAAGGCGATGATCAATAGCTGGTCCGAGAGGATGATCAGCCACACTGGGATTGAGACACGGCTCAGACTCCTACGAGAGGCAGTAGTGGGGAATTTTCCGCAATGAAAGCCAGACTGAGCAATGCTGCGTGGAGGCAGAAGGCACATGGGACATGAACATTTTTCCGGAGAAGCAATGACAGTATCTGAGGAATAAGCATCGGCTAACTCTGTGCCAGCAGTTGCGGTAAGACAAGATGCACGCGTTATCTGGAATGATTGGACGTAAAGCATCTGTAGGTGGCTTTTCAAGTTTGTCGTCAAATCCCAGGGCTCAACACTGGACATGCGGTGGAAACTACCAAGCTGGAGTACGGTAGGGGCAGAGGGAATTTTCGACGGAGCGGTGAAATGCGTAGAGATCAGGAAGAACACCAACGCCGAAAGCACTCTACTGGGCCGACATTGACATTGAGAGACGAAATCTTGGGGAGCAAATAGGGGAGCAAATAGGGGAGCAAATACCCCAGTAGTCCTAGTCGTAAACGATGGATACTGGGCACTGTGCGTATCGACCCGTGCAATGCTATAACTAACACGTTAAGCATCCTGCCTGTGGAGTACATTCACAAGAATGAAACTCAAAGGAATTGACGGGGCCACACAAGCGGTAGAGCATGTGGTTTAATTCTATGCAAAGCGAAGAATCTTATAAGGGCTTGACATGCTGTGAATCCTTTTGAAATAGGAGTGCCTTCGGGAATGTAGACACATGTGGTACATGGCTGTCGTCAGCTCGTGCCGTAAGATGTTTGGTTAAGTCCTGCAACGAGCACAACTCTCGTGTTTAGTTGTCACCATTGAGTGTGGAACTCTGAACAGACTACCGGTGATAAGCCGGAGGAAGGTGAGGATGACGTCAAGTCATCGTGCCCCTTATGCCCTGGGCGACATGTGCTACAATGGGTGGGACAAAGGGTTGCGATCCCGCGAGGGTGAGCTAACTCCAAAAACTCGTCCTCACTTCGGCTTGCATGCTGCAACTTGCCTGCATGAAGCCAGAATCGCTAGTAATCGCTAGTCAGCCATACTTCGGTGAATTTGTTCACGGGCCTTGTACACATCGCCCGTCACACTATGGGAGCTGGCCATGCCCGAAGTCGTTACCTTAATCGTAAGGAGGAGATGCCGAAGGTGGGGCTAGTGACTGGAGTGAAGTCGTAACAAGATAGCCGTACTGGAAGGTGCTACTGGATCACCTCCTTTTTAGGGAGAGCTCATGCTTATGCTTGTTGGGTATTTTGGTTTGACACTGCTTCACACCCAAAAAGAAACGAGCTAACGTCTGAGTTAAGCTTGGATATTGAAGTCTTCTTTTGTTTCTCGACGGCGAAGAAGATCAAGCTCATGAGCTTATTATCCTAGGTCGGAACAAGTTGATAGGATTCCACTCTTTTAACGTTCCCATGTCGCCACACGACAGGGACATGGGGCGCAAAAAGGAAAGAGAGGGATTGGGTTTCTCTCGCCTTGGCATAGCGGGCCTCCCGCTGGGAGGCCTGCACGAAGGGCTATTAGCTCAGTGGTAGAGCGCGTCCCTGATAATTGCGTCGTCGTGCTTGTGCTGTGAGGGCTCTCAGCCACATGTATAGTTCAATGTGCTCATCAGCCTCTGACCCCGAGATGTCTATCTTCCAAAGCACATTAGCACGATGTACTCCTGTTCTAATCGGAGTTTGAAACCAAACTTCTCCTCATGAGGATAGAAGGGGTGATTTAGGTGAGATCCAATGTAGATCTAACTTTCTATTCCCTCGTGGGATCCGAGCGGTCGGGGGACCGCCGCACCTACTCTCTTCTCGAGAATCCATACATCTCTTATCAGTGTATGGACAACTATCTATCGAGCACAAGTTTAGGTTCGACCTCAATGGAAAAATAGAGCACCTATCAACGCATCTTCACAGACCGAGAACTACGAGATCACCCCTTTCATTCTGGGACGACAGAGGGATCGTACCACTCGAGCCTTTTTTCATGCTTTTACTGGAGGTCTGGAGAATGCAGCAATCAATGGAATTTCCCTAATCCTCCCATCCCAAAAGGAAGAATATGAAATTCCTTTTCCTTTCCGCAGGAATCAGGAGATTAGATCTAGCCATAAGAAGAATACTTGGTATAAATAACTCACTTCTTGGTCTTCGACCCCCTTAGTTACTACGAGCGACCCTCGATCAGTGCAATGGGATGTGTCTATTTATCTATCTCTTGTCTCGAAATGGGAGGCATGTTTGAAAAAGGATCTTAGTGTCTAGGATTGGGCCAAGGGGTCACTTAAATACTAGTGATCCAGAAGCCAGAATCGCTAGTAATCGCCGATCAGACATACATTGGTGAATTTGTTCACGGGCCTTGTACACACCGCCCGTCAAACTATGGGAGCTGGCCATGCCCGAAGTCGTTACTTTAATCCTAAGGAGGGGATGCCGAAGGTGGGGCTAGTGATTGGAGTGAAGTCGTAATAAGGTAGCCGTACTGGAAGGTACTACTGGATCACCTCCTTTTCAGAGAGCTCATACTTATGCTTGTTGGATATTTTGGTTTGACACTGCTTCACACCCAAAAAGAAACGAGCTACGTCTGAGCTAAGCTTGGATATTGAAGTCTTCTTTTGTTTCTCGACGGCAAAGTAAGACCAATCTCATGAGCTTATTATCATAGGTCGGAACAAGTTGATAGGATTCCACTCTTTTAACGTTCCCATGTCGCCACACGGCAGGGACATGGGGTGCAAAAAGGAAAGAGAGGGATTGGTTTTCTCTTGCTTTTGTCATAGCGGGCCTCCCGCTGGGAGGCCCGCACGAAGGGCTATTAGCTCAGGGGTAGAGCGCGTCCCTAATAATTGCGTCGTCGTGCTTGGGCTGTGAGGGGTCTCAGCCACATGTATAGTTCAATGTGCTCATCAGCGCCTGATCCCGAGATGTCTATCTTCCAAGGCACATTAGCATGGTGTACTCCTGTTCGAATCGGAGTTTGAAACCAAACTTCTCCTCATGAGGATAGATCGGGTGATTCAGGTGAGATCCAATGTAGATCTAACTTTCTATTCCCCCGTGGGATCCGGGCTGTCGGGGGACCACTGCGGATACTCTCTTCTTGAGAATCCATACATCTCTTATCAGTGTATGGACATCTATCTGTCGAGCACATGTTTAGGTTTGGCCTCAATGGAAAAATGGAGCACTTATTAACGCATCTTCACAGACCAAGAACTACGAGATCACCCCTTTCATTCTGGGGTGACAGAGGGATCACACTTAATAACTCACTTCTTGGTCTTCGACCCCCTTAGTTACTACGAGCGACCCCCGATCAGTGCAATGGGATGTGTCTATTTATCTATCTCTTGTCTCGAAATAGGAGGTATGTTTGAAAAGGATCTTAGTGTCTAGGATTGTGCCAGAAGGTCTCTTAACGTCTTCTTTTTTCTTACCATCAGAGTTATTTCATAAATACTTGCCATGGAAAGGGAGAAGGGGTAAGAAGCACACGTGAAGAGCGCAGTACAACGGAGAGTTGTATGCTGTGTTCTGGAAGGATGAATCGCTCCCGAAAAAGAATCTATTGATTCTCTTCCAATTGGTTGGATCGTATGTGCGATGATTTACTTCACGGGTGAGGTTTCTGGTTCAAGTCCAGGATGCAAGGATGGCGCAGCTGTGCCAGGGAAAAGAATAGAAGAAGCATCTGACTCTTTCATGCATACTCCACTTGGCTCGGGGGGATATAGCTCAGTTGGTAGAGCTCTGCTCTTGCAATTGGGTCGTTGCGATTACGGGTTGGATGTTGAATTGTTCAGATGGTAATGTAGTACTTGTACCTGAACCAATGGCTCACTTTTTCTAAGTAATGGCAAAGAGGACGAAAAACATGCCACTGAAAGACTACTGTGACAAAAAGATGGGCTGTCAAGAACGTAGATGAGGTAGGATGTGCAGTTGGTCAGATCTAGTATGGATCGTACATGGACGATTGTTGGAGTCGACGGCTCTCCTAGGGTTCCATCGTATGGGATCCCTGGGGAAGAGAATCAAGTTGGCCCTTGCGAATAGCTTGATGCACTATCTTCCTTCAACCCTTTGCTTTGAGCGAAATGTAGTAAAAGGAAGGAAAATCCATAGATCGACCCCATCGTCTCCACCCCGTAGGAACTACGAGATCACCCCAAGGACGCCTTCGGCATCCAGGGGTCACATACCGATTATTGACCCCGTTCAAAAAGTGGAACACATTCGTTGTCCGCTCTCCGGTTGGGCAGTAAGGGTAGGAGAAGGGCAATCACTCGTTCTTAAAATAAAACCAGCATTCTTATGACCAAAGAGGCGGGCGAAAAAGGGGAGCTTTCTGTTCCTGATTCTTCTGTAGCTGGATTCTTCGAAACTACCAGAATCCTTAGCTTAGAATGAATGTGGTTCTAACTCAGCGCCTTTGAGATTTTGAGAAGAGTTACTCTTTGGAGAGCACAATATGATAGAAGTTATAAGGGTGTGAGTTATTGTCTATCGTTAGCCTCTATGGTAGAATCGGCCGGAGAGGCCCGAGAGGCGGTGGTTTATCCTATGGCGGATGTTAGCGGTTCGAGTCCTCTTATCTCCAGCCCGTTAACATAGCTGATACTATGAGAGCACCCTATTTTTTCAATACGGCAGTTCGATCTATGATTTCTCATTCATGGACGTTGATAAAATCGTTCCATTTAGCAGCACCGTAGGATGGCATAGCCTTAACATTAATGACGAGGTTCAAACGAGGAAAGGCTTACGGTGAATACCTAGGCACCCAGAGACGAGGAGGGGCGTATCAAGCGACGAAATGCTTCGGGGAGTTGAAAATAAGCATAGATCCGAAGATTCCCGAATAGGTCAACCTTTCGAATTACTGCTGAATCCATGGGTAGGCAACAGACAACCTGGCGAACTGAAGCATCTTAGTAGCCAGATGAAAAGAAAGCAAAAGCGATTCCCGTAGTAGCGGCGAGCGAAATGGGAGCAGCCTACACTGCGAAAACGGGGTTGTGGGAGAGCAATTCAAGCGTCGTGCTGCTAGGCGAAGCAGTGGAGTGCTGCACCCTAGATGGAGAGAGTCCAGTAGCTGAAAGCATCACTAGCTTACGCTCTGACCCGAGTAGCATGTGGCATGTGGAATCCCGTGTGAATCAGCAAGGACCACCTTGCAAGGCTAAATACTCCTGGGTGACCGATAACAAAGTAGTACCGTGAGGGAAAGGTGAAAAGAATCCCCAATCGGGGAGTGATATAGAACATGAAACCGTGAGCTCCCAAGCAGTGGGAGTGGGAGGAGAATGTGATCTCTGACTGCGTGCCTGTTGAGTCGGCGACTCATATGCAATGGCTTGGTTAAGGGAACCCACCTGAGTCATAGCGAAAGCGAGTCTTCTTCATAGGGCGATTGTCACTGTTTATGGACCCGAACCTGGGTGATCTATCCATGACCAGGATGAAGCTTTAGGTGAAACTAAGTGGAGGTCCGAACCGACTGATGTTGAAGAATCAACAGATGAGTTATGGTTAGGGGTGCAATGCCACTCGAAGCCGGTTCTCCTCAAAATGCATTGATGCACAACAGTTGACTGGACATTTAGAGGTAAAGCACTGTTTCGGTGCGGGCGCGAGAGCGGTACCAAATCTAGGTAAACTCTGAATACTAGATATGACCCCAAAATTACAGTGGCCAAGGTCGGCCAGTGAGACGATATGGGATAGACTTCATCATCGAGAGGGAAACAACCCGGATCACCAGCTAAGGCCCCTATGACTGCTCAATGATAAAAGAGGTAGGGGTGCTGAGACAGCCAGGAGGTTTGCCTAGAAGCAGCCACCCTTGAAAGAGTGTGTAATAGCTCACTGATCGAGCGCTCTTGCGCTGAAGATGAACCTGGCTAAGCGATCTGTCGAAGTTGTGGGATGTTAAAATGCATCGGTAGGTGAGCGTTCCGCCTTAGAGGGAAGCGCCCGCGCAAGCAGGTGTGGACGAAGCGGAAGCGAGAATGTCGGCTTGAGTAACACAAACATTGGTGAGAATCCAATGCCCCGAAAACTTAAGAGTTCCTCCGCAAGGTTCGTCCATGGAGGGTCAGTCATGGCCTAAGATGAGGCCGAAAGGCGTAGTCGATGGACAACAGGTAAATATTCATGTACTACCCCTTTGTCCCGAGGGACGGAGGATGCTAGGTTAGCCGAAAGATGGTTATCGGTTCAAGGATGCAAGGTGACCTTGCTTTTTCAGGGTAAGAAGGGGTAGAGAAAATGCCTCGATCCAATGTCCGAGTTCCAGGTGCTACGATGCTGAAGTAACACATAACATACTCCCAGGAAAAGCTCGAACGACCTTCAATAAAAGGGTATCTATACCCGAAACCGACACATGTGCTATGTAGGGGCGCGTGACAACTCTCTCTAAGGAACTCGGTAAAATAGTCCCGTAACTTCGAGAGAAGGGATGCCTCATCACAAAGGGGTTCACAGTGACCAGGCCCGGGCGACTGTTTTCCCAAACACAGGTCTCTGCAAAGTCGTAAGACCATGTATAGGGGCTGACGCCTGCCCAGTGCCGAAAGGTCAAGGAAGTTGGTGACCTGATGACAAGGGAGCCGACAACCAAACCCCTGGTGAACGGCAGTCGTAACATAACGGTCCTTTGGTGGCGAAATTCCTTGCTGGGTAAGTTCTAATCCACAAAAGGCGTAACGATCCGGGCACTGTTTCGGAGAGAGACTCGGTGGAATAGACATGTATGTGAAGATGCGGACTACCTGCACCTGGACAGAAAGACCATATGAAGCTTCACTGTTTCCTGGGATTGGCTTTGGGCCTTTCCTACGCAGCTTAGGTGGAAGGCGAAGAAGGCCTCCTTTCGGGGGGCATCGGTGAGATACCACTCTGAAAGAGCTAGAATTCTAATCTTGTGTCAGGACCTACGGGCCAATGGACAGTCTCAGGTAGACAGTTTCTATGGGACGTAGGCCTCACAAAAGATAACGGAGGCGTGCAAAGGTTTCCTCGGGCCGGACGGAGATTGGTCCTCGACTGCAAAGGCATAAGGGAGCTTGACTGCGAGACCCATCCGTCGAGCATGGACGAAAGTCGGCCTTAATGATCTGACGGTGCCGAGTGGAAGGGCCGTCGCTCAACGGATAAAAGTTACTATAGGGATAACTTACCGATCTCTCCCAAGAGTTCACATCGACGGGAAGGTTTGACATCTCGATGTCGGCTCTTCGCCACCTGGGGCTGTAACAGGTTCTAAGGGTTGGGTTGTTCGTCCATTAAAGCGGTAAGTGAGCTGGGTTCAGAACGTCGTGAGACAGTTTGGTCCATATCCGGTGCAAGCGCTAGAGCATTGAGGGGACCTTTCCCTAATACTAGAGGACCGGAAAGGACGCACCTCTGGTGTACCCGTTATCATGCCTATGGTAAATGCTGGGTAGCCAAGTGCAGATCGGATAACTGCTGAAAGCATCTAAGTATTATGCCCACCCTAAGATGAGTGCTCTCATATTCCGACTTTTCCATAGCCTCCGGTAGCATAGCCGAGACAGCGACGTGTTCTCTGCACCTGCAGGGATGGAGCGACAGAAGTATTGAGAATCCAAAAGGTCACGACGAGACGAGACGTTTATTATTACGGTATGTGTCAAGTGGAAGTGTAGCGATGTATGCAGCTGAGACATCCTAACGGATCTATAGATTTGAACCTTGTTCATACACAACCTGATCAATTCGATCAGGCACTCGCCATCTATTTTCATTGTTCAACTGTTTGATAACATGAAAAAACCAACTGTTCCATATCTATCCAAGGGAGGGATGGGCTAAGGCCTTTGGTGCCCCTTCCAGTCAAGAATTGGGGTTTCACAATCACTACCAATATATGCTTTTCTCTCATGCCTTTCTTCGTTCATGGCTCGATATTCTGGTGTCCTAGGCGTAGAGGAACCACACCAGTCCATCCCGAACTTTGTGGTTAAACTCTACTGCGGTGACTGCGGTGATGATACTGTAGGGGAGGTCTTGCAGAGAAATAGCTCGATACTAGAATGTTAAAAACGCTTAACACCTCTAATTTTACTTTTTAAATTAAAAAAAAGAGAGAACTAAAAAATGCAAAGGTTGTCTTATTCAAAACCCCAATTATGAAATCTCTTCTATCACACTTCACACCTCGGAACACACTGTTCTTATAGAGAGAACCGTGCTTTCACAGCTTTTTAACCCGAAGCAAAACGGCCGAGGAGATGTTCTTTGTTGAGGGTACTCCCGGGAACATGACCTGATGAATTCGATCAGACACTCGCCATCTATTTTCATTGTTCAACTGTTTGATAACATGGAAAAAACCAACTGATCCATATCTATACAAGGGAAGGGCTGAGGCCGTTGGTGTCCCTTCCAGTCAAGAATTGGGGTCTCACAATCCCTACCTAATATGCTTTTCTCTCATGGTTTTCTTCGTTCATGATTCGATATTTCGATATTCTGGTGTCCTAGGCGCAGAGGAACCATACCAATCCATCCCGAACTTTGTGGTTAAACTCTACTGCGGTGACGATACTGTAGGGGAGGTCTTGCAGAAAAATAGCTCGATGCCAGAATGTTAAAAAGCTTAACACCTCTTATTTTACTTTTTAAATAGAAAAAAGAAAAAACTCAAAAATGCTAAGGTCGTCTTATTCAAAACCCCAATTATGAAATCTCTTCTATTACACTTCACACCTCGGAACGCACTGTTCTTATAGAGAGAACCATGTTTTCACATCTTCTTAAACCCGAAACGAAACGGTTGAGGAGAGGGTCTTTTTTGAGGGTACTCCCGAGAACGGATCCTGTAGAGACGGGGTGTGGCCTCAAGCTCAGAGGATTAGATCACGTGGCTACGAACCACAGTGTCGGGGGGTTCGAATCCCTCCTCGCCCACAATTGGCCCAAAAGGAAAGGACCTTTCCTTTACCTCTGGGGATAAGACAGCTATAAGGATGTGTTGTTTCGTTTGAGAGACGAGGATGCCTTGAACTTCAAAGTAGTTAATTTAGCTAGAAAGTTTCGAGGCAATAGAAATACATAAATCTAGTAAATATTCTTAGGAAATGTGTGGGATTTGTGCTATACAAGGTCATATAACACAAGGTTGATTATCTCCGTTTGGGTGCGATCAAATTTTGACGCCATTACCGGGGAAGGTTGTCGGAGCATTACAAGGACTAAAGGCATTCTTCTATAGGAACGATAACAAAACCACAAAATTTGATCGTACCCAAGCGGATGTAATCAAATAATGTCTCGTAAGTACGTGGTCCATTCCACAAAGAAGGAATTAGAAATTACTCCCAAATCAACTAAAATATGCTAAACTAAGCCAATCTGAAATAAAATAAATTGCAGAAATTTATATCCAAATTATGGAAAATTGTTGAAGTTGGAGTTGCCAAGAAGAAATTCTAAAACTAAGAATGATGAACAAGTATTAGCGACAAACAAGTTAAGGCATAAAATCCATGCAAATTGAAATAATTCAAGTCTAATTCCAATTAACAATATAAGATCAATAATTGTCTAAGCCAAAATTGATTCCCTAAACATTACACGTATTCATGGATCACGAGAAATCAAAGGTGAATACTTAGATCAATCCTAACACATGCTTTATTTCGAACTCAATAAACAATAAGTTGAACAAATAGATAATATAACAAAATAGATTTTGGAATTAAACTATAAAATCATGTTTCAATTACACTTAAGAGGATTAGAACCCTATGACTTTGAAAAACACAAAATGATTTATTGTAATTGAAAGAGAAACATCTGAAAAGGAATAAAACCTATTTGGTTTTTCTCTCGGTTGCTGCCTCCTCTCCAAGCCATTGTCTCTTTTTCTCAGGTTCATCCCATGGAGCCATCCCCCTTTCCTCCAGGCTTTTGTTATATATAGAGATTGATGGCATTAATTAGGTTAAATCAGTATTAGGGAGAGACACTTAATTGGGCCAAAACATGGCTCCACGGTTTCTCTTCCTCACGTTTCCTCCTCTTCAAGCCGCCTTGCTTTTTGGCAGATGGAGCCGCCCCCTTCAAGCCTTGCGTTAAATGGACCTTCCCCTTTCAAGCCTTATGTTTTGTTTAAATAGAAGTTGGAAGATTCCTAGACTTAGACTCTTTGTCCATTGGCTATCAAAGAGGCCCAACCACTTAATTCATCTTTACAACCAATTATAGGACACTGGTCTAAATTTTCTTCTCATTTGAACATGTCCACCGAGAGTTCTCAATTAGTAGCTTCCTTCATTTGGGCTTAACATGATGAGACCCACTACTTCTCCAAATAAATCTTAAACTTTAATATCTTTATCTCCTTATCTTGAACTTTGATTAATGTGTTCTTAAAACCGTTGGATTCGTCTCACCGAGCTCTTCAAAATGATATCACATGTCATATACTTTCGACACGTTCTGAAAATATGTCCATATAAGGGAATAAGTTTAGTCCTACAAAAATAGTCTAAAATTAGTCACAATAAAATAGAATTAATTTACTCCATGACTAATGTAAAGTTTAAAGGACAACTTTAGGTTAATTTAATAAGAAACATATTATAACTCCTTAATCAATCCCAAAATATGAATCCTAACTAATTTCTAATAATCTAACACTAAACAAAGGCTAATATCGGGGAAATAGAAGGGTCAAAATGTATAAAAACACTACTAATCAAATACCCCCAAACCTATCTATTGCATGTCCTCGAGCAAAACTATTAATATAAGATGCCACCGTCGTATGGAACGATTGCATTTAGCATATGCAATAAGCCTTTAAACACCTAGTTTACACTAGTGGACGAGTTTTGTCTTGTGAGAGTTTTAGAGGGAATCTACCCACAAAATTCATTCAAATCCGATTAAACCTAAATCTTTGATAAAACAAATTCGTTTAAAAACAATAGTAAAAATCGATAAAAACACTGAAAATCTACTCATCTTCACCATGCAACGAACTTTTAGGAGAGCCATACCAGAAGTACCAGTAATGGCACAACTACGTAGGTCCGCTAATCTCAAACTTCGTAGGTGTCCTACAAATCTCATGGACTTGTAAGAGCTAATGCGCTAAGGTCAATCAAATCTACTGAAAATCTAATCATCTTCACCATGCAACGAATTTTTAGGAGAGCCATCCGTCTGCTAATCTCAAACTTCGTAGGCGCCCTACAAATCTCTTGGACTTGTATGAGCTAATGCGCCAAGGTCAATCAAATACATAATAGATTTTAGCAAAGCGAACATGACTAAGGTCAATCAGTCCCGAAATATGCACTTTTGTAACAAATATCCCACCCACTTAGCGTTTTTCACTCAACAATTCTCATTGGGACCAATTGCATCTTACCAACATTATCATGATAAGGGAACATCCCGAATTAAGTATAAGGCAGTATATGTCTTGATCTAAATCACATAGAACATCAGGGTACAAGCGAATAATATGCATATGCATTTAATTTTATTAAATAATTTCAACTTTCTTGTCATGACTGTCAGTGCCACCTAGATAAATCATATAGTAATTTTGACATTTTCAGTAATGCTAATATTTAGGGTGCTCTAGTTCCTGGATGCCCATATGTTGACATATTTAGTAATATTTAACATAACGTGGCTTTGATTACGACTCATGGGCTCATATGCTTCTTAAGGTGAACAGAATATGTTTCTGTAATATTGCAGTCAATAAGTGAGGTAAGCTATAATAGTGCGGCTAGTTGCTGCCCAGTTTGGAAAGCTGCTTTCACAGTTCTAGTTGGTCATTTTCCCATGCCATTCTAATGCGAGCACATGTTTCTGCTGCAAAAAGATGCCCAGTTTGGAAAGCCACAGTTCTAGTTGGTCATTCTAATGCGAGCACACAAAAAATATTCGTATCTTGCCTTGCAACTAAATAATGCATTTCCATGTTGGCATCCGAAACATGATCATCTAAAAACAGACGACCCGGTGGTGATCGGATATATGGAGTTTTCGACAATCAGCTTCCCGTTGCTTTGAAGAAACTTCCATTTGACCGGCATCTCTCCCTTCAAAACGTGAGAAAGGTGATATCAGAAGCAGATGGGTATCAGCCGCATCTGATTGCCCCTGAGCAAGGCTACCGTCGCCTAATTGAAAGTTCTCTCAATTTCTTTAAGGGCCCTGCTGAAGCATCAGTGGATGCTGTAAGTTCTCTCAATTTCTTCGTCTTGCTGGATTCTAGGGTTCTATGATGGAACATGTTTTTATTTTTGCCATGCTGTTTTCATTGCAGGTTCACTATGTACTGAAAGAATTGGTGAGGAAGTCTATAGGAGAGACTCAGGTGAGAAATCCGGAGGTTGTTGACATAAAGGATAATATCGTCCATATTCAAAATTAATCACGTGCATTTATTCTTTCAGGAGTTGAAAAGATTTCCAACACTTCAAGCTGAACTTGCTGCTGCCTCTTACGAGTCGTTGGAAAGATTTCGGGAAGAGGGTAAGAAGACAACACTGCGGTTGGTTGAAATGGAATCATCATACTTAACAGTAGATTTCTTCCGGAAGCTTCCGCAAGAAGTGGAGAAGGGAGGGAATCCAGCTACTAACAACGCCGCAGACCGATACTCCGAGGGACATTTTAGAAGAATCGGTTCTAACGTGTCCTCTTATATTGGGATGGTGTCCGAAACGCTAAGGCTTACCATCCCAAAAGCGGTTGTTCACTGTCAAGTTAGAGAAGCTAAACGCAATTTGCTGAATCATTTCTATATGCTAGTAGGAAAGAAAGAGGTGCGCTCAAGCCTTGAACCCGTCTTCACGAAGTAAGCTTCAAATTTTGATATCTTGCCAGTCAGTGACTTTCTGTATGCGTCTTTTGCAGGCCAAGCAGCTTGCACTGCTGTTGGATGAGGATCCGGCATTGATGGAGCGTAGGCAGCAGTGTGCTAAGAGGCTTGAACTGTATAAATCTGCGAGGGATGAAATCGACTCTGTAGCATGGGCGAAGTGAGGATTGTATTTGCACACTGTCAAATGTATAAATTTAGTGTTCTGGGTGATGTTTGGAGAATTTAGTTCATATTCTGTATTTGGACCACACATCCCTTTAATTTTTTGTTTGTGTGCAAATTTTTGCGTTACTTTTGTTGCATCTTTGTGTCAGTAGTGCATTTATTTTTTTCATTTGATTGAAAGCCTTTTATCTTGCAAGAGAAAAACTGTGCTCTTATGTACATTATAGTGTAATTATCTTTCCCTTAGTTAATATTACTATTCTTAATTTTTTTGGTAAATGCTAAGGATCATTTTTATCATATTGTATTCCTATCTTGCTCAGGTAGATGCCACATTTTGATTGCCAAAGTTTTGTTTTGCTTTTTGTTCCCCTGGGAGGTTTTATGTTCTTCGCAACCTTGTCATTCTAAATGGGTGTATCCATTCAGGACTCCGAGTGGGAACCATGTTTTGCTTTCTCCAAAATGATCGACATGTAATAATGCGCAGGGTTCAACCTTGAATTTCCACACTAAACCAAAACTATTCCAAATTTCAGTTTATTCAAATCAGTCCTTAAGTCTTTGCAAGATGTAACTTTAGGAAATGTTTTTCAAAAATTAAGATTGTCTTTCAAGATATATAAACATGTTGCAGGTTGGAATTTGAGAATGTTTAGAAAGATGAAGGTGGTTTTTTTTGATTAATTTAATAATGGTCCGGAGAGTTTTTGTTATTTTTGATGTTTTGGTGTCTTGGCAAATCAGCGAAATATAAAGTCTGTTTTCTGAAAGAGGAATATGGAGGTGTGCTGACAGAATATGGAGGTGTGTTGACAGCGCATGAATTTTTTCCGGTGCTGTCAGCAATTTGGGGGGGTTAAAAGCAATTTTTTTTTCAATTTTTTTTGTAGTGTGTTCTACAACTTGTTAACTAGCTTCCCAACAATTTTCAAGTCGATCCAACACCGTTTGAGTCTCCGTTCATCCATTTCAAAAACGAACGTTGCACGGATAGTTCGGAATTCTGGAACGGTTTTTTTTGAAATGGATGAATGGAGTCTCAAACGGTGTTGAATCGACTTGAAAATTGGTAGGGAGCTAGTTAACAAGTTGTAGAACACACTGCAAAAATTTTTTGGAAAAACAATTGTGTTTTATCCCCATAATTGCTGACAGCACAAGGAAAAAATTTCTGCACCAGCACACCTTCATAGGATCTAAATAAAAATATGAGATTGTAACAAGAAAGAGAAGTGCCACATGCTTCCATCCTTGCCTATTCAACCGGATTGAGTGCAAGCCAAGCTGACCGAACTTGGTCCAAAGCAAGGCATGTGCCTGCAACGTATGCATCCCATAAATTTATTTGACTTGCATTCCCCTTGAAGCACATTTGCAGTAATTCATCGAATCACAAACTGGGCAACATGCTAAAGACATAATCTTGGTCATTGATGCTTGGTTCTCTTTTGCATCCTAAGCTCTTGATTACATAAATTTCCGAGAGTCAAAACGTTCAATCTTCACCTTTTTTCTTAACAATCGGACACCGTTAATCGTATTGCAAACCCAAGTACGTCCAAAGTCAAGCGAACGATCTAGGATGAAAAAAAGCCTGTTGCTACGCGCACATACCGTTTACTCTACTTTTTACTCCGCGCCCTACGAATAAAATAATTTATTTACGTTTCTGCTCAGCACACGACCGGGAATACCAAAAATACTCCTTCGTAAGGCAAAACATCAAAAAATCATGAAATAATTATTGAAAAAAGCAAATTAAATCCCAAAAAAACTTATAACATATATGAATCGAATGACAGGTGCCGTAGATCGTGATAACACGATAGTTGAAGATCGAAAAAAATGCAGAAATATGATGATCGAGAAATTTTTTTCCAAAATTCTCTGTTGGATTGATCGAGAAATTTTTTCCCAAAATTCTCTATTGGATTGATAATCTGCACATACAATGATCATACTAGTTGTGCACAACAGCTAAAATTTGCCTGTTGTGCGCGATGAGAAAAAAGTATGCATCGAGCAAAATTACTCAACATACACAACATGCAAATTTTAGTGGTCGTGCACGTTGAGCAATTGTCATGTGATATCAAAATTACTCTACGAGCACAACAATAAATTTTTTTTTGCATGTTATGCGCGTTGAGCAATTGTGGTACGTATTAACAAGATTACTCAACGTGCACAACATGCATATTTTTTTGCCTGTTGTGCACGTTGAGTGATCTTGTTAACACGTACCACAATTAATCAACGCTGACAATAGCTAAATTTTTTGCATGTTGTGCGCGTTGAGTAATTATGGTACGTGTTATCAAAATTACTCAATGCGCACAACATGTAAAATTTTTTGCTTGTTATGCGCGTGGAGTAATTTTGTTAACAATGAACGAAATTGGCAACATGCACAACATGCAAAATTTTTGCATGTTGTGCGCGTTGAGTAATTTCATTCATTGTTAACTAAAATTGCTCATTGTTAACTAAAATTAATCACTTATTAGTGATCATTGATTAATAAGTAATCATATATATAAGTGATTAGTGATTAATGATTAAATAATTAACAGTGATCAGTGATCAGTGATCAGTGATTAGTGCTTAATCATATATATATATCAATGAATAGTGACGAATTAGTGATCAGTCATATAAATTTTGCCTGCAAGCTAATATATAAGAATGTTTCAGGGAAATTTTCATGTATTAGTGATTAATTAGGGACCATAAATATAAATTTTGCATGCAAGATGACATATATGCATGGTTCATGCAAATTTTTTCATGTATCAATATCAGTTCTACCCAATATTGCATTAAACTTGCAAACTGATTCATGTCAGTTTGCATGAATAACTATGACACCAAATACATGATGCTAAACTATTATTAATTCATGCAAACTGATACACCAAATTATCATTATATCAAATATCATTCATGCAAAATTGAATGAATGATATGTAAACTGGTACAAACTGATACATGCAACATGAGACAAAATTTTATAAAACTTCACATTTTGAACTTCACATCATGAAACTTCATCATTTGTGAAATTTGCTAAATTTCAATATAACAGATATATCAATTTTAGACTTTTCTTCAAGATAGAAGCAATGTAGTAGAGATGTCAACGTTAGATAGCAATGTATCAGAGATGTCAATGTTGGACTTTGTGTTGGTATCAATGTATTAGATATGGCACTTGTGGTATGTGCTTCAATGCAGCATCAATGTATCAGATATGTCAATTTTGATCTTTGTTCAAAGTAGCATCAATGTATCATGTCAATTTTGGACATTACTTCAATGTAGCATCAGTGCATCAGATATCTCACAAATTTGGAATGTGAATCATTGTATCAAATTTAATGACAATATATTATATATAAATAGGTCTGTATTCCATCATACTACCAACTTAAATGCATTCAAAATTATAGTAAACAACAGAGTATAAATACAACCAATACAAAACCACATCACTGGGAAAATATCAAGCACTACACTATGGCTTGATTGACGAGATGTTGTTGATATATTGTTCATCATATAATTGCTACTGACAGCTTCTCTTTTGTTAATTTCATTAGCACTTGAATAAGAGAAACTTGTTTCCTCCTGTATATCTCCATAATTCCTTACTTGTTCTCGCTGCCTTAACTTTAACTTTGTTATTTTCAGTTGCAACTCTCTGGCATATTCCTTTGCACACACAGATAGTTCCCTCTGCTCAACCCAAATAAAAAATTACAGCCGTTGCTCTTGTTGTAATTGATACAACTATAAAATATTCTCTCAATATTTTTCCTTATCATTGCAGTCCTAATTGGAGCTGGCAGTCCACAAAAGCACTTTGGAACCGTCCTCCAAATTGCAGTACTATTTTCCTCTGGCATGATCTGTAAATTTGTATGAATACAAAGTTATGACAAATTTTTCAATGTATCAGAAATATCAAATTTTTCATGTATTTGACATGTCAAAGTATCAGATATGTCAGTGTATGTCAATGTAACAGAAATGTCAATGTAACAGAAATTTCAAATGTAAACGATATTTCAATGTATCAGATATGTCAATGTATCTGATATGTATAATCAGTATGTCAATGTATCATATATGTCAATGTATAAGTATATCATTGCATAATTAATGTCAATTTATTAGGTATACAACAAAAACATTGTATGGCTTGACTTCTCTGATGTCCAAAATTCATATGACAGAAGGTTTTTGCCACATTCTCTGTTTAGGAGGTCAGAACACATTTGCAATACAAATGAAGAAGATTTAGAGTGGACACTCAGCGAAGAATGTGTTAGTAGATTCATGATCACCCCAAACAAAGAAAGTGGCATAAAATTGTGTCAGTAGAAGAAGAAGAAGAGTAAAATCTATACAAAATTATCCGTTGGGATCATCCTGAATTTGAACCCATTTTCATAAATCATCTATACAAATCTCAACGCAGAATGTTGCATAAGTATATTTTGTTAGTAGAAGAAGAGTCCGTGATGAACCCACCAAAGAATGTTGAATAAATATTGTGTAAGTAGAATCATATTCAGTGATGAACCCAACGAAAAATTTGGCATAAATATTGTGTTAGTCGCATAAGAAGAGTAGATTTGGTTGTGAGTTGAGGATGGATCGTGAGCAGTCATTTATAGACGAATTGGACATGGGTGGGGGGAGATGGCGAAGGTCCCCGTGAGTCTACAGAAGAGTGCCCGTGAATCTACAGAAGAGTGCCCGTGAATATACAGTATGTACTAACAAAATTACTAAACGCGCATAACATGCAAAACTTATGCTTGTTGTGCACGTTGAGTTATTCTGTAATGTGTACATGAAATTGCTCAACGCACACAACATGCATAAAGTTTGCCTGTTGCGCGCATTGAGTAAATTGGTTATGAGATAATGTTATTGATCGATGCACACGATAGGCAAACTTTATGCTTGTTGTGCACTTAGTAATTTTGTTCGTACACATACAAGGAATACTCAACGCGCACAACATGCAAATTTTATGCTTGTTATGTGCGTTGAGTAATTTTGAACTTTGTCTAAAGTTTTACTCAACGTGCACAATAGCTAAATTTTCCCTGTTGTGCGTGATGAGGAAAAATTACGCATAGAGCAAATTTACTCAATGCGCACAACAGGTAAACATTTTTTCATGTGTTGTGCATTGAGAAATTTCGTATAGTGTTAACATAATTACTCAATGTGCACAACAGGAAAACTTTTTACTTGTTGTGAGCGTTGAGTAATTTTGTTAACACTATACGAAATTGCTCCACGCGCACAACAAATTATTTTTGCCTGTTGTGCGCGTTGAGTAATTTTGTTAACACGTACCGAAATTGCTTATCGTGCACAACATGCAACATATTTTTGTCTGTTGTGTGCGTTGAGCAATTGTGTTCATTGTTAATAAAATTTCTTAGTGATTAATCATTGATTAATGATTAATCATTGATTAATGATTAATCATATATATCAGTGATTAGTGATTGGTGGTTAGTGATTAAATAATTAATAATCATATATACATCTGTGATTAGCGATTAGTGATTAAATAATTAATCAGTGATTAGTGATCAGTGGTTAGTGGTTAATCATATATATCAGTGATTATTGATTAATTAGGTATCGGTCATAAAAATTTTGCCTGAGAGTAGATATATATGCATGTTTCCTGCAAATTTGCATGTATAAGTATCAGTTTTACCCAATATTGCATTAAACTTGCAAGCTGATACATGTCAGTTTGCATGAATAACTATGCCACGAAATACATGACACCAAACTATCATTAATTCATGCAAACTGATACATCATGATACCAAATATAATTTAGGCAAAATTGAATGAATGGTATGTAAATTGGTACAAGCTGATACATGCAACCTGAAACAAAATTACATGAAACTTCACACTTTGAAATTCACATCATGAAACTTCATCATTTGTGGACTTTGCTAAATATCAACATATTAGATATCTAAAATTTGGACTTTTCTTCAAGGTAGTAGCAATGTAGCAGAGATATCAATGTTGGACATCAATGTAGCATTTGAACTTTGCTTCAAGAACATGGCTTCATCTTTTTCTGATATGATGCAGATTTAACCATTATCCAACTTCTCAATGCTTTTGTACAAATTGTTGAGATATCCAAGTATGATGCCATTTCTGAGCAGCTTCAAGATGGAACCTAGTGCAAAGTGAGAAAGCTGAACAGAACATCAATGAAATCACGGTAGAGTAATGGTGAAATTGCCATGCAACCACAGTGCCATGCATGACTACATTATCATGGATATCAGGAATGCACACCTCACTTTCAAACTTCACAATCAACAAGTACCATGTATCAAGACATGATAAATGCTATTTACTGATAAAAAGCGAGGTACGGATCCCTGATGACCCTGATAATGTGACAAAGAATTTGGCATAAATATTGTTAGTAGCATAAGAAGAGTAAATCTAGTTGTGAGTTGAGGAGGGATCGTGGGCAGCCACATATAGACGAATTTGGACATGGATGGTGGGAGATGGCGAAGGAGCTCGTGAGTCTATAGAAGAATGCCCATGGGTCAACAGAAGAGTGCATGTGAATCTACAGAAGAATTGTGGTGCTTATTGGTGTCACCATAGAACAAAATTATTAACGTGCACAACCGGCATAAAGTTTGCCTATTGTGCGCATTGAGGAATTACATTATCGCATAATAAATTTCCTCAACACGTACAACATGCAAACTTTATGGCAGTTGTGCGCGTTGATGAATTTCATATACACACAACAGAATTACTCAACATGCACAACATGCCAATTTTATGCTAGTTGTGCGCGTTGAGTAATTTTTAACTCTTTCCATAGTTTTACTCAGCGTGCACAATAGGCTAAACTTGTGCATGTTGTTCGCAGACAAATATTTTGCCTGTTGTGCCCGATGAGTAATTGTATGAACACATTGCAAAATTGCTCAACACGCACAACATGCAAAATATTTGCATGTTGTGTGCGTTGAGCAATTTTTTTAACATATAGCAAAATTGCTTAACGCGCACTACATGCAAAAGTTTGGCATGTTGTGTGCGTTAAGCAATTTGGCTATGTGTTAACACAATTGCGCAAATGCACAACATATAAAAGTTTGGCATGTTGTGTGCGTTAAGCAATTTTGCTATGTGTTAACACAATTGCTCAATGTGCACAGCATATAAAGTTTGGCATGTTGTGCGCGTTGAGCAACATGCATAATTTTGTTCTCATACTTTGTTCTGTGCATTAACTGGTACAAAATTTCTACCCAATAACCCGATGCATTGATAAGTTATCAGTATTTCCCTGATACATTGAAATGTGCATGTGCTTCA
Organism: Scilla litardierei; assembly: GCA_030789695.1. NCBI lineage: Eukaryota > Viridiplantae > Streptophyta > Magnoliopsida > Asparagales > Asparagaceae > Scilla > Scilla litardierei. The sequence continues at coordinate 383,535,136 of CM061142.1, forward strand.
GTATCATTTTGCATTAAACTGATACTGAAATATGCAATATTTCCTTTCCTTCAGCTGAAACATGCAATACTAAAACGTGCCATACTGAAACTTGCAAATTGCTAGCAAGCTGATATATATGAATGTTTCAGGCAAATTTGCATGTATCAGTTTTACCTAATATTGCATTAAACTTGCAAACTGATACGTGTATCAGTATATCCTGAAAATAAATATCATGCATATTTGCATAGGCTTGATACATGGCATAAAATAAATTGACAACTTGCATGTAAGTATCATATACATCTAAAACACACCACCTTCAAACTGATACATTAATCTGCTTTCAATATTACAAAAATTTACAATATTACAAAAATTTACATTGAATTTACAGCTGATATAAAGTAGAACAAAAGTAGACATTGTATCACCTAGATTTATAGTATCCACCGTGATTACATTGTCATTTACTATTTCCTTGAATTTATCCATCCTCTCGGCATACTCTTCCATCTATCCATTTGACTCAGCTAATGGTATCGAACCTAATTTCTTGCAACTGGTGGGACATGGAATCCTTGGACAAGTTTTCATGTACAAAGTGATTATTATTAACAAAACCTATCGTGATGCGTCCACGGGGCTTCAATGGGGTCTGGAACTGTTCTTAAAGGAAAAAAAGTTAGTGTAACGGCCTGTTTTCATAGTGCACTTATTTCCGTAACAAAACATTTTCAAACGATTTCAAAAATAGGTAAATGAATTTTTTCTATTTTTTCATCGCCCAAATCCAAAAATGGACTTCATTTTCATGATGCTGACGAGAATACGAACCCGTGGTATTATTCTCGTAATTTTTCAGACACGTTTAGTTTCAGGGGCAAAATCATAATTTCGTATATTTATTTTTACTACTTGAGTTTACTAATTACTTTTTAATTTTTAACCTAAGTTAATTAGCATTAACACTAAACCTAAACGTGGCATCCCATGATAAACGTGGATACACGTTTATCTTTCCTCTATCAGATTCATTCCCCCCTATAACCCTCACCCACCCTCATTACTGATCTAATTAATTGCTACTAGTATTCAAATAATATAATTATACTATATAAACTAACTTCCCTCCTCGCTTCTCTCGCTCACCCCGCAACCCATGCAAGCTCACTCACGCACGCAAGCTCACCCTCGCCCCAAGCTCCCTCAGAGATGTTCGATGAACCCACCCCTCTCCCCAAGCTCATCCTCGCCCCAAGCTCCTCTCCCTCCGACTCTCCCCCTCCGACTCTCCCCCTCCTCCGCGAGAACCCACCACCGGTGCCCCACTTGACCGCACCCATCGACAACCCCCCACAACCCCAACAACTCACGTAGCCCTCCCATCACCCCCTTATCGTCCTCAACCCCTATCCATGTGTAACCCTCCCCTACCAACTCTGCCCGAAGCTCCGACGAGCCCCCCACTTATTCGAAGACCACCAGAAGCTCCACCAGAGCAACCTTCGCCTCAGCTCACCCTTGAACAACCCCGCCCGCTCCCCAGCTCCTCCCCGTGGGCTTCACTCCCTGTTGCCCTGCTTTGTCACCTCCCCAGCACCCCCATGCTTCCCAAGCTCCGCCATAGCCCACAGCGACGATGACGCCCGCAACGATGCTGTTGTCAACCCCTCCTCCGCTGTGTCGCCCCCACACCGGCAGCACGCCGACTTCCCCAAGCACAGCAGCCTCGAGTCCCTGCTGGCCACCCTCAACAGGGCCCGAGCTTGCTCCCACTGCCGTCTGCTCCACTCGAAGTCGTCGCCGCCCACCAAACACCGACGAAGCCCGATCACCGCTCTGAGCTCCACTCCATGACCCCTGTACACACCCCAAGCATCCCGACTCCCCTCTCCATTTGTTCCCCGACACCGTCGTTGAGCAGCGCCACCTCTGCCCATCGACAGCGACCGTCGTTGTCGAACTGCCGCTCACCCCCGCAGTCGACTTCCGCAAGCTGCTGCAGCAGCAGCTGCTACCGTCGTGTTCCACTGCCTCCCACCACCGCACTCTGCCCCCTTCGACCACCACTGCCTCTGAGACCGTCGTCGAGCTCCCATGCAGTTACCTGACCCGTCGCCATTGAATGAAGAAACCCCCCACATTGCAACGTAAAAACGTAGAGAGGTGGGAAAAATACGAAGTAATATATGTATATACGTATACGTATATATAAGCATATATACATATATTGGTTTTATTGGTTTAAAATTAATAGTAAATAATTTAAGGATAAAAAAAATACCAGACAAGGCCCAGAATATTCGAAACGACGAAACAGATCAGTTGGTGTTGGTTTCATCGCTAAAAGCAAGTACATCTCCCACAATGATTTTTCAAAGTCAAAACTCAATAAACTAAATTCGCTTTAAAATTTATATCATGAGATTTTCACATACACTGATGTACGATAAAAATAAATGTTGTAGTACTAGTTAATACGGTTGTTTTGACCCCTTGTAGGAAGAATTCTGATGTATGGTTTGCCCTAAACAAATCTTTGAAAAATATAATGAAAAATCGTTTTCTCGTTTTAATTAGTTTTTAATTTATTTTAAGCTTTTAAAAATTATGAAAAATTCCTATAAGCTTCAGAAAAATGTTTTCTTCCTAGATAAAATTATTTATCCCATATCTAGCCTATCTAAAAATATTTAGTACGTATTTTGACGAGTTTTAAGCTATAATAAAAATACGAACACATTAAGAAAAATAAATACAAAATGGTATATGGATTAACTAATGATTTCTTGTGCGTGCATGTACCGATTCTCGTACACCAGCACTATTGGAAGCTCTAGCTCTAGCCTTGGCTTATTACGACAATACTCAAACCAGTAAGTCACTCTAATTCTAGTCGTAGAAGCTAAGCAAGTGTACAAGCATGAACTTAGGATTTTATAATTAGCCTCAGAACGAATATAGACTGGAACGAATGACTAGAGACCTAATGACTAGGGAAATAATCAACTACAGAACAACTATTCACTTGACCAACAATTTTTGTATTCCATATTTGTTGGACTTGTCTTTATCCTCAAATTTCTTAGCATCCATTTTACTTTACTTTCTGGTTTTCAATAAAGTCAATCCGTGGTCCTGGTTTAACTATTATAGTGGTAGAGATCTAAATAAATATGGAACTCTAAATAAACATGAACTACTCTACGGTTTGTTGATATAATCAATGGAGCAGATGTGATAATCTATATTCTTAACATTGGTATCACCCAGTGTCTAGGATCGTTTGCGTCAAAGTTTGGATCACTTTGCTTATGGGGATAGTGACCTGCTTGGCCAAATCTGACTAGGCGTGTATGTATGGATCAATGTTGGAATTCCAATTATCATCAGTATGCAACCATTGATTATAAATACCTTCAAACAAGTTTCTTCAACATTTCATCGCATGTAAACTCATATTCACCATGATAACTCTTGTTCACTCTTGTCCACCATGTTTTGACGCTTTTTTGGATACACTTGTTGCACGACTGCTCACGTTTAAATAGTCACATCACCTGCTACATGACAACTATAACTCAGTGAATGCTAATGAATCATCGAATGTAATATCTTGTGAAATATATTGTGGTACATTCTGTGGAATATCTTGTGGTAGATCTTGTGAAACAACTTGTGGAACATCCTGTAAGAAACATATACATAGAACACTTGACACTTCACTGGGTTGGGGTAACTAATAGTTTGAGAGAGAGTGGGAGTGACTGGAGTTCATCTACCTACTGCCTGCGTCTGCAAACATAGATGCTTGAGTCGGCAAACCTCTACATGCTGCCTGTGTCCGCAAAACCTTACATGCTGTCTGCGTCAGCAAAACCTACTACTAACTATGTGTCAGTCCCGTCTGGGTAAAGCGCACACAGGAAATAGATGAACTCAATGGTTGCATATCATACTCTCCAACTTGAGTCACGTAGTTTAGTTACTACTTGCAAAACTACATTGCTGTATGTTTGTTTTATTATTGTTACTCCGCATGCCTACTTATCTTATTTTTGTTGCTACCTTACCTACTTTATTACAATGTCATATATGCCATGTCATCGTTGTTGCTCTCATACTTTACTATGTCACTTGCATATATGACTGTTGTTCCTTTACTTTTCACATTTGCATGAATGTACGTAGTTAATTCCATATACTGTTCATTTCCATGTTTGTACACTACCTTTACTACTATTGCTATAATTGTTGTGACTTACCTACGGTTCCATTTTTGTGGCACCGCAGACGACGTACATGTTGAGGTAGATGTTCCTGAGTTGCAGAGCCAGATTTCGGCCTTGAGACCGCAGCTTTTAGAGTTATATTCACATATGTACTTCTTTTCTTTCATGTACCGTTGTTGGAGCTGTACAGTATGGATTGTAATAAATGGACATTATTTGAGTATTTTTGTACATCTCTGCATCGTGGCTATATTGTTTTCACTGGTGATCTGCAGATTTGCAAAAGTAATCAAATAAGTAATGGCTCCCCGAAAGTGGGTCGTTACAAGTTTGGTGGCCCACACAGGTCTACGCTAAATACATCGTGAACAATATTAAGATCGAGATGTACTGTAAAAAATACTCAAATTGAACTCTCGAGTACTGATTGTCTCGAGCATTCGCTTGTATGGGACATACATGAGAAGTGTCCTTATTACCCATCTTCCTTGATCCTCTTTAGTCCTCATCACTTTCTTTGAACTCTTAACCCTAAACTAGGAACTCGTATTCCATTCTTTGGATGGATCTTCTTCTAGTACGCTCCTTTGACAACAATCTTCCATAGATTGAACCATTCATTCATCATCCTTCTTTTGATGGGTTTCTAATTATCCTAATTATTCTTAGAATCTTCGTATTTAACGTTTAGTTCGCTTGAACCTTGGCTACATCATTTGTAAGGAGGGTAGCCCGAAGTTTGACTTCGACAACGGGAGCAAATCAGAAGGACCAGTGAAGATCAGATCAGACTTACGGAGGTAATAACAACTGCGATGGAAGTTGAGCCATGAGAAAACTGAAGTGATTCTAGAACTCATGGATGTATTTCTGAATAAATCTCCTAGATTATTTTGGATCACGTTCTCGAGTTTTCATTTGATCTGGTGTTAGGCACTCAAACAGTATCGAAGGCACTTTACACACAACGTCACTTGAGCTTCAGGCTCGGTTGGAAGATTTGTTGCGAAATGAATGGATAAGGCCTAACATTGGAGCGCTCTTGGACGAATGGACTATTGTTTGCTGAATGAGAAGACTGTGAAGAGCGAACGTTGTTTTACCCGTACTGATTATATTTCAATCGACTTGAAGGATCAAGCAAAGTTAGACTGGAAAAGAGGATAGTACTAGTTGAAAAACGACATTTTGATCGAAGGATGCTTAGAAGCTTGCCAAGCATTTAAGAATGATGTTCAAGATTTGGAGACGATCCAAATTGAAACGTGCGAGCATAGTGACGTGCGTTTATATTTTATATATTCACGCACGTCTTCTCTGTAATTTCCCGTCGTTTTTCGTTGTTTCGAATTTGTTCCTTTGTGGTTTTAGTTCCTTTTTACTTCCGTTGTGTTTGTGTGCTTTTGCAGGATATTGCTGGCGCAGGGGACATACAATGCCAACATCATGAGTCCCCGGAGCAACGGGAGGTGTCGCACGAGACCCTGAGAGCGAATCGTCAAGATAAAACATGTATAAGCTCTCAACTGATCGGGTTGACAGATCCACCCGATCAGTTCATGCGGCCGTATCAGTCCCGAGGAAGAGGCACATCCACCCAATCGGTTCAGTGATCGGTGGATGTGACACAGAACGCTGTTTTGAGAGCCAAAGTTCATCCGATCGGTTGACTTGTCAACCGATCGGGTCACCTGTAGCTGCTGTTTACCATGCTCGAGAATTCAAAGACTCACCCGATCGGTTCATCGAACGGATGAGATTTATTAGAAGTTGAAGACCGAATTTCCCGTCGTTTCACCCGATCGGGTAAAGTCTCATCCGATCGAGTGAACATCTATTTTTGTCTTTTAGTGGGAATATTCCCTGGCATCTTGCCAAATTGTATAAATAGAGCTAGGTTTTCTTAGAAACGTAATCCCCATTTAAAGCTGTTTTTAGGGATTTTTGGCTGCTTTGAATTAAACTCTATTTGTAAGTTCTTTGATCGCTTATATTTTAATATTGCGTTTATACTTCTATTTGCTAGGGTAATCTATTGCATAATTTACATTCTTATGGCTATAATCTGTTTTATTGCATTTCATGCCATGAATAGTGAGTAGTTCTTCAATCTGGGACATTGGTGGAAGCCACTTCGTGGATTCTCCCTAGAACGGCCTTAGGATTAGGGATCAGATAGGATATAGGGATATAGATGGTTACGCAGGGGCGTTTCATCGTCATCGACGGAAGAAAGACCGACTTTGACCGTCGGGCCAAGGGGAAATAAAACGGGAGTTTGATTCTCTAGCCACAGCTTACCCTCTAGCGTAGGCATTGATTCCTCGCGCGTGGGAACGGCTTGGATGAAATGTTGGGAGTAATCGTTGCGAGCTTATTGATCCCGGAGTCGGGCGGTATTGGACATGGGAATGCCCACCATCCAAAACCGGGTAGACCTAGCGTATCATCCTGGGCATTGACCGAAATATCAGGCCCATGTGACGCTAGATACCACTATTAGAGGCAATGTCTCACCACGAAACCCTAGAATCCGATCCCATTCATATCCTTCCGTCGTAATAGTGAGAATTCGTGATAGGGCGGAAGCCAAAGTCCTAGGTTACATTTTTATCTCTTACATCTTTTTTATTAGTTTACTATCGTGACATCCAACAAGAGAATAGGGTAGCTCACTTACCGGGCGATCCGGTTCCTAATTGTTCATGAGCACAACACACGCCTCTCTGTGATCGACCCCTAAGCTACACTTCGACATGGTGCACTTGCGGTTTACAAATTCTAATCCTAGTATCCCCATCCCGATTTGAGTGCCAAACGGACGGGCGGTCAATCTCTATGGCACCATTGCCGGGGAGGCAACGTGCTTGTTACATTTAGGACCCTGTTATCCTTGAGACTAGCTCACATCCTTACCCCGTGATCATTTTCACATTCTTCACCCTTTTTAATTTTGCATGGACGTATTGTACATATTCATTGTAGAGGGTTGGTAGACTATGTCTCCATACCGCCGTCATCATTTCTTATCTCTCCATTCCTACAACTTGTGCTATTAACGTGTTCTCTATCCTTGCCATCCTCTTTCTATCCTTTTCTTCCGGTTTTCTACTCTACAGCAAGAATGTCGTGTACAGTTTCAGATGATATCTGGGCACATGCACCCCACACCAGCTATTTGGTCCAAAGCCTACAGAATCTCTAAGCACCTTGAGCATCCTATCCTTCCTGTCAGCTGCAGTGGAAAATCAAAAGAGGAATCATGATATTCAGTAACATCTCGACACGTCATTCTTTTTCCCTTCTGATGAAGCGGTGCTTATTGACATACCCAATACCGACTTCAGTGAGGGTGACCTACACATTAATAGGGAGATTTGTCTGAAGGATCATCTGGCAAGACTTGTCAAGTGCGGTGAGAAGGAATCTATCCTTTTCTTGCAGTCCTCTCCAGAGCACCCTGGAATATGGGACCATGATGGAATTGGAGGTAGTGGTGGAGAGCTATCTACTATTGAGTGTCATGGTCTGTTTAGCACTATACGGCGACTGATACGGTAGTCCTCTACGCACGAGTAGAGGGAGTAAGATGAGTTGATAAGATGTGATAGGGCGTAAATGTGGCTTGTGGCAGTCATGTAATTCCGTGAAAAGTTTAGGGGCGCTTTGGTCATTTGGCCATATGGGTGGAAGTGTGTGTAGAGTGAAGGTGGGTGTGTAAAGTAGTGTCATACTTGTAAAATTTTAAAGAGGGGGTTAGTGTGTGAGGGGCTAGTGTGAAATGGGATGGGGTTTAGTGGCATGCTCGTAAATTTTTAGAAAGATCAGGGGCAAAATGGTCTTTTGGCCAAAACTGCTGTGCGTACATACTAAAGTTGTGTGTGCATAAAGTAATGGAAAACTTGTAAATACTGGGTAAATTTGGAAGGGTATTAAGGTCATTTTAAGCTATGCATGCTTATCCTAAAGAAAATTCTAGAGCTAGATATTTTAATAACATTTCTACATCTTTCTTTAACTTTCTTTCTTATTCTTTTCATTTTCTATTCCTTTCCCCCCAACCCCCAAGCCATGGCCGAAATTCCCCTCCCTCCTTTTCATTTCTTCAAGCTTTCAAAACCCTAATTTCATCTCAAAAATTCAAGAAAACTCTAGGCTACTTCAAGGAAAAAGAAAGATAAAAGGGAGAAAAAGAGAAGAGAAGAAGAAAGGAGTTCTTTGAGGTAGGATTCTAACTTGGGTTTGGAAAATTTTATTTGGGATTATGAGGATGACATGATGCTATTTTGATTTCTTATGATCTTGAATCCATGGATTATATGTGAATTAGATCAAAAAGTTGACGTTTTTCCTTGTTTTCCTTAACTAAATACCCCTTCCTGAAATTCAGAATTTTTGATGTGTGTTTCTTCCCCAATTTTGATCTCTATAGTTTGATTTACTTTCTGAAAAAAATATGTAGTTATAGATCTTGAAGTCCTACCCCAAATGCATATAAAATTTGTCATATGTTGAGTTCAATAAATAGGAGTAAAAATTCAATGTTTGCAACATGTCTGAAATTCTGTCAAGCTTTACACAGTTTAGGAAAATGAGGATTATTACTTGCACACTCAATGGATTTTGCTGATCTTGGTCTTGTTGGAAAGTTAACAGTCTGGAATTCTGTCTGAAAAATAGTCTGGACATGCTGCACCAATTAATTCACTATAAATCACTCAGTCCACATTTCTACATGAAATTTTACGGGTGAACCCAAAACTATTATATCTTCAACTTTCATTCAGTGAGTTTTGTCAAATTCACATTAGAAATCGGTTAAAAATGCTGACTTTCTAGCTGTCCTTGCAATTTCAGCACGCTGGATTGTATTGGGTGAAGTTGGAATTGTGTGATAATGTTAGTTTTCCACTCCAAAATGCATGATTGCTGTTGATGCATGTATGTAAGTTTGGTTATGCTTTTTGTTACTAAATTTGATGGTGTGACATTTTCATTTACATGGCGTCCGCCATATGTTCGTTAAAATGCTCAAATGAATGTGCAATTGAAGAAACTTGGAAAATAGCTATGAGAGTGTTGTGCCATGTAATTCATTATGAAATTGCATATGATTATTGAAGATTATGACACATGATTTGTTAATTGGGATGTCTCGATCTGCTCTAAGGCGGGTGAGCATCCTGGTATGGGGATGTGGGAAGTTTGGGTATAACTTAATTATAAGGGGATGGACTGAGAAGTTGGGGAAAATGATGTGTGATATGTGATATTATTCCCACTCGCCTTTACCGGGAGTGGAGGGAGACATACGGAGGTTATGTTACTATGTGGAGAGCCTCACTCCTGCCAGGGACGTGTGAGCTGAGAGGCCCAGCGTACAGTGCCCGTGTCCACGACATCGTGTGCTATGTTCACTCCAAATTCGGGGTGAAGTCCAGGCCCTTATCTTTAGGTGATACCCAGGCTTCCAAAAATCAATAACATTAACTAACTAATGAACCATATATGTGTTGTTGTTGTTGTTGCACACTTGTGTGTTGTACTCCTTACCTTGGTTGCTTGTACTCCTATTGCCTTTACACCCATAACCCTAAATGATTTTCCCTACCCTAGTTAGTTTCCTACTGGTCACGTTTGACGTACTCATTTTACTTTTCAGGCCTTGAGCAGACGACACCGGAGCAGAATCTCCCTCAGGAGATTACGACAGACGTGAGTTGTCACCCTGGGGACACTACTTTTTTGGGTTGTGCCTTGTAGTGTGGGTTGGGTTGAGCAGTGAGGGAGTGTCTTTTGTAGCTGTGGTATGTGTTTTCTAGCTTGTGGTAGTTCTCATGTATATCTGAGTTAGTTTCACTTTGTACTTGATGCTGTTGTGTAGTACTTCCCTTGGTTATGTAAATCTATGGTTGTGTACTTCTGTGATGGCTAATTGTGTTGCTTTCTATTTATGTAAATGTATGTGATGTATGATCCCAGCATTCGCAATGGCATGCTTATGGTGTTTTCTCATTACGCTTGGTGTTACACCGCGGCTTGTCAGGCTCAATCCTCCAATTCCCATGGTATGGAATGCTTTATAAGGTATTGGTGAGAATGGGGCGTGACATTGAGACTTTCTTTCATGTTGAAGCGTTTTTACCGGATTGTTATCATACACTTGAGATGGACCCAGAGCTTTCCTCCACGGTCTCCTCACCACCTCGCAAGGCTTCGCCTCGCGAACCCACGGTTGAAAGTGAAGTTCCGGATGATGGCATCCATGAGATCCAGGAAGAGGCTCTTTCATTGGAAGATGCACAGCTTGAGAAATATGTATCGGGACCACAAGAAGTCGAGATGAAAGTTACCTCCGGGATTGAGGTATGAATATTTGGGGGAGGATTCGACGCAACCGATCATTGTGAACTCCTCGCTACCCGAAGACCAGATGTCAAAACTTCTTGATGTTCTGAAGAGATTTAAGAACGTTTTCGAGTATGTAATAGAGGACTTGAAGGGAGTAAGCTTGGGGCTTTGCTCGCATAGGATATTACTTGAAGATGAGCAAGCCACTTCCATCGAGCCACAACGAAGATTGAACCCCATTATGATGGAAGTAGTTAAGAAGGAGATTGTTAGACTTCTCCAGGCCGAGATTATCTATCCTATTTTCGATAGTCGTTGGGTTAGCCCGGTACATGTTGTGCCCAAGAAGGGAGGAATGACAGTCATTCGTAACGAGAAAAACGAGCTTATATCTACAAGGACAGTCACCGGATATCGGATGTGCATCGATTACCAGAAATTAAACAAAGCCACGAGGAAAGATCACTATCCTCTCCCTTTTATTGATCAAATGCTTGAAAGACTGGCCAAGCACAACTATTTTTGCTTCATGGATGGATACTCTGGCTTCCTGCAAATTTCCATCCATAATGATGACCAAGAAAAGACCACTTTTACATATCCGTTTGGGACGTATGCTTATATGAGGATGCTGTTTGGGCTTTGCAACGCTCCGGCTACATTTCAAAGATTGATGTCTGCAATTTCTCCGATTTCTCCCAGGACACAATGGAGGTCTTCATGTATGATTTTTTCGTCTATGGAACGGAGTTCGACTCGTGTCTCCGCAACCTAGCTAAAGTCCTGAAAATATGTCAAGATAAAGGGCTAGTTCTAAACTGGGAGAAATGCCACTTTATGGTACAAGGAGTCGTGTTGGGACACATTATCTCTTCAAGAGGGATTAAGGTGGACAAAGCAAAGGTAGATGTCATCGAAAAGCTTCCGCCTCCACTTAACCTTCGGGGAGTCCGTGGTTTCTTAGGGCATGCGGGATTCTACCGCCGGTTTATAAAGGATTTCTCTAAAAATTTTAGTCCCTTGACTCAGCTCCTCGTGAAGGATACACCTTTCGTCTTCGATGACAAGTGTATGGAAGCTTTCTGCCTCTTGAAGCAAGCCCTTACTTCCGCACCTGTGATTCAACTGCCCGATTGGAGTCTGCCGTTTGAATTGATGTGCAACGCTAGCGACTATGTAGTTGGGGCCGTCCTGGGGCAAAGGAAAGACAAAAATCTGCATGTCATCTATTATACAAGCAAGACCCTCGACGAAGCTCAAAGGAACCATACGATGACGGAAAAGGAATTGCTAGCCATCATCCATACCATGGATAAGTTTTGGTCGTATCTGGTGGGTGCTAAGGTTATCGTGCATACCGATCATGCCACCCTCAAGTACCTTCTGAGCAAGAAGGAGGCCAAGCCACGCCTCATAAGGTGGATTCTCCTCCTCCCGGAATTTTACTTGGAAATCAAGGACAAGAAAGGGGTGGAGAATGTCGTCGCCAAACATCTATCTAGGTTATCTACTTTCGACCAAGATGCCACTCCTATTGATGACTCACTCCCTTATAAGCATATTTTCTCTATCTCTTCTGTTTCGACTCCATGGTATACCGACATCGCCAATTATCTCACGTGCGCCATCGTACCCCACAATGTTAATTATCAACAAAAGAAGAAGTTCTTTCACGAAGTTCGGAAATTCTTTTGGGATGACCCTTATCTATACAAGACTTGCAATGATGGGGTGATACGGAGGTGTATTCCCGAAACGGAGGCGACATCCATAATTTCTCATTACCATGATCAACAATGCGGAGGCCATGCGAGTTCTTATAAGACCACGTCGAAGATTCTCCAAAGTGGATTCTATTGGCCGGATATTTTCAAGGACACTTATGCTTTTGTCCAGGCCTGCGACAAGTGCCAAAGGACGTGAAACATATCCAAGAGAAACGAAATGCCACAGCATTACATCCTGGAAGTTGAGATCTTCGATGTTTGGGGAATCGACTTCATGGGGTCGTTTCCCTCTTCCTCTGGTAACCAGTACATCTGGGTGGCGGTGGAATATGTGTCCAAGTGGGTGGAGGCGATAGCTAGCCCCACCAATGATTCCCGGGTATTGGCCAAATTCTTGAAAAACAACATCTTCCTGAGATTCGGTGTGCCATGAATCCTAATTAGCGATGGAGGGAGCCATTTTATAGAGAAGAAATTTGAAGCCCTTTTGAAGAAGTACAGAGTGCATCACCGAATCGGGCGTGCATATCATCCGCAAACCAGCGGCTAGGTGGAAGTCTCGAACCGGGAGATAAAGAGCATCCTAGAGAAGACAGTGGCTAGCTCTAGAAAAGATTGGTCATCCAAGCTTTCAGATGCGCTCTGGGCCTATCGAACTGCATTTAAGACTCCGATCGAAATGACCCCTTATCGACTTGTCTACGGGAAGGCATGTCATTTGCCTGTGGAATTGGAGCATAAAGCATTTTGGGCTGTCAGACATCTGAACTTCAACGCCAAAGAGGTAGGGAGCCACCGACAACTCCAGCTAAATGAGCTTGATGAGATCCGGCTCAATGCATACGAAAATTCCCGAATCTACAAGGAGAAATTGAAGCGGTGGCACGACAGGCGTATCTTAAAGAAAGAATTCAAGGAAGGAGACTTAGTTCTCCTATTCAATTCAAGATTGAGGCTTTTTCCCGGAAAGCTAAAGTCTAGGTGGTCGGTACCCTTTCGAGTCACTAAGGTCTTCCCACGTGGAGCCATTGAGATCATGAGAAGAGAAGAATCCTTTAAGGTCAATGGGCAGCGCTTAAAGCATTATACAATCAGCGAGCCCGCAATCTCTCCGGTCGGAAGCTCAACGACCGACAGCTCCGCTGCAAATCCTCCAGATTCACATTGATCACGAACTGATGAGTCGAGCTGCCGACTATAACCAAGCGCTTCATGGGAGGCAACCCATGTTCTAACCTTTTACTCGCTTTCAATAAAATTGATTGGTAGATATTAGTATAAATTTACAGCTGGGGGGTTCCTTGTCTCGGAACATAGCAAATTTTGAAATTTTGTACAGGATTGTGCAAGGACGACTTTGATTCTGTGGAAGAATCACCCAATCGGGTGATACTGACACGACGGGTTGATGCCCGGTTGATACTACCCCAATATCTGATAAACCGGCATTTGGATCAACCGATCGGGTGACACAGTCGGCGAGTGGGTGGTTGATCGGGTCGTATTTTCTAGTAACCATGTGTACTATCTAAGAGGCGATGACCCGATCAGTGAACTCCCAACCGATCGGGTGACATGTAGCTTCATTTCTCAGTTGGAACACACCTGACGCAGTGACCCGATCGGGTGGACTCCACCTGATCGGCTCGCTGCATCCCAATAAAGCCAACCATCTTCCCAACTCGACCCATTTCGAAGAAAAAAAGGGAAAACCAACGCCCAGACCACAAATTTTCCTTCCACCATCACTTTCTTGAAACCAAATCAACCCACAACCACTACCCAACACCATGAACACCATCTACTCCCCCATCTCCTCCTATTAAGCCCTACATCCAAATCCCCCAAAACCCTAACCCTACCAACCCATGTTTCCCTAACAAAAGAAAGGGGGGGGGGGACCAACTATTACATCTGAGAAATGAAGCGAGAGCTCTCCGCATTTTGCCACGGGATCTAGAGAGGTGCATCTAGCTTAGAATTGCATCATTGCTGGGTAACTTCTTTCTAAGCTTTTTGTTTCTCTTCTCATGTGCAATGTTTTGATTTTGTGTTTGCCTCCTACAAATGCTTTATCATCATCCTAGACACCATCCCCCACGTTATTGTTCTTCTCCTACGTCATTACCATGTCTAGGAAGGGAAAAGAACCGGCATCATCACCACGCAGACATTACCTACATGGTCCTTTCTCCATCTTTCCTTGGCATTAATCCTTCGTCTGAGGAATAATCTGCACGTGTGCACGCCCTTCTTCCTCGTCCCATGCGACCTATCCTTTTCGCTGATCGCCCCACGCTCGAATCTCTCGGACTTTTGGGGGGCATCAACAAACTTTTCGACTGCATTGGGTGCGATTTCCTACTGCGTGCTTATGACCTAACCCATCAGAAACTCACACTCGAGTTCCTTTCTTCACTCGAAGTGTACGATTGAGGATTCGCTTTCCGCACCTTTAATGCCGACTTTACCATGACTTTTGCCGAGCTAAACAATTCGCTGAATTTCCCTTACCCAGATCATTATGTTGAATGTTCAACTCATGATCGGTCTGATATCTATTCTTACTTCCAGGACGATGGTGTTTGGCAACGATTCACCCGCTACCCCGCCTTTCCATCGGAGGCACTTGCCTCCTACATTATACACCTGTGTTACCGCTACGCCCACTGACTCTTTGCTAACACAATCTTTTCCCACGTGGATATTTCCATGGTGTCTAGGGACGATCTTTTCTTTCTGTATGCCATGTCTCACGACAGGATCGTGGACATGACCCTTTACCCATCAACACTGGCCATTGGATCATCCATGAGCTTTTATCTGTTAGCCGTGCAACCTTTGGACCTATTTATTGTGGTGGGATTATCACTCTAATTGTCAGTCATGTTTTGAGGCTACCGTCTGACCTCCAAATTTTACCGGGTCGGACCCGCATCGATCGTGACTACTTGATCGATATTGGTATGCTGACTCATTTTGGTCGCGAACGTGCAGTCTACCTTTATGGTCCTGACAATATTCCTTTTGCCGTCCTCCCACCATCATCTCTCGAGCGAATCCCCATTCGCACTTCCCATTTACCGTGGGAATTCTATCCCGATCCTTGGTATACTACACTAGTACATCTTCTACCCTTGGATCCTCCCGATTGGCACCCATTTGTCGGTTCACCCGGAACCATCCCAATCCACCACGATCGACCGATCAATCTCGATCTGCCCATGATACAGCCTGTCGCCCCTCCTTCTCCTATCAGCACACCTTCTCCATCGTCCTCACAATCATCTTTCGTCCACTATTCACCTCCCACTTCACCATCTCGCTACAATTCCTCCGATAGCAGCTCGGACTGATTTTTCTATGATTGTCGTTGTGTCACTTGTTTGCTGTGTGCTTGTCTTGTGTGTTCGTGTGTGTGTCTTTTTTATAGTTGGTTTCGGTATCTATTTTCTTTATTTTTCTACGTCTTGTTTTGTGTGTTTTTCATGTTTTTTCCGTTTCTTTGTCGGTGCGTACTTCCCTCCCATCTTTCGTTGCCCTCCTGCATTTAATCCTATTGCATTGAGGGCAATGCAACGTTCAGCTTGGGGGAGTCGCACTATGTGCGTCAGTCGTGTCTTTTTCACCGTTTTGAGTCGTTTTCGTCGTGTTTTTCTTTTTCTTTCCTTTCTCTTATTCTCCCTCTCTTAGAGATGACCCCGCATGATGAAACTGCCACTCAACCACACACACACTTAGCTAAGCAACGATAACTATCCCCACTAACCCTAGGAAGCTGAGTTCTATTGCATTTTATGCTTCATGGGTTCACTTTGCTTTTTGTGTTGAGTTATGTTTTGTGACTAGCTAGTTGGTGTGTTTTTAGGTCGTGATTTTGTTTTATATGCCTATCCTTGGATGACCCCTAGACTATCATGTTTCAATTTCGAATATGCGGTATATTGCCTCTACTTTCTGCTTCATTATGCATGAATCATCTATATATTTACGCTTTAAATTTGCATGTGTCGGGACTCTACCAATATGACTAGGATAACCCATGTTGCTTACGCTCTGATCTGCTAAATTTTTTCCTTTTGCCAAGTGTTTAGAATTCGAATTCTTTTTTGTTTTACTTGGTGCAATCCCCTCATCGTGTACTTTACTTCCACTTGGGAGAGTACATAATTTCGCCACTTACCAGCGCATCGTTCTCCCGCTTTTGGAGAATGCGCATTATCCCACTTCTGAAAAAAGAGAAAAGGAAAAAGAAAATTAAAAAAAATCAAAAAGGAAAAAAAGGGAAAAAGAAAAGAAAGAATATGTATAGCAAAAATCCCCAAAAAATATATAAATATCCAAAACCCCAAAATTTTTTCTGTTGTGAATATTACTCCTAACGCCGTGAATAAAGGGAATGCGAGAATTTGCACCAAGTGCTCTCCTCCAAACCTACTCAACCCCTTTCGTTTTCGAACACACTTGGCATAGGAGCTTTCTAGCAATCATCTAGGCAATCGTGCGACGATTTCCTAATTTCTAGCAGTAGAGTCCCTGGCATATGACATGTTTCTATTCTTACTCTATTCTCATGCATGCTTGAACTATTATTCACCGCTAACTCGAATTGATTCAATATTTAGGTCATTCCATGGATATGTGTATATGGAGCTTGATTGCACGATTTAGATAGTCACACCGTTGACTAGCTCACAACCATACTCACTTGCGCTTCACCGCATGGACCCACAACACTAGTAAGGACTCGTATTCCTAGGCTTAGTGCTATGCTTCTCGTGTGCTTGCTTAGTGTGTCGTGTTAGTTTCCGTTGGCTCTGACGGGTAATCTAGGATTTCCTTTTCTTTTCATGTTTCTTTCTTTCTATTTTCCCTCCGAGCTTCTATTCTCACTCGTCTTCCTCAAGAACGAGGAAGGGTTCAGCTTGGAGGATTTTCACGTGCGTTTATATTTTATATATTCACGCACGTCTTCTCCGTAATTTCCCGTCGTTTTTCATTGTTTCGAATCCGTTCCTTTGTGTTTTTAGTTCCTTTTTACTTTCGTTGTGTTTGTATGCTTTTGCAGGATATTACTGGCTCAGGGGACATACAAGGCCAACATCATGAGTCCCCGGAGCAATGGGAGGGGTCGCACGAGACCCTGAGAGCCAAATGTCAAGATAAACCATGTATCAGCTCTCAACCGATCGGGTTGACAGATCCATCCAATCGGTTCATGCGGCTGTATCAGTTCCGAGGAAGAGGTAAATCCACCCGATCGGTTCAGTGATCGGGTGGATGTGACACAGAACGCTGTTTTGAGAGCCAAAATTCACCTGATCAGTTGACTTGTCAACTGATCGGGTCACCTGTAGCTGCTGCTTCCCATGCTCGAGAATTCGAAGACTCACCAGATCGGCTCGGCGATATGGTGAGATTTATCAAAAGCTGAAGACCGAATTTCCCGTCGTTTCACCCGATCGGATGAAGTCTCATCTGATCGGGGTGAACGTCTATTTTTGTCTTTTAGTGGGAATATTTACTGGCATCTTGCCAAATTGTATAAATAGAGCTAGGTTTTTCCAGAAACGTAATCCCCATTTAAAGCTGTTTTTAGGGATTTTTGGCTGCTTTGAATTAAACTCTATTTGTAAGTTCTTTGATCGCTTATATTTTAATATTGCGTTTATACTTCTATTTGCTAGGGTAATCTATTGCATAATTTACATTCTTATGGCTATAATCTGTTTTATTGCATTTCATGCCATGAATAGTGAGTAGTTCTTCAATCTGGGACATTGGTGGAAGCCCCTTCGTGGGTTCTCCCTAGAACGGCCTTAGGAGTAGGGATCAGATAGGATATAGGGATATAGATGGTTACGCCGGGGCGTTTCATCGTCATCGACGGAAGAAAGACCGACTTTGACTGTCGGGCCAAGGGGAAATAAAACGGGAGTTTGATTCTCTAGCCACAGCTTACCCTCTAGCGTAGGCATTGATTCCTCGCGCGTGGGAACGGCTTGGATGAAATGTCGGGAGCAATCATTGCGAGCTTAGTGCTCTCGGAGTCGGTCGGTGTTGGACATGGGAATGCCCACAGTCTGAAACCGGGTAGACCTAGTGTATCATCCTGGGCATCGACCAGAATATCGGGCCCATGGGACGCTAGGTACCACTATTAGAGGCAACATCTCACCGCTAAACCCTAGAATCCGATCCCATTCCTATCCTTCAGTCGTAATAGTGAGAACTTGTTATAGGGCGGAAGCCAAAGTCCTAGGTTACCTTTTATCTCTTACATCTTTTTCATTAGTTTACTATCATGACATCCAACAAGAGAATAGGCTAGCTCACCCACCGGGTGATCCGGTTTTTGATTGTTCACGAGCAAAACACACGCCTTCCCGTGATCGACCCCCAAGCTACACTTCGACAGCGTACGCTTGCGGTTTACAAATTCTAATCCTAGTATCACCATCCCGATTTGAGTGCCAAACGGACGGGCGGTCACATATGTAGATACTTCTTCTTCGTCTTTCTTGAACTCGTATTCTTCTTCTATTCACTACTTCCACCTTATACTTAATTTCCCATGGGTTGAATCATCTTTTCCCCCACCATATCCCCCTCTTTATTACCTTTTGTCCGCATTCTCTCCTCGAGCCCCGGCCCAGCCTATCCTATCCTATCCTATCGACGACTTCGGCACCCCATTTAAACCCCTCATCTTTCCCCTCACCAAACCCATCCCGTGGCTTCCCCTACGCCCCGACGATACCCTCTCCTCCACTTTGCCGCTCTCCCAGTCAGACCAACCCATCTCCCCTCGAGCACCTCCGGCCTCACCCGAAGTTCCACCACCCCATCCCATTCCGGTGACACCCGCCACGTCGAGCAGTCGCAACCGTCATGAATCGACAGCTGCCATGGGCCTCCAACGATATGCTTCGGGATTTTGGGATTGTTGTGCTTAGCGACGACCCTCACCGCCACCCTCGTTGTTGCAGTGTGGTTGAGATCTTGGGAAGTTACGATTCTTGGACTTCTTTTGAGCTCCTTGTCCTGGGTCTTGCCCCTAAAAGTGCCCCGCTTCATTTCCTTCTTGGGTCTAATCCTTCGTGTTTGTTGGACCGTGAGTTCTTGGTCGTTGACTTTGTTAGGGATAATGGTGATAACTGTAGATGTCAACCAATGGCGTTGACAAGGAGTATCATTGGAGATGAGTATTGGCTTGCTATTGGTCTTAGGTGTTGAAGTTGGATGTCGGCCTTGTGCTTGGATTTGGAAGACAGTTTTGGTGCCAACTTGTTGTTGGCTAGTATGGGAATTGCTGGTAGGAGTCATAGCGATAAGTATGGTCCTGGAAAGTTGGCCTTGTATTTGTGTTTCGGCGTTGTCCTGGATATTGGTTTGTTGTTGGGTATCATGGGAGTTGATGGCATTAGTGCTTGACTGGTTAGATGTTCCAACACAAATGCATATGGATTAGTCGATACCCCCCTTTTGTATGTATACTGTGAATGACATCCTTGGCAAGACCCCGGTAGTCACAATTAGCATGAGTATAAGCTTTGAACTTTATGATCTTTCTTTTGATGTGGTTTAAATAGCTTGCTACTGTCTTATCACCTCAAGTTCCAAGTTCGAACAGATGTTATCATCACGATAGCCCTCATTTTCATGTGATGCCATTATCTTATTATAACTTTGGCTACTTGAGAAGTCAGGGTAGTTGTTGTGATAATTCTGGTCTCGGGACCAGTTATGGAAGCTATGGTGATGTCAATTGTATGAATTCATACATAACATCTCTTGTTTTCTTGATGCTATGATATCACATTTTATTTCATGCTATTAACAAATTATTTTCCTAAATCGTTATCATTCATCAAACCTTACCGTTGATCGTTTAATTGCTTAGGCAATTATCGATCTTCTTAATTCAGAGGAAGGAATTTTTGTAAGGAGGGTAGAATGTAACGGGCTGTTTTCATAAGACACTTATTTCTGTAACAAAACATTTTCAAACGATTTCAAAAAATGGGTAAATAAATTTTTTCTATTTTTTCGTCGTCCAAATCCAAAAATGGACTTCATTTTCATGATGCTGGCGACGATACAAACCCGTGGTATTATTCTCGTAATTTTTCAGACACGTTTAGTTTCAGGGGCAAAATCGTAATTTCGTATATTTATTTTTACTACTTGAGTTTACTAATTACTTTTTAATTTTTAAACTAAGTTAATTAACCTTAACCCTAAACCTAAACGTGGCATCCCATGATAAACGTGGATACACGTTTATCTTTCCTCTATCAGATTCATTCCCCATATAACCCTAACCCACCCTCATTACTGATCTAATTAATTGCTAATAGTATTCTAATAATATAATTATACTATATAAACTATCTTCCTTCCCCGCATCTCTGCTCACCCCGTAAACCCATGCAAGCTCACTTATGCACGCAAGCTCACCCTCGCCCCAAGCTCACTCAGAGATGTTCGACGAACCCACACCTATCCCTCCGACTCTCCCCCTCCTCCACGAGAACCCACCACTGGCGCCCCACTTGACTGCACCCATCGACAACCCCACATAGCCCCGACAGCTCACGTAGCCCTCCCATCACCCCCTTCTCGTTCTCAGCCCCGACCCATGCATAACCTTCCCCTACCAACTCCGCCCGAAGCTCCGACGAGCCCCCCACTCATTCGAAGACCACCAGAAGCTCCACCGGGGCAGCCTCCACCTCAGCTCACCCCCGAACAATCTCGCCCGCTCCCTAGCTCCTCCCCTCATGGGCTTTGCTCCCCGTTGCCTCCGCCTTGTCACCTCCCCAGCACCCCCATGCTTCCAAAGCTTCGCCACAGCCCACGTCGACGAAGATGCTCGCAACGACGCTGCTGTCGACCCCTCCTCCACTGTGTCGCCCCCACACCGCTAGCACACCGACTTCCCCAAGCACATCAGCCTCGAGTCCCCTCTCCGCCACCCTCAACAAGGCCGTATCTTTCTCCTACTTCCGTTCGCTCTATTCGACGTCGCCGCTGCCCACCAAAAAATCGACGAAGCCCGATCACCGATCCGAGCTCCCCTCCATGACCCCCGTATACACCCCAAGCAGTCAGACTCCCCTCTCCATTCGTTCCCCGACGCCGCCGTTGAGCAGCGCCACCTCCGTCCATCGCCAGCGACCGCTGCCGTTGAACTGCAACTCACCCTCGCTGTCGACTTCTGCACTCCTACCACCGCACTCCGCCCCCTTAGACCATCGTCGCCTCCTAGACTGTCGTCGACCTCCCATGCAGTTGCCTGACCCCGCCGCCATCAACGAAGAAACCCCCCACGCTGCAACGTAAAAACGAAGAGAGGTGGGAAAAATACGAAGTAATATACGCATATACGTATACCTATATATAAGCGTATATACATATATTGGTTTTATTGGTTTAAAATTAATTGTAAATAATTTAGGGACCAGAAAAATACCACGCAAGGCCCAAAAAATCCGAAACAACGAAATGGATCAGTTGGCGCTAGTTTCATCACCAAAAAGCAAGTACATCTCCCACAATGATTTTTGAAAGTCAAAACTCAATAAAGCTAAATTCTCTTTAAAATTTATATCATGAGATTTTCACGTACACTGATGTATGAGAAAAATATATGTTGTAGTACTAGTTAATACAGTCGTTTTGACCCCTTGTTGAAAGAATTCTGATGTATGGTTTGCCCTAGAGAAATCTTTCAAAAATATAATGAAAAATCGTTTTCTCTTTTTAATTAATTTACTTTTAAAAATTATGAAAATACCTATAAGCGTCAGAAAAATGTTTTAGTCCTAGATAAAATTATTTATCCCACATCTAGCCTATCTAAAAATATTTAGTACGTATTTTGACGAGTTTTAAGCTATAATAATAATACGAACACATTAAGAAAATGGTATGGGGATTAACTAATGATTTCTTGTATGTGCAGGTACCGATTCTCGTGCATCAGCACCCTTGGAAGCTCTAGCTCTAGCCTCGGCTTACTACGACAATCCTCAAACCAGTAAGTCACTCTAATTCTAGACTTAGAAGCTAAGAAAGTATACAAGCATGAACTTAGGATTTTATAAATTGCCTCAGAACGAATATTGACTGGAACGAAGGACAATAAACCTAATGACTAGGAAAATAATCAACTACAGAACGACTATTTACTTGACCAACAATTTTTGTTTTCCATGTTTGTTGTACTTGTCTTTATCCTCAAATTTCTTAGCATCTATTTTACTTTACTTTCTGGTTTTCAATAAGTCAATCCGTGGTCCTGGTTTAACTGTCATAGTGGTAGAGATCTAAATAAATATGGAACTTTAAATAAACATGAACTACTCTACGGTTTGTTGATATAATCAATGGAGCAGATGTGATAATCGATATTCTTAACATTGGTATCACCCGGTGTCTAGGATCATTTGCAGCAAAGTTTGAATCACCCTGCTTACAGGGATAATGACCTGCTTGGCCAAACCTGACTGGTCGTGTATGCATGGATCAATGTTGGAATTCCAATTATCATCAGTTTGCAACCATTGATTATAAATACCCTCAAACAAGTTTCTTCAACATTTCATCGCATGTAAACTCATATTCACCATGATAACTCTTGTCCACTCTTGTCCACCATGTTCTGATGCTTTTTGGATACACTTGTTGCACGATTGCTCACGTTTAAATAGTCACATCATCTGCTGAATGATATCTATAACTCAGTGAATGCTAATGAATTATCGAATGTAATATCTTGTGAAATATATTGTGGTACATTCTGTGAAATATCTTGTGGTAGATCTTGTGAAACAACTTGTGGAACACCCTGTAATAAATTGACACTTCACTGGGTTGGGGTAACACATAGTTTGAGAGAGTGTGGGAGTGACTGGATTTCATCTACCTGCTGCCTGCGTCGGTAAACAAAGATTCCTGAGTCAGCAAACCCCTACACACTGCCTGTGTCGGCAAAACCTTACATGCTGCTTGCGTCGGCAAAACCTATTACTAATTGTGTGTTAGTCCCTTCTGGGTAAAGCGCACCCAGGCAAGAGATGAACTCAATGGTTGCATATCATACTCTCCAACTTGAGTCACATAGTTTAGTTACTACTTGCAAAAATACATTGCTGTCTGTTTGTTTTATTATTGTTACTCCGCATGCTTGCTTATCTTACTATTGTTGTTACCTCACCTGCTTTATTACCATATCATATATACCATATCATCGTTGTTGCTCTCATACTTTACTTATCGCACTTGCATATATGACTGCTGTTCCTTTACTTTTCACATTTGCATAAAGGTACGTTGTTAATTCCATATCCTATTTATTCCTTTGCTTGTACACTGCTTTTACTACTATTAGCAGAATTGTTGTGACTTATCTACGGTTCTATTTTCGTGGCATCACAGACGACGTACATGTTGAGGTAGATGTTCCTGAGTTGCAGAGCCAGAGTTCGACCTTGAGACCGCAGCTTTTAGAGTTATATTCACATATGTACTTCTTTTCTTTCATATACCTTTGTTGGAGCATATTATATAGTATGATTGTAATAAATGGAAACTATTTGAGTATTTTTGTATATCTCTTCATCGTGGCTATATTGTTTTCACTGGTGATCTGCAGACCTGCAAATGTAATCAAATAAGTAATGGCCCCTGAAAGTGGGTCATTACAGTTAGACACTGTAACATGGACAGAAGATGTAGAACACATTTATAACATCTTGATATGAGATGTCTAACTTCTGGGATGGTTATCTAATATAGTCTCGGGGTTTTTCCTCCATATATGCAATTGCCTATTTAGTTTCTTTTGCATCTTCTTCCCTCGTAACTCTTTTGACAGATCATAATGTGGACTCAACTATCCAAACATATCTGTTCTGACCATCTTCCAGTTATCCTTTCCCAAGCTGAGTAGCTACAGCCCAGTAACCACAATTACCATCTGTCTTAACATCGATGACGTTACTTATATATTGCGTGATGCCTTTTGGAAATTCCTCAATAAATGGTATGCCTTCTACATATGAGGATGTAGCTTCAGCTTCAGCTGAAGCTTCTGCAGCTGCATCTGCATCTGTGACTAAACTTGTAGTGGCCCTTTTAACAAGTTGTTTCTGTCTCACAACTGGAGCTGGAGCTGGAGCTGAAGCTGAAGCTGAAGTTGCAGGGGATCTTTTGACCCTTTGTGAATGTCTCCGAGGGCCACGTACCGATCTAGCTTTGTTCAATGATCATTCAATTGGAGTGTGTGCAGAGAAAATAACTTCAGATGCTAAGACATGCTCAAAATAAGATGGGTCCTGAGTGGTGGATGTATCTTCAGATTTCAACTTCTTCACCTTTTTCTCCTACCCCCTTACATTGCCATTAACCTCCAGCTCCCCCCTTTTTCTCCTACCCCTTACATTGACATTAATCTCCGGTTCCATAATCAAAATTGTTTCCGAGGCAGATAACTCCTTCTACTTTATTAACAGCTCAATTTTCCTACTCCCATCAAGCTATTCATAATGCTTGTATATGCGATCTAACTCAGCCTTTATAAGCACGTCATCTTCAGATATCACTTCCTTCTTAGGCTCCATGTCTAGTTTCTTCCAATGAAGAAGTATGACATTTAAGGGAATGTGTCGATTTTCCTTTTGTTTTGTCCAATTTCATGGGCACATGGTACTTCATAAATTCTTCTTTCTAGA
Organism: Scilla litardierei; assembly: GCA_030789695.1. Taxonomy (NCBI): domain Eukaryota; kingdom Viridiplantae; phylum Streptophyta; class Magnoliopsida; order Asparagales; family Asparagaceae; genus Scilla; species Scilla litardierei. The sequence goes on from CM061142.1 coordinate 383,560,168, forward strand.
CAATTACATAAGCTTTGGTCTGTCCCAATAGATTTAGACTGTACAGCTTGCAGAAAAAATAATCTTCATCGCCGTATAGGACGTAAAACCTATTAGCTCTCTGAATAAGTGACCCATCATTTTATACTGCACAGTGATCTTAGATTTCTTGAATCGATATGCTGCAACTCTAATAAAGAATGAATGGTTGGCTAAAAAGAGGAAAACTGCATGCCGAGGAACCCACGTGCCGTTGAAGCTTAGCATGTGCACTTTCAGCTCTTTTGGTAGTGACATTGCCAAAATGAAGGTTGCTATCTATCCATACAGAAATGAACTTCTCCTTGTACTTTTCCAACCAAGATGTTTTCACATAGCTTAAAGCCTTCAGGTAAGCGCTGAAAGGTTTCTCCATTTCCTTTAGTTTAACGGCATTTTCCTTCTCCTTTGTGCCAGGAATAATAAATTCCAGCTAGAGATGAAAGCTTGCCATTTTTCGTTATCTTCAAATAATTTCTTGCACTTGCCCATGATATTTCTCGAAATGTATCATCTACATAATTGGTGTTGGGTAGAGGGAAATACATGGCAATTGTCATTTATAAGTGCAAGCTCCCTATCTATCAAAATAACACGTGTCATCGTGTATCCATCTAACAAGGATATCAACTTCTCCAATGCCCACATGTAGCACTCCTCCCATTCGTACTCCATATGACAAAATTCAGCTGCGAATGACATATCTGTGGAGGTAACCCCAACAATCTCCAACAATGGTAGCCGGTATCGATTGGTCTTATGCGTGCAGTCCATAATCAGAATTTCTGAAAATGTACGTAATAAATCGATCGACTTCGATGTGCCCAAGAAAAATTCCTCATGGACATTGTTTCTTCATCCACTTCATGATACCTAATGTAATTATTCTCATTCAAGCACTTCAGTAGGTGCTGCATTTGAGTTCTCCCAGCCATTTCCATTACTTTCATCCTCTGTCTGGCATTATATATAGTTTTAATTTTAGTGGAAGTGGCCATATCCTACTCATTCAGATATTTCAAGTTTCTCTTGACCTCACCAAGCTATTAGACAAGTCTCTCAATGTGTCAATCTCTACCCCTATTAGCCTCTTGGCATATGAATGCCCCTGTAGGTACTTTGCGGTTGGATGGTTGTGCATGCAATATAAAACTGTGAAAGTCCACTTATCTTTGCCCATCCCATTAGCCCTCAAGGAGAAGGGACAATGACACTTCTTGCTTTCAGTTTCTTTTGTGGACTTTTCTCCATCCTGTGTGGCCCATACTTCCTGCTTCTTTCACAACAAAAGTAATGAGTTAGGATTCTATTTTACGATGTACTCATATTTGATGATTTTGTAACAATCACAATCCCATTTACAGTACTGACAGACTTTATCAATTAACAAGACCGTCTTTAATGTTGAAAATTTTCTTAGTTGTGAACTCTTTTGTAAAATTTTCTTTAAAATTTGAGATTTCTACATTAACCTGAATTATTAATTACCACATACTAAAATACTCAACAAAAATTTTACTTTATTTTACAGTAAAATTTTCAGTTAACATATAGCAAAAATTTCGTACCTTGATTGTTGATCATCTTCTTCAACAATTCTCTCAATTTTACAAAAGTCCATCTCAAACTGAGTAAAGTATCTACATTCATGTACCAACAGTACATTTCACCAATCAATTTATGAAAATAGTAATAAATACCAAATTACTTAGCATCAATTAATTTCTTATCGACTTTGAGATGAATTGAGTAGTCATTCGACTATTTTAGGGCAACAAAATCCCCAAAGTTTGTTGCTCTACCGTAGACATTCTTTTGATATATGTAGAAAATCTTCTAGTCTCTAGTGATCAACAAATTAGATGAATTTCTTTGGACAAAATCAAACCCTAGCTTGTTAGCTTTTCGCGCTTTTATGTTTGTCTGTTTGCATTCGGGTCTGTTCGTGAATATAATGTTTTTGTTTTCGTTGTTGTGCGCAATGCGTAAAAAGTTTTATTGTGGGCAAAATTCTCAGCGCACACAACATGCAAAACATTGGCCTGTTGTGTGCGGTGAGTAATTTTGCCCACAACAAACATTTTTACTCAACACGCATAACTTGGAAAAATTACTCAATGTGCACAACAAGCAAATTACATACAAATTTAGAAAGTTGGTTTGAATGGTTGACTTTCATGATTAATTCTCCATATGACATTAACTTTTGATCATCACATGAGCACGAAGATGTTTTATTCATGATTATGAATTATTGGATATAGATTGATTATTCGTGATTGTCATAACGTAATCGTATGTCTTGTATAATAATGCTATATTTTCTATATGGCATATGATATTTTTATCTTTTGTATTCTTTTGATGATAACAAAAGGGGGAGAGTGTTAAGATTTGATTGATCTTCATCATGATTGATTCATGTCGATTGGAGGAGTGTATCGATAGGGGGAGCATGTCAATAGGGGGAGCATTTGCATATGACTATATCTCATATGATCACACTTCACAAATACAAAGCATAATGCCATGATTTTGAGGTTATATTGATCACATCTTAACTGCGGGTTGTCATCATCAAAATGGGAAGATTGTTGGAAACAATGGTCTACGATTTCTTATTTGATGATAACAAACCTTCATGAAATACGTTGATGTGTTTGTTAAGTGATTTCAGGTTCAAATTGATCAAAAGAGGTTGGAAAATAAAAGTCTTCTAGAAGAATTCGAATTCATCTTGAAGAAGGAACATCCAAGTTCAATGCATGAAGTTACAAGGAGTTCATATACAAAACAAATTATATACAAAAGTTCATCTTTCAAAAGGCTAAACAAACGCAAGGACAAAATTGTAATTCTGTATCTACAAGAGGAAGTAATAGAGATCGGCTGTGGAATCCAAAAGAACAAGACAACTACAATATTGTAAATTAAGGTGCAGCAAAATTAGAGGGTCTTGTATAGGTCGGCCAAGACAATGGCAATATTGTAATTTCTCTATATAAAAACATAGGTCAGCCAAACGCCTATTTATGCAGTAGATGTCACAAGGTTTTTGCGTGGGCTGGAAAAAATTAATTTTTTACGGGTGTTTTCTCACCACAGGATCGTTGACCAGAGATTGAGCGGTCAACGTGGTCAAGGGGTCAGTTGAGATCCCTTGGGTACGCCAAGCGCACGAGTACTTAGCGTGGGTCGGAGATGGAGTCGGGGTCGAGCGCCGGATCCAAGCGGAGCATCGGTTCTTGTTGAAGCAGAGCGGAGGGGAACCCTAGGCTCTGTTTTGATGGGCTCGGCCTTGGTCGGACGAGTGTCGAGGGGTAGCCTCGGCGCCTCGGTCAGCTTCTTCTTGAATAGACGAGAAACTCGTCAGGGGGGCCGGACCTTGGTTCCGGCCGTATCCCCTCCGATGCCTAAGTCAGATCAGGGTTTGAAGGGTACTCGGCGGGGTAGGCACGACTCGAGAGGAGATCGATACCCTGACCCACGGCGCGAGCAGGGGGAGGGAAAAGGAATAGCGAAAGACCAAGGTTGTTGATGGTATACCTTAGATTAGAATACCTGGGGTTCGATCCTTTGCTCCGTTGGCCCTCCGATCCTTTTATAGGGTCTTTGCCGTGATTGCCCCTTGCCCACGCCATCACGCCGTCCCCCACGATCGCGCCTGCCAGCGTCATGGGGGAGCCGTTTGCCCCCCGTCACGCCGTCACGCCGTCCCCCCCCACTCGCTCCCTCGAGATCCGTCTCCACCATGGCGCCTGCCAGCGTCATGGGGTAGCCCCTCCTCTGGGCCCCTTGATGGACGTTAAGGCCTTATGCTCCTAGGGAGTGGTTTCTCCTGGGGATCGCGGGCCGGTTACGAGCGTGTCGAACCGTGGATGGTTTGAGATTTCTCGGGGGCCTCATCGATCGTGTCGCATTTTCTTCGTGGGCCTCGTCTGGCGGGGCCCAACCTTGCTGGCAGGCTTCTCGTCCACAGCTTGACTTTGGGCTTCTAGCCTCTGGGTTTCAGCCACAATAGTCGTATCAATTGCCCCCATCGGTCGTGTCGATCCCCTCTAGTTGGCTCGGCTAGGCCGATCTGACTTCTGCTGATTTTGACAGGCGTGCCAATCGAGGCTGGTTCATTAAATGGAGACCATCATTAGGCGGCCCGTTCAAATCCCTCTGGTGCAGGTCTCGAAGTGCCGTCGGCTCGCGGATGCTGCCACGTGCCCCCGTGCCTTCATCTTCATCGCACGAGGGGTCGTCCTGGGGAAATAGGTGTATAGAAAGGAGAGCCACCACCCATCGGGCGAGGGGCTGTCCTTTTCAATCGTCTTCCCTCCATTCTTCTCCCTTTCCGTCAGGCTGAATCCTGTTCGAGCTCTATCTCATGTCGTCCTCCTTTGTTACTGCTTTGGGTTGCCCGGAGAACGTCGCTGACCCCAACCCAGCCGGCGGGTCCGTCTCAGCGGTTCGCCGTCACGGGGCGTGCTTTTAGGGGTGCCTCCCGAGGTTCTCAGGTGACCCTCGTCCATCTGTGCCACCTCCATCGGGAATATGCGCACCAGCTACCTTCTTCCCCCATATTCTGCCCGGGCCCCTGAATCCGACGAGCGAATCTGCTTTCCCTGGCCTCGGGAGGTCGGGGTTTATGAAAAGTGTTTTCGGTTCCTGCTTCGGTTTCCTCTCCACCCCTTTATTTCCGAGTTTCTACGAGCCCATAGGGTGGCCCTATGCCAATTTTGCCCTAACGCCATTGGTCTCATCGTCGGGTTTGTCGTTCTTTGCAAATTGAAGGGGGTGGTCCCCTTCCTCCGACTCTTCGCCCAATTCTACAGTCTAAGCCACCATCAGTCGGGGGCCTGGATTTTTATCAGTGCTCGACCAAATAAGAGCCTGGTGCTGGGGCTGCCGAGCTCTTTGAAGCTCTGGAAGGGTGAATACATCTTCGTCGTTTTCCCGTCGGACGTGGACTTCCCGTCTCAATGGAGCAGCGTCAGCACACTGACTCTTGAGTTGGGCGACCCCACCGATGCCGATCTTGAGGCGGTGAAGACCCTGTTGGCGGTTCTCATGAAGGATCGGAAAATCGACGTTCTCTTTGATGATCCTAACTTGCGGAAGACCACTTGGCCCATTGGTGAGTTCTGCTGACGTCCGCCATGTGGAGCTATCCCGGCCAATTCTGACCTTTTCCTCTGTGCTTTTTACAGGTGGATTTGCCCCCGATTCCTCTCCGACCCCTCCCCCGGTCACGGTCCCTGAGCCCGCTCCGCGTATGAGGGATCATGTGTTAGAGGTCCGAAAGAAACAACCGCTTCCTGGCGTGGGCTCCAAAAGAGCGAGGGGCAAGCCCCATCTTCCCCCTTACCGGGCGTCTCGAAGAAGGCCCGTCCCCAAGTTAAGGAGGGGGGGTGTTCCACTTCCTGAGGGTCGGGCTCCGCCCTCCTCGGCTGAGGTCATCTGGCCGTGGTCCGGGCCGTCATTGCCGCCACCGAACCCCCTCCCTGAGGTTTACGAGCGGTACCTGGGAGCGTTCTACTCGGTTCCCGTCGATTTACCTCAGTCGGGCGAGGGCCTTCTCCAACCTCGCTTCCCAGTGGGGCCGGGGGAGTCGGTTTTCGCTGACAGTGGTGTGGCGGCACGGCTAGCCGAGAACTGCTGTCTTCCTCCGGACCATGCTGCGTTGGATGGGGTCAAAGGCGACCGCCTAGCTGCCTTCGTGGTCCAGGCTGGTCAACAGGTGAGGCGTTCTTGCATACCTCGTTTCTAATAGAAGTCTTCATTTCATCCCTGTCTTTTGGTGCAGTTGTCCTCGGTGAGGCTTTCGATAAGGCGCCAATTCGAGGCCCTTCATCAGGCCAAGGCTGACGTGGTGCGGTCCGCCGAGGCCGAGGGGGTCGAGGGTGAGGCCAGCCTGCTGGTCGAGGTGCACATCAAGTCCCCAGAGACCCGGGTAACTGAGCTCTCCTCTGCTTTAGAGGAATCAGATCGGGAGAAAGCCTTGGCTTTGGTTGGTAAGTCTAAGGATGAGGACCGGATTACCGAGCTTATGGAAGCCGCCGAAGCGTGCACCGAAGCTGGTGAGGGCCCTGCCCCTATTGTTGCGGCCGACTCCCTGGAGCTCTCCGACCTTCTGGAAGCGGCGAAAGAGAGAGAGAGAGAAAGCTCTTCTAGTCCAGCTTAACGCGAGATCCAGAGAGATCGAGGTGGAGCGGGTGAAGCATCAGCGTCGGGTTACCATCCTCGAAGATCGGATCCGAGAGCTGGAGGCGATGAACCCTGCTCAGATTGCTTGAGACGCTGTGGAGGAGTATGCCCTCTCTTTCGTAGCCAAGGCTATGTCCGAAGCGTTTGAGAAGGGGTTCACCTGTTGCGAGTCCGAGATCCGGACGAGGTTTCCACTCTTGGGGATCGATTTCGAGGAGCTCCGGGTATACTCCGATGAAGAGGGAGAGACACGGGATGGACCCTCTATGCAACCTGCCATCGGCCCTGAGGGGGCTCCTGGCGGCGACGAGTGAGTGAGGGTTGTCGCTCTGTTATTGTGCTGTTGTGTAACACTCCCTCCTTCCTCCTTCCATTTAAGAAATGAAGTCACCCCTTTTGTTTGTCCACGACTGCTTGTCTTCCCCTTTTGGTGTGTGCCCGTTTTTGGGATTTGCTGGCAATGAGGTGGATATCCTGCCGGGGGCGTTGCCCCTCATCCTTGCAGCGTGTTTGGCCGATCGGCTGGCTGGGGGGGTGCTATCCCTCAGGCTCACGGCGCGATCGGCTCGCCAACATGCCGGGGGAGTTGCCCCCGGCCTTACAGTCGGTTCGGCTGGTCAGTCTATTAGGGGTGCGACCCCGTGTCCTGTGACTGACCGATGAGGCCGACCACTAAAGTCGACCTCTGGTCCGACCTGCTAGGGGAGTTGCCCCTGGCCTTACGGTCGGTCGGTTAACCGATCCGCTGGAGGAGTTGCCCCCAACCTTACAGCCGGTTGGTGTCGTTCAGCCTGCTGGGAGGGCAACTCCCAGTCTGATGGCGGATCGACGGATCGACCCGCTGGGGGAGCTGCCCCAGCCTTACGATCAATCCACCCCCCTGGCCTACCGAGGAGAATGGCCCTTGACTCATCGGCTGGTTGGGGGAGTCAACCCGCTAGGGGTCTATCCCCTGGCCTTATGAGCGTCTGCTCGGGTGCTCTCCCTGCGAGGTCTCCCTCGTCCCGAGCAAGCTTCCCCCGGTCGCTTAGTACGAAGATGAATAAGCTCGAGTGATTTTATTCGGGTAGATGGAGGAAAAGAGATACACTTGCGGGTGATATCATTGATAATATTTGCGCAGGTGCTCAGCATTCCAGGTATGGGTGAGGATCTTTCCTCCCGAATTAGCCAGTCGATAAGTCACGGGTCCGAGGACCTCGATGACTTTGTAGTGTCCTTCCCACTTAGCCACCAGCTTTCTTTTACGAGCGATCTCCGGGCTGAAGGCGGCTTTTCTGTGGACTAGGTCCCCTTGGCGGAAGCTCCTTCCCCTAACTCAGGAATTGTAATAGCGGGCCACCTTCTGCTTCTGGCAGATGATAATGGCCAAGGCCTGTTCCCGTCGCTCGCCTAGGAGCTCCAGGCCGAGCTCCAAGCCTTCCGAGTTCCTTTCCTCGTTGAAGTGCTTTATGCAGAGGGATTCCTCGCCTACTCCGACAGACACCACCGCATCGGCGCCATACACGAGCATGAACGGGGTTTCGCCCGTGGCTTGTTTGTGGGTCGTTCTATATGACCATAGTATCCCTGGGAGCTCCTCCGGCCAACTCCCCTCGGCGTCCTCCACCTTCTTGTGGAGGGGTTCTATGATGCACTTGTTGGCGGCCTCTGCCATCCCGTTGGTCTGGGGGTGAGCCACCGAAGCGAAGAGGAGCTTGATCTTCCATTCAGCGTAGAAGTCTTTGAACCCAACAGAGTCGAATTGTTTCTCGTTGTCGGTTACGATGGCGCGGGAAATTCCAAACCTGGAGATGGTGGAGTTCCATATGAAGCTCTTCGCCTTCTTCCACATGATGGAAGCAAGGGGTTCGGCCTCAATCCACTTGGTGAAGTAGTCCACTGCCACAATAATGTATTTCCTCTGTCCTCGTCCTGAAGTGAATGGTCCGAGGATGTCGAGCCCCCACTTCGCAAAAGGTAGAAGACTAACAATTGGAACGAGTTCCGATGGTGAGGTTGAGCCGAGTTTGGCGAATCTCTGGCATTCCTGACACCTTTGGACGTACTCCGTTGCATCGTGGACCAAGGTCGGCCAGTAATATCCTTGTCTCAATATTTTCTGGGCGATCGTCTTGCCCCCGTGGCGATTTCCGTAGATCCCCTCGTGCACCTCCCGGAGGACGTAGTCAGCCTCTTGAGGCCCGAGGCATTTGAGGTAGGGGAGGATATCCGTCTTTGTCCAGCGTCTTTTGTAAAGTACCCCTTCGTGGATCACGTATCGGAGTGCCTTCCTCTCTAATGTTCGACGTTCGTCAGTGCCCGTCGGCACTTCCCCATGAGAGAGGTACCGAACGATCGGATCCATCCAGGCGGGGCCCCCATCGATCGCCATCACCTCCTTCTCCTCAGTGCTAGGGAACCGGAGATTCTCCAGGTAGATGGTGCGGCCCAACTCCTTGGTCGAGGAGGAAGCCAATTTGGATAGAGCATCCGCACGGGCATTCTCCGACCGGGGAAGGTGAAGGGTCTCAGCCTTCTTGAATTTGGACAGCACGGTCCTGGCTGTGGCTAGGTAGCTCTGCATCGCCTCCTCGCGCGCCTCGTAATTCCCCTGTAGTTGGTTGATGATGAGTTTTGAGTCGCTGAGGAGCCACACGGATTCGGCCCCGAGTTCTTTGGCCAGCCTCAGACCGTTTATCACGGCCTCGTATTTGACCACATTGTTGGTGGCCGGGAATTCGAACCGAAGTGCGTACTCTACGACACTCCCCTCGGGAGACCGGATCATGATCCCGGCTCCACTGCCCGACCGGGTCGTAGACCCGTCTACATGGACTATCCAAGTGTCCTGGTCCTCTGGATGGCCAGTAAGAACGACATCAGTCGAAAGGAAGGATAAGGGTAGGGTAGTTACCATGGCCGAGCTTTCTCCAGAGGAGTTCCCCTCTTCTACGGTGCATTTGGCGATGAAGTCCGCCAGGGCCTGCCCTTTAATGGCCGTGCGTGGTTTGAACCATAGGTCAAACTCGCTCAGTTCCACTCCCCAATTCAGCATCCTTCCCATCCGATCGAGTCTCTTGAGGTTTTGCTCCAGCTGGGAGTCGGTAAGGACCAGTATAGTGTGGGCTTGGAATTAGGGCCGGAGTCGGCGGGCCGAGAGAACGAGGGCGTATGCCAGCTTTTCCATAGGCGTGTACCGCCCCTCCGCGTCCTTCAGGACTCGACTGGTATAATATACTGGCCTCTGCACTCCGCCGTCCTCCCTGACCAGCACCGAGCTCACCGCTTCTCCCGTGCAAGCTAGGTAGAGGCTCAACGACTCTCCTTCTCGTGGTTTGGATAGGAGCGGGGGACTGCGGAGGTATTCCTTGAGTTCGGCGAATGCTCGGGAGCAATCCTCGTCCCACGGTATCGTCTTCCTATTGTCAACCGGCTCCGCGATTGCTTTCCTCAGGGTCTTGAAGAATGGAAGGGATTTTTCCGCTGATTTGGATAGAAATCGCCCTAGAGCAGCGATGCGTCCATTCAACCTCTGCAGCTCCTTAATTGTCGTCGGCTCCTGCATGTTGATCAGTGCCTCGACCTTGTCAGGGTTAGCCTCGATGTCGGGTTTGGTGATCATGAACCATAAGAACTTGCCCGCTCTCACCCCGAATGTGCACTTCACGGGGTTGAGCCGGATGTTGTGTCTTCGCAACCGCTCGAAGGTTTCCCTGAGGTCGACGATGTGATCTCCCGGGTCCTTTGACTTAACCAACATGTCGTCGACGTAGACCTCCAGGTTCCTTCCTATCTGGGAGTCGAACACCTTATTGACCATTCTCTGGTAGGTGGCCCCGGCGTTCTTTAAACCAAAAGGCATCTTCTTGTAGCAGAAGGTCCCCTTATCTGTCGTAAAGGCCGTCATCTCTTCATCCCGGGGGTCCATCTGGATTTGATTGTACCCGGAGTAGGCGTCCATAAAGCTGAGCATTTCATACCCTGAGGCATTGTCCACGAGGTGGTCGATGCGAGGCAAAGGGTAGCTGTCCTTGGGGCATGCTTTGTTGAGGTCGCTGAAGTCCACACACATTCACCACTTCCCGTTGGGCTTCTTGACCATTACGACGTTTGATAGCCACTCTGGGTACCGGACTTCTCGGATGAAGCCGGCGTCGCGGAGGCGTTCCACCTCCTCGGAGGCAGCCCTCATCTTTTCACCACATAGATTCCGCTTCTTCTGTCTGACTGGCTTGAAATTGGGGTCGGCATTCAGCCTATGCACAATCACTCGGGTGGTCAACACGGGCATGTCATCGGGTGACCATGCGAAGACGTCAAGGTTCGCCTCCAAGCATTCGATCAACCAGCTTCTCAAGTCAGAGCCCAGCCCCGATCCGACGGAGACGAATCTTCCTTCGACACTCGTGATTGGGATCTGCTCCGGCTATTCTGTGGATTTGGGTCTCGGCCCGTACCACAGGTCAAGCGTGGCCATCGAGTCGTCAGGTTGCTTAGTGGGTTTTTTCGTCTGCTAGTTGGTAGCAGATCTTTAGTTTCCCCGCATCGCCGTCGACTCGCCCGATCCCTCTCGGGGTCTGGAACCTAATCGTTCGGTGGAGAGTCGAGACCACCGCTCCTACGGCATTGAGGAGCGGGCGGCCGATGATCTCATTGTACGCCGACCCGATCCTCAACTCCACAAACTCCACCGTCAGGGTCACCGAGTCAGGTGGCCCGCCGAGCGTGACCGGGAGGTGGATCGCCCCAACGATGGGTGTGGAGTGACCCGTGAAGCCCACCATGGGCCCCGAGCACGGCTCCATGTCCTTGTTCTACAGCCCCATCCTTTCTAAAGTCGACATAAACAGGATGTCGCAAGAGCTGCCAGTATTGACTAGCAGTCGTCGGACCATGGACGTGTTGATGACTACGGACACCGCCAACGCTTTGTCTGGCCGCGGTCGCTCCCTCGTCGCACCCGCCCCGCCGACTCGGAGGGGTGGCAGAGGGCTCCTGTACTCCATATTGTGGCCCTCCTCACGGTCGGCCCGAGGCTGCCCTTACGCCCCGACCAGTAGCGCGCGTCGGGGAGTGACGATCCCCTCCCGCCGGCCGTGGCGGGGGCCGACGCCCGACGCCGGGGTCGCGCCCCCCTTTCGCTTCGGAGGATGGAGCCGTGTCATTGTCGGTGTGGTTGTTTTATGTTGGTGTTCTTCGTTCCCACAGACGGCGCCAGATGTTTACGGGTGTTTTCTCACCACAGGATCATTGACCAGGGATTGAGCGGTCAACATGGTCAAGAGGCCAGTTGAGATCCCTTGGGTACGCCAAGCGCACGAGTACTCAGCGTGGGTCGGAGATGGAGTCGGGGTCAAGCGCCGGATCCAAGCAGAGCGTCGGTTCTTGGTTGAAGCAGAGCGGAGGGGAAGCCTCGGCTCTGTTTTGATGGGCTCGGCCTCGGTCGGACGAGTGTCGAGGGGTAGCCTCGGCACCTCGGTCAGCTTCTTCCTGAATAGACGAGCAACTCGTCAGGGGGGCCGGACCTAGGTTCCGGCCGTATCCCCTCCGATACCTAAGTCAGATCAGGGTCTGAAGGGTACTCGGCGGGGTAGGCATGACTCGAGAGGAGATCGATACACTGACCCACGGCACGAGCAGGGGGAGGGAAAAGGAATAGCAGAAGACCAAGGTCGTTGATGGTATACCTTAGAATAGAATACCTGGGGTTCGATCCTTTGCTCCGTTGCCCCTCCGGTCCTTTTATAGGGTCTTTACCGCGATTTCCCCTTGCCCACGCCGTCACGCCGTCCCCCATGATGGCACCTGCCAGCTTCATGGGGGAGCCGTTTTCCCCCCGTCATGCCGTCACGCCGTCCCCCCCCACTCGTTCCCTCGAGATCCATCCCCATGATGGCGCCTGCCAGCGTCATGGGGTAGCCCCTCCTCTGGGCCCCTTGATGGACGTTAAGGCCTTATGCTCCTGAGGAGTGGTTTCTCCTGGGGATCGTGGGCCGGTTATGAGCGTTTCGAACTGCGGATGGTTTGAGATTTCTCGGGGGCCTCATCAATCGTGTCGCGTTTTCTTCGTGGGCCTCGTCTGGGGGGGCAACCTTGCTGGCAGGCTTCTCGTCCACAGCTTGACTTTGGGCTTCTAGCCTCTGGGCTTCAGCCACAATAGTCATATCATTAATCAAGAGGAGAAAATTGTGTAAATTAATGTGGGAAAGGTGAGAGAGAGGGGGAGATGAAAGGCATGTAATATTTTTGAGTTCTCTCCTCAATTAGATTTTTTTGCAGGCATTTTTGGTTGCGGCTGCATCAATTCACTGACTTAAAGCAAACGGCCGGCCAACCCACAAAATAATTAGCACAATACAAACAAAAGAGAGAAGGGCAACACAAATAAAGAAGATGAGATTAAGATTTAATGAAGGGAGATTAAGAGGTGATCAAAGGGGCGAAAGCAAGGGCGGAGCCAGGATTTTTTTCTGTACTGGCTACCCTAAATAGTCTGGTCATCAAGATCTTAAACAACACCCTGGTATAGAGCAAGATGATCAAGAAGAATATTCCCAAAACTACACTTTGCCATCTCCACTAAAATTATAAATTCAAGCTCATTTTTTTCCAAGATATTTTAAGTGCATATATCATGTCTCTATATTTGGAAAAAAATGACCTTTTTGTTGCTACCGTGAGTTACAAGGAAGACATATTGTTATATAGTACTATATGAACCAGTGCATCAAATTCGTGGCAATGACTTTGTTCCGCATAATTTAATTATCTAAATGTCATAATTTTCACATTAAACCAAGCTACACATGTTAATGTAAAGTAGTATAGATTAAATCTTTAAGTACTATAAGATCTACATAATTCAAGCTCTGTGGTATAACTATCAAAGATTTGTGCAATGTAATAAGCAATAAACTCCAAGTTCAAAATAACATGCTAAGGCAGTACAAAAAATTTCTTGACAGTTTTACATCTTTATGAATAGTTCACGGAAGATTAGAGGCCCTACCAAAACAACAGAACTTCATTTCTTTTGCTGAATCCCCAACTTTAACAAACCCTCAGCTTTGATAAACCCTCAAGTAAAACATTTACTTGCACCCATCGATGTTTTATAGAATAGAATTCATCTATTATCGTATCCAAATCGATATCTTCAGCAAGCTCTCGTTCAATGTAAAGCATCATAGATTCTTCTTCCATCTTATTGCATAGAGCCGTTTTAACATGTTTCATAGCTGAAAATGCATGTTCCGTAGTAGTAGTGGAAACTGGTAGAGTCAAAATAAGATGAAGCAGTCTATCAATCAAATGATAGTGTTGTGATTTATTTGTCTCAACTAGTCCTCGACATAATTCAGAAATTGTAGACATATTCTGAAAGCTCTCATGATGAAGCACATCAATCTTATAATGCTCTAATTGATTTTTCAAATAATGCATTTCTTGTGCAGTAAAATCTTCAGGATAGAATTTCTTGACAAGCCTGCAAATATCATCAATTTTAAATGATTTAAAATTGTCTTTAGGTTCCAAAGCGGTGCTAAGTAAAAGGAGTTCCACTGCTCCATCACTGAATCTTGAATTTAACTCTTCCAACTGAAAATCTATTGCTGAGTTAAATATATCAAAATGCTAGTGTTGGTGAACTGTCATCGAATCTATTTGTTGGTATGAACGACCGGTGGCTCTTTTGAATGGAGCATTCATATCTGGTATGTCAATATCATACTTCGTGCAAATAGATTCCACAAGTTCAAGAAGATGATTGAATCCATGTTCTCTCAGAGTTTGAAGCAATGCTTTATAGAGAAGACTAGATCCATAGCATTTAAGATGTCAAGAGATTTCTGCTACAAAGCTCGACAACGCAAATCAGTTATCTCCATAATTTTATGCATCATATATAAGATGAAAATAAATTCAAAAGACCTCATCACCATCAAACAACCACCAGCTTCTCCATGCATAGCGTTTCAGGATCCTTCTTGAATAATACTTTCAGGCACTGTCATAGATGCACCATACATATCAATTAAACTGAAAATAGAATTAAAATGAGAGCTCCACCGAGTAGTTCCACTCCGATATAAATTACCAATCTGATTAATCCTTTTACCAGTCTCACGTTCCCCAGAAGCTAACATACGTGCAATTTCATGTGCTTGAGCAGAATGTAACTCAGTTTGTCGTTTGGGAGAAGCACCAATAAGATTGATAATGGATGTTAATTTGGAAAAAAATAACCAAACAGACATCTCATTTCCAGCAGCTGCAACCAATGCTAGTTGTAATCGGTGGGCAAAACAATATACAGAATATGCATATGGGCAATCTTTAAGAAATAGAGCTTGAAGTTCGTTCCACGCACCACGCATATTGCTGTAAGGATCGCCTTACCCTTGCAATACTAACAACACACACTAGAGGGGGGTGAATAGTGTAATGGCAATAAAATTGTCCAATTAAAATTTAACTTGCAAATGCGGAATTATAAATGCAAGAGGAATTAAAAGGCACAATCAATCCAAACGCAAACACAAAATTTTACCCTGGTTTCCCAAACTTGGGTACATCCAGCCACACCAATATTCACTATATTCCCACACAGAGAAGTGAATACAAATCTCACAAGGAGATACCCCACAAAGAGGATTTATGCCCTACACAAGGACTCAACCAATCCTACACGAGGATCAAGACTCCCACACAGAGAATCACTAACTCCCACTCAGAGAATTAGGGTTAGCCCTACACTAGGGCACTAAACTCCCACAAAGAGAGTTACTCCCACAAAGAGAGTTACCTAAGTCCCACAAAGAGACAACCTCCCACAAAGAGAGAACCTCCCACAAAGAGAGAAAGTTCTAATTCCCACAAAGAGAATTAGAGACACAAATTACACCAAGTAAAATAAATACTCTTACCTATGCCTTGAGATGCTTACTCATGAATGGATGCAAGGCATGGAAGAGGATCTCCAAGTGTTGTGATATGCTTGAGAGCACTTGGATGATTTCCCTTGAGCTGGACTTCAATGCATGAAGATAGATGAATGCTCAATAGAGGGAAATGAGGGAGCTTGAGAGTTGCTTATAGATCTCTTGAGATTTTCTATAGAGTCAAGAGTTATCAAGTGTTGTCAAGAGTTCTCAAGTGATGGCAGCACACTCAAATATATAGGAACCCCATATCAAGCCCCAAAACCCAAGGAAACAGCCAAAGAAAGAATTCTGCAACGGCTAGAAACTGGGCAAAAACGACAGGAACAGTCGACTGTTGATCAAAAGACAATCGACTGATTAACGGCTAGAAAATATCCAACGGCTATATTCTGAGCCAGGACAGTCGACTGATGAAGATAATACAGTCGACTGAGAACAGGACATGCACCTGTAAATCCTTCAGCAGGCGACTGCTGCAAGGGATGGATCGAAACAGAGAGCTGCACTTTTTCTCCAGTTAAACGCACATGCGACTGATGTCAATAATACAGTCGACTATCTGTTAGCCAGGCGACTGTAAAACCTTAATCAGTCGTCTGCTGTATAATATGGAGAAACAATAGAGAGATGCAGAGAATGCACTTACGCTATACAGGCGACTGATGACCAATCTCCAGGCGACTGTAATAATACAGGCGACTGTAAACTGATCGACAGACGACTGTGCGTAAAGCTCAAGTTTGAGTCAATTAAAAGGTTGACTTGAGCTGTGTATGTCAGGCGACTGTAGAAGGATCTACAAGCGATTGGAAATCACCCAGTCGACTGTGTTTCCTTCAGCAGGCGACTGACGGAAAGCCAGAGACTCCAAATGAGTCTTTGGACAGAGTGAACCTATTGGGTTGGATTCAATGATAATCCTTAGGCTCACTAAGATGGTTATATGCATATGCATGAATGAGTAAACCATCTAACAAGGCATTACATTAACCCTAGACTCAAAAGAGAGAGAAAGCAATAAAGTAAATTACATGGATTACAATGCTTTCCTTAGAGTCTAAGTCTTCAATCTTGATGCCTTGATTGCTCTCCATCATCTCCAAGCTTTGGCACTCCTTGAGTCCAAGCTTTGGCTCTTCTCCACTTGATGTCCATCCTTGCACCAAGTGATTAGTCTCCAAGAAAGATATTCTTGAGATAAAACTGAGAGACTAAAACATGAGAGTCATTAGCAACAACATAATGTTATGATCATCATCAAAATAAGATTGGTATGAAACACCAATACTCAACAATCTCCCCCTTTTTGATGATGACACACATTATGTAAAATACAAAGTATTAAAGCACAATGCTAATGAGCTCCCCCATCTTATATGCACCAAATAAACAATGAGCTACCTAAAGGTAAATACTCATAATACCAACTGAAATCAAGGTGACATAATTACATAACCCAATTGTAAACCAATTGTAAAATACAATATTAGCAAACATGCAAGGTTTATCTAATCCCATATATCTCTCCCCATAGATATATCTCTCCCCATATGCATATGAATATATCTCCCCATATATATTTATATAATGCATATATCTCTCCCCCTTGACATCGTCAAAAAGGTGGACATCAAAAATATCCCCTTTGTCATCTTAACCAAGATGTGACAATATGCAAGAAAAGAAAGATATGTATGATACCAAATTTAAAAATTTAGTGGGTATCAATTCACTATCCCATGCTCCCCCTAGATCATAGAAATGGTCAACTTTTGACTTCTAGGATCTAATACCAATTATACAAATAATGGAGCCATGGGCCTAAACATGTATCGAAGCAAAGATATGGAAAAAGAATCAAGCTTCAATGATACACACAGAATATTGCCAAAACAGAAATACCATGAAGAAGTTGGCAATAGACAAGAGGTTTGGTTTGAGATCAAAAACAACCAAATGTGAATAATGATATCAAATAACCTCCGAAATGAGAGTTAAAATATGTCTTAAAATACTTTAAACATATAACATATTAACTCCCTCTTTGACAAACACATGGATCAAAAATGCATGCATGTCAAAAAAACCCAAGGTCCTCATTTTCATGAAAAAATAAGTTTGAAAAATATTTTCAAAATCATGAAACACAAACAAACAATGGGTATGCTAAAAATAAACATTCAAGCATAATACCCGTGCAATATGCATATGTGTGAGGAACCTAAACATTAGACAACCAAACGCAAGAGGAGTTTGATTTTCTAATGTAATCACATGAGGTGATCACATCCCTAACTAGAGAGTTGATGTAGCTATCCCTCTCTTGCACACTAACCTTAGTGGGAATCCATAATCTCAAGGATTTCCTAGGCAAGGGTTTTGCCTTTACAAGAGGGGGGATGTGGCATGCTTAGGTGTAGAAACGAATTTCTTGGCATGCTAAGAATGAGGATTTTGCTTCTGAGCAAAAAATGAAGATTTTTCATTCTTCCTCATTACCTCGTGATCTACATGCTTCTTGTTGATGTTATTGCTGTACAAGAAAGCATGATGATTCTTCTTAGGTGCTTTAGCAATATTTCTTGTATTTGCACCTTAAGAAGAATTAGAGGTGGGTTTGGGTACCACATTTTGAATATAACCCAAGCCTCCTCTATGATTTGCCAGATGTTGTTTTTCCAACAAATCGTGGAGTGAATCCCTAGAATACACAAAGCTTATGAGCTTACGGGATTCATCTTCACATTTCAACGTAAGTTGTTGAATGTGAGCATCTAAGCTAAGGTTTTGAGCAACAAGTTTTTCATTTGTAAGGCTCAATTCCTTAACTTGAGAGAGAAGTGTGTCTCTCACACTAGTGTCATAAACATGCCTTTCATCATGAATTACACTAGTAATATCTAGTTCATGCAATCTACTCTTAGCAATCTTATATTTTGCTTTTAATCTATTGTAAGAGTTGATGCACTTACTAGCCTTTTCGAAGACCAAGTCGAAATTGTTCTTGAGCTCCTCATATGAGATCTTTTCTTCCTCGATCTCAGCCTCATCATCATCCTTGCTAGAGCTTGATGATGACTTCTCCTCCATAGCCATGAGGCACAAATCCTCATAGGAGTTGTAGGCATCGAGCCAAGCATCCAAATCTTCTTCATTTAAACTGGAGGGGATTGGAGTAGGACCATCAATGGCTACAAAGCATGCGTGAGCATCCTCCTTTGCATCCTCTTCTTCGTTACTCGAAGTGTCCTCACTCGAATCATCAACGGTCCCAACAAGTCCCTTCTTGTGATTTTTGGACTTGGACTTTCCTTTCCAATGCTTCTTTCCTTTACCCTTGTAAGTTTCTTTGTTGGGTTTGGAAGGGCATTCGGTGGACAAGTGACCTTTTCCACTGCAAGTGTAACAAGTAGGAACCTTGTTAGAATTGGAGGCAAACTTTGACAAAGACTTACCTCGCTTGTATTTGAGGAATGCTTTGAATTGCTAGGCAAGCTCCTCAATTTCTTCTCCACTTGCATCTTCTTGCTCATCTTCTTCACTAGGAGGTTCTCGATGGAATTTCCTCCTCCACTTGTTTGGTTCCTCCTTGGCATGGAATGCAACCCCCTTTTGCTTCTCTAGCTTCTCGGGCTTTATTGGTTGAATCTCCTTCTTGTGTTGAAGCTTCACTTCATACACCATGAGATTACCAATGCACTCCTCAACGGTATATTTGGACATGTCATATGACTCCAAAATTCCGTTGGCCTTTGACTCCTAACGAGGTGTGAGAGAGTCAAGGATCTTCTCTACACGATCCTCTTGGGAAATCGTCTTTCTGAGTCCCTCCAAAGCGTTCATGATATCAGTGAACCTTCTGAACATCTCTGAAATGCTTTCTCCTTCCTGCATCTTAAACATTTCATATTTAGATCTAAACACAGTTTGTTTAGATTTCTTTACCTTCGTTGTCCCTTCTTGACAAATCTCTAAGGTGTGCCAAATATCGTTTGCCGTTTTGCACATGGAGATGCGGTTGAACTCATTTGCTGAGAGAGCGCAATGTAATGTGTTCATAGCTCTCACATTGAACTTGATCGAGTCCTTCTCTGCCTTTGTCCTTGAAGCCGCGGGTGTAGTGGGCCTCTCAAATGGCACCTCCGTGATGTCCCATAGGTCTTGACCCGCCATGTAGATCATCATCCTGATCTTCCAACTTGGGTAGTTGGTTCCGTTGAAGAGCGAGGGTCGAACGGTTGAGTGACCTTCTTCATGAGACGCGGCTGAGGCGTTGAATGCCATCATTGCAATATGCTATAACCCCGCTCTGATACCAATTGTAAGGATCGCCTTACCCTTGCAATACTAACAACACACACTAGAGGGGGGTGAATAGTGTAATGGCAATAAAATTGTCCAATTAAAATTTAACTTGCAAATGCGGAATTATAAATGCAAGAGGAATGAAAAGTCACAATCAATCCAAACGCAAACATAAAGTTTTACCCTGGTTCCCCAAACTTGGATACATCCAGCCACACCAATATTCACTATATTCTCACACAGAGAAGTGAATACAAATCTCACAAGGAGATACCCCACAAAGAGGATTTATGCCCTACACAAGGACCCAACCAATCCTACACGAGGATCAAGACTCCCACACAATGAATCACTAACTCCCACTCAGAGAATTAGGGTTAGCCCTACACTAGGACACTAAACTCACACAAAGAAAGTTACTCCCACAAAGAGAGTTACCTAAGTCCCCACAAAGAGATAACCTCCCACAAAGAGAGAACCTCCCATAAAGAGAGAAAGTTCTAATTCCCACAAAGAGAATTAGAGACACAAATTACACCAAGTAAAATAAATACTCTTACCTATGCCTTGAGATGCTTACTTATGAATGGATGCAAGGCATGGAAGAGGATCTCCAAGTGTTGTGATATGCTTGAGAGCACTTGGATGATTGAGCTGGACTTTAATGCATGAAGATAGATGAATGCTCAATAGAGGGAAATGAGGGAGCTTGAGAGTTGCTTATAGATCTCTTGAGATTTTCTATAGAGTCAAGAGTTATTAAGTGTTGTCAAGAGTTCTCAAGTGATGGCAGCACACTCAAATATATAGGAACCCCATATCAAGCCCCAAAACCCAAGGAAACAGCCAAAGAAAGAATTCTGCAACGGCTAGAAACTGGGCGAAAACGACAGGAACAGTCGACTGTTGATCAAAAGACAGTCGACTGATCAACGGCTAGAAATAATCCAACGGCTATATTCTGTGCCAGGACAGTCGACTGATGAAGACAATACAGTCGACTGAGAACAGGACATACGCCTGTAAATCCTTCAGCAGGCGACTGCAGCAAGGGATGGATCGAAACAGAGAGCTGCACTCTTTCTCCAGTTAAACGCACAGGCGACTGATGTCAATAATACAATCGACTGTCTATTAGCCAGGCGACTGTAAAACCTTAATCAGTCGTCTGCTGTATAATATGGAGAAACAATAGAGAGATGTAGAGAATGCACTTACGCTATACAGGCGACTGATGACCAATCTCCAGGCGACTGTAATAATACAGGCGACTGTAAACTGATCGACAGACGACTGTGCATAAAGCTCAAGTTTGAGTCAATTGAAATGTTGACTTGAGCTGTGCATGTCAGGCGACTATAGAAGGATCTACAGGCGACTGGAAATCACCCAGTCGACTGTGTTTCATTCAGCAGGCGACTGACGGAAAGCCAGAGACTCCAAATGAGTCTTTGTACAGAGTGAACCTATTGGGTTGGATTCTATGATAATCCTTAGGCTCACTAAGATGGTTATATGCATATGCATGAATGAGTAAACCATCTAACAAGGCATTACATTAACCCTAGACTCAAAGGAGAGAGAAAGCAATAAAGTAAATTACATGGATTACAATGCTTTCCTTAGAGTCTAAGTCTTCAATCTTGATTGCTTGATTTCTCTCCGTCATCTCCAAGCTTTGGCACTCCTTGAGTCCAAGCTTTGGCACTCCTTGAGTCCAAGCTTTGGCTCTTCTCCACTTGATGTCCATCCTTGCATCAAGTGATTAGTCTCCAATAAAGATATTCTTGAGATAAAACTGAGAGACTAAAACATGAGAGTCATTAGCAACAACATAATGTTGTGATCATCATCAAAATAAGATTGGTATGAAACACCAATACTCAATAACTGCTAGCACCATCATATCCTTGAACTCGCATATTGAGAATATGCAAATTATTTTGGGTAAGGACAATAGATATTTCTCTTTTCAGTGTTAAAGCAGTAGTGTCTGAAACATGCACAATCTCAAAAAAACGCTCTCTTAAGAAACCATGATTATCAACAAATCTCAAAACAATAGCCATCTGCTATTTATTTGACGCGTCTTTAGTTTCCTCAACCAAAATACAGAACTTTGCATCTTCAACTTATTCACGGATTTTTCTCCTAACTTTGTTTGCAAGAGTATGCAAAATTTCTTTCTGAATAGTCGGTGAAGTATAGCTTGCATTTTTCGGAGATTTTTCCAAGACAACATCATCAATGTTAACATTTAATTTTCCCATAAGTATTATCATCTCTATAAAATTTCAATGATTGCTAGAAGTTTGAGATTCATCATGACCTCTAAATGCACAAGCTTGCAGGCTAAGCCACCGAATACTCTCAATTGTTGCTGTAAGTCACAGTCGATTCTTTTGAACTTCTTTTGCAGTCTTTGCATTTAGCACTTTATCAATACGTCGAGTTCCTTTCATTAAATCTTCAACAGATTTCACAGCATTATTATGTGGTGATGTAGGGCATCCCACATGCATCAGAAATGCACATCTAACTCCATCGTGAACCCTCTTTCAACTATTAAACACTTCAGTGATAAATGCAGCTTGGCGAGGAGCCTTTTCTTGTAAAACAAAACATGGAAAACAAAATACGGCATCCTTTGATGGAGAGTACTCTAACCAAGGAAAGTTTTCAAACCAAGAATATTGAAATTTACGATGTTGTGATCCTGATTCAGTTCTCGGGTACTCTGCCAACTTAGGTTGATATGGACCCATTTTAATGTAAGCTCTTCGTATTTCATCTCGTTGATTAACAGGATGTTGCCATGTAGGGATTCGAATCCCAAGATCCCGCTCAAGAGTATCAAGATCAATTTCAATTCTTCGAGATTTAGAAAGCGGTTGCTCATTAACATTTGACAAATCAACATTAGATGAGTCCCTTCACTAGTAGATGAATGCTCTTTTATTTAAAGAATGATAATAGAGTTTTCCCTCTCTTGTTTCCAGAAGTTTCCATTATAATTAATAACCTATTAAAGTTATACATGCATTAATATGTGTATCATTCAATTAAAAGCCCTAGATTATAAGAGTCTAACACCAAAAAAGGAATAATAGAAGAAGAAGATAATAAGGAAGTAAGATCATACCAAGATCAAGGCGCTGCTCAGATGGTGAGAGATGATTGCGGTCTGTGTACACAGGCGATGTCCACGGATGAACACGATGTGATTGTCACAGATCTGCAGTAATAAAAAACATAAGCAAGTGTCTATAACTGTAACAAGTTCTGGTATAATAGATTAAAAATGGAAATATCAATAATGTTCTGTACATGCTCATTTACATATTTCTTGATTATGGATAATAGGAGTCTAACTGGATTTAATAAAAGTATTTTCTTAGCAGAATAAAAGAGAAGCAAGAGTTTGTCGTCCGGTGATAAAATAGCTGAGCAGAAAATGATTAACAACATCGAAACCCCTAAATCATTATGTGAGGTTGGAGTGTATCCCTTTAGCATTATGTGAATAAATGATTAACAGCTAGTTTAAACTTTACATAACTCATTATTTTTTCATATAATTACATAACTGAAAAAGATAGGAACTAATTTAACATTAGTATTCTGAAAATTAAAAAATCATCAATTTTTCATATGAAATATCTTAGCTGATATGATAGAAAATTCAACTATACGGTGCTAAATTAACAGACATTTACTTGCCAACTTAATGTGCTAATATGTTTCAATAGATAAATAAATAACAAGAAAGAGAAAGCACATACATCTTAATAAATTTTACGGAAAAACCACAACTTGATTAACAACATATTATACCCTCAATTCATCAAAATAAACGATCAGCATTAAAACCCTAAATTAAACCAACCGACAGACGATACCAGCTCATCAAATAACCCAAAACAATTAGAAAACCCTAAATTTAAAATTGCTTACATCTTGTTGATGATCCTAACCGCCGGTGCCAAACCTCTGACCCTGGAACCTCTGACTCCGAATTTGATTTCTTGTATTACGAGAAAGAGAAGAACCCGGAACCGAACAAAGAATTTTTGAGAAGGGGGAGAGGATTCGGTGGAGAGAGAACTGAAAATTTGAAGCCCTAGCACAGAATTATAAGGGCAACCGTCTCGGGTCCTCCATCCCGCCTCCTTTAAGCAAGCTGACCCGGCTCCGAAAACTAAATCTGAGCAGAAACCAGCACGGTCTGAATCCCGCAACTTGGAGGGGAATCGAATTCGAGAGATTGCCCATTGCTACTGATGTCTAAGGGGAATCGTTGAATCGAGAGACCTCTGGATAGCATAGGCTAATTGAATTTAGTTAGGAATCGAGAGACCTCTGGATGGCCTGGGCTAATTAGAATTTAGTTGGGCCCATGATGTATTACTTTATATATATATACATGGTTTTACAAAAAACTGACCTGGGCTGTAGCCCGGATCAGCCCAAGGGTGCAGCCGCCCTTGTGAGCAGCAACCAGCTAACGGTCTGGATCCCGCAACTCGGAGGGGAATCGAATTCGAGAGCTCGCCTGCTGCTGCTGATGTCTGAGGGGAACCGTCGAATCAAGAGACCTCTGGATGGCATGGGCTAATTGGAATTTAGTTGGGAATCAAGAGACCTCTGGATGGCCTTTGCTAATTAGAATTTAGTTGGGATTTGGGAATCGAGAGGCCTCTGGGACTGGATGGCCTGGGCTAATTAGAATTTAGTTGGGCCCATGATATATTACTTTATATATACATGGTTTTACCAAAAACTGACCCGGGCTGTAGCCCGCGTCAGCCCAAGGGTGCATCCGCCCTTGGGTGAAAGAGAGAAGAAATAAATAAAGAGCCAAATCTTCTTCTCCCATTGCACAAACAACGAAGCAGCCAGAGGAAAAAACACCCACGAGTTCCGAATCGCATCAGCGACTGGTTTTTGAAGTATCAGTTCTGATAATTTCAGAAATCACAAAAAGGATCCTGTTCAAGAAGCCCTATTTTACAACTTAGACATCTGATTGACATACTTTCAGAACCATTGGGGAGCCGTCTACGAGCAGATCGACGAGGACACATTGACACCATAAATTGAACACTCTGAACTTTATCAATTTATTTTTATGGTGTATCACGATTTGATCCTTATATTTTATTTTACATTATTTTTGTGGTGAGAGAGCTACATGGCGTAGTTATGGGATTCTCGATTCAAGGGGTATGGATTGAGGCAGAGTCCAGCTAGTTAGATTAGTTCAGTCGAGCATAGGATTTGCGAGTCTATAGAGCTTATGAGCGTGGAGCATGGGATTTGCGAGTTCCAGGTGTCTGTAGGCATGTTGAGACTGATTGATCTAGTTATGGATTTTGGGGATTACTGGAGTGGGTCGAGATTCGACCGAACCAGGGTATATATGTTGTTATTTGTGATTGGCTGCGATTTCTTTTCTTTTTTATTTGTCTATGTGTTGCAAGTTTTTTATTTGTTGATCACCCTATTTACCTCCCTCTAGGGTGTACTTTACGATCCTACAGGTATCGTCCGGGGTAAAAGGGAGAAAAGCTGGTGTTAAGTACAAAAAACGCGGGGTCAAAGTGAAAAAAGACCGATGGCAAACCCGTAAATACAGAAAGATGGAGGGGCATTTGGGTTTTATGAAAAATCAATGGCAAGCTTGCATATAAGGGGACTGAAGGGGGGTTTTGTTTTGGATTTCCACAGCATCACCAAACAACATAATCAATACCCCACCCAGTTCCAAGTGGGTCCCACCATGCCCATGTGGCACACCTCCTCCCTTGCCACATGGGGCAAAGGTGCAATATCGGACAAATGTCCCATCAAGCACCCTCATTTGTAATATAGATGTTTATGATATCATTTTTGGATGAATAGTTTAATTCAACAATTAGTATCATACATATTAATGTGTTCATAGTAATGACTAGACATCCTTATATGTGACATACACTTTTGTATAATCATTTTTGATATTTGATGATTTGTACATATTGATGACACTTTAAGTAATTCATTCCATATGTCATGATATGATATATTTTATGTGGACATTAGTGTTTAGCCTTATGCTTGACATATTTGTTTGTTTCAAGAATTGGGATACGACTCATTTATGTAGTCAAGATCTATTGAGATTTTGAGTCACCTTATTCATTTGTGAATGACATACTTAAACATTTCATTGTTCTTACTCATGCACATACATTGTATGGATAAAATCATGATACACATATATTGCCATGCAATTTGGATATATTGACACATGCATATTACTTCTTATGAGACATAAATATTATAGGTGATCTTAATATACATATTCTTGAAAAGTTGTATCTTATAATGATGCATTATAATGTTGAGCAATATGTGATTCCAAGTTCATTTGTGATATATTGATACATTGTTATTCTTGGAATTGTGTAGTATTGTTACTCATAGGCTTAGGCTTGAGATATTTCTAGCCACTCACACATGATGGTATATTGCTGAGATCTATTTCATATTTTGAGAAAAATATTAGGATAAATACTCCATTGAATATCACTTATGATTTGCTATAATTTTGTAACCCCCTATTTTTAATATACGACGTATTATGTTACGTATTTCGATTGTATTTATACGCGTACATTTTTGACAATTTCTGGAATTTTATCCCAATTTTCTAAATTTTTTTTAATAATAAAACTATTTTTAAATATCTTTAATCATTTATTTAATGTGATACTGTGATATGTATTTAGTGTAATACATTGAATATGCTATGGTATGGGGTATAATGGATGCATTCATATATTTTTCAAAAATAAAAATTTGCAAGTTGTTAGGAGTGACCCATCACCCCCTTAGGTGTAAGACATCTTTTATTCTAGGCATGCCATATTAGTATACACATGGCTTGCTTCTACAAATGATGATGATGATGAGGATTATGAAGGGATTTAAAATAGAAAAGGAAAAAGAAAAAGAAAATTGGAGGGAAAAAAAGAAAAGGAAAAAGAGAAAACAAACCCAAAATCATTTTCATCTTCGCCTCTCTCCTTCAACTAGGCCGAACAAACCCCCCAACCTCTTCCATGACCGACCACCACCAAGCCACCACCATCTCATTCCCTTGCACTACCTATACCACCACCACAACCTCTGTGGCTTCCCCCTCTAGGCCGAAATCCACCCCCTTTCCCTAACCAAATTTCATCACTCAACCTCTTTTCTTGGTGTTTGGAGCTTGAAGAAGATGAAACTTGGAGAAGGAGTTGGAGAAGGAGGAAGGGAGCTTAGGAAAAGCTAGAGCTTGAAGAAGGAGGAGTTTCACAAGGTAGGGTTCTAACATTCTAGTTAAGTGTCACGGTCGCTTTTCGATCGTATGTTTTTCGTGCGCGTACCTTCTTGTTCGTACGCGTATTTTTGTGACCTCTTCTTGTATCCTAAACATGCGATGTGATATGTCGTTGTGATCTTATGAGAGAGCACTTATTTGTAGAATTTTTCGTAACGTCATTTCACGGCTTATTCGTCCACAAAATAACTTTGTTTGAAGAGGTGTCGTAACTTTAGACTTCGTTGTTTGATCTTTCTATTTTTTAGTTCCATTTTTCGATAACATAGCACGTGACCGATCATCGTAGTCTCAACCCTCTCGTCGACACGGTCATCCCGGTATTTTTCTTATAATTATCGGACACCGCTAGACCAACCTTTTCACCTAATCACTTTCTAATCTACTTAGCCCTAATTAATTCAAATTTCAAATAACCTAATTAAATCTTTAAGATTTGTTACGTATGGCATGTGTTTTCCCTAGCTATATGTCACACTAGTTGCACCCCCTCCCTCTCACACCTTCTCTCTCCAATCAACCTAAGTGCACCCCATTTAAAACCCTTTATAGCAATCATCTTCTATTAGAACCGAACCCATCTCCTAGGGTTGCAACTCATGCAACCAGCCGCCACTTCACCTTCAACCCGAGCCCTCACCCCTGGCCTTGCCCTACTCCGGCCACCTTGCTCCGGCCAAACCCCACCCACGCAAACACCCCTTCCACCTCCTTCAAAAACCCCACGAAAACAGCCCTTCCCCATCAAAAACTGCCAAACCCCCCATAGAAACTCGTGGCCAATAGCTGTCTGGCCGCCGCCGGCCATCTCCAGCCGCCGGCCAACGCCCTGGGTCGACCCCCCTCTGCCGGAGACCATCTACCCTCTCCCCTAGGCCGCGCAACCCTTGGATAGCCGCAAAACCCCCTCCTCTCCCTATAAAAACTGTCATTTCCACACAAACACCCACGCACGGTACCTCCCCATTGCCGGCAACCACCTGCAGCTCCACTTGCCGCACCCCTAGGTCCGGCCACCCTTGGCCGACATCCCCTAGGCCGCGCAAGCATTAAACAGCCGTGCAACCCCCAAAACAGCCCTCCTCCACTTCAAAAACTGCCGTTCCCCTCTCCAAAACCCACGGCCAGCCCTAGGATCGCCGCTGATCACCCTCCGGTCACCCCTGTAGCCGCCGGCTATCCCCCTCTGATCCGACAGTAGGCCACGCCCTGGATCCGTGAGCAACAACTGTCCCTCCTGCCGTTCATCCTGTGCTTTCCACCATTCGCGCGTCATGCTACCGTGGTCGCTAGTGCCATCTTCGCCGTTGATCACCGTACCTTGCTCGTTGCCAGAGTCCAACCCCTGACGTCACTACCCGACGTCAGTGTAGCTCTTGAGTCGTGTTGAGGTAAATCCCAAACCGTAGGAAACCCAAACCCCACATGCTTAATCAAGATAAAATCGTTAATTTTATTGTTTGGTTAAATCATTAATTTAAAATAATTGAATACGGGACTGTAGGATTGGGGACTGGTGACTGAGCACATAGGAGATCTGGACACTGTTGAACTGAGGATTACAAACGTTGTATCAGGCAAGTGAAACTTGCTTAGTTGTTTTGTAGGCCATGTTAAGGACATTCTGTGAAATTGTGTAAAAGAGACTAGACGGTGAAATGATAGTCGCCTAGGCCCTATGCTAGATCTAACTTGAAACGAAGTTAGATCCGACACCATGCTAGATCTAATTTGACAATGAAGTTAGATCCGACACCATACTTGATCTAGCTTGACAACGAAGCTAGATCCGACCCCCTTGCTATGTTCATGCATATAATGTCACGTTTATTTTGATATAACTGTACACAATTCAATATCTGTTATCATATTGCATATCATGTCATATCATGCATTGATTGTTTGGTTGTGATTGTGTAGCACACGCTACTATTGAAATGTAAGCTGCGACGAGTAGGATTTTGACTCCTACATCATGTAATAAGGCTAGGTGCACCCCTATGCCAAATGAAACACTTCCTGTCTCGTGATCCAGAAGATGGGCGCCGGTCCATATACACGTGGAGGGGTAGGGTTAAGCGACCACTCAGTGTAAAAGTGTACCCGATCATCAATTTCAGCTGTAAGGCGTAAACCCTGTGCACGGCTCGAACTCATGTTTTACCGCTTTTTCATGAAATATTGTTTAGTAGCTCTTGCTACGACATGTCATATCATGCTCATGTTTAAACTGCTGCATTCATTAAAATAACATGCCATGTCAACTTCATTATTTTAGAACTGCTAGTTATACTCTTTGCTTTTATGTTTCCTTGCACAAAAGTCTCCCTTCCCTTTTTGGAGATTTTTGCTGACATCTGTCCTTTTTCTCTTTGGGTGTCACATGTCAGGTTTAGAGTCTGAGTTTGTTACCGAGGACGAAATTTTGCTGACGTCGAACTTGAGGTTGGTTATTATCTATGTTTTAGTTTCGGCCATGCTTAGGCCTTCTTTTCAGTCTCTGTACTTTTCTTTTATGACTATCTGTGGTTGTCTGGAATAATGTTGGATGCTTTGTGAATGTTGGTTAATTTTTAACTGCTTTCAATTATTATTGTTGTTGTTTCTTATGCAATGCAAGGATCTGCGAATGGATGAACACACAGACGCTTATCAGACTGTGGCTTCACAGCTTCATTCTGAGCGGACCTCTTCGCGTCTCGCCTACCGTACTTGGGAAGCAGGGCGTGACATTAAGTGTCATTCTCAAGTTTGTATAGGAAAGAAGAGATTAGGCTATGAGAAAAATGACGTATATCATGGTTAATGTTCTCACCAAAATTGGTATTCATGACTATAATGTAATGTTGTGCATATTCATAATGTCCATGCTACATTCATAATCTAGCTAAAAATTGGTATTCATGACATTAATGTAATGTTGTGCATATTCATAATGTCCATGCTACAATAAGGATTCATGCTCTAGGTAAAAGTTATGAAGATTATGTCTTGCTAATGGTAGTAATTTGAGGACATTAATGTTCATGCTAATTCAAATATGCTCAAGTGTATGCTAAAATGAAAATGCTTGGGAATTCATGTTACCATGCTAATATCAATATCCCAGCATAATGTGTTCATGAATTTTCCAAAGATCATGTTAATATGGTACTATGTTAGTGTACATGTTAAAATAAATATGTTCTAGTGTCTAAGTTAATAAGCTAAATTATGTTCAAACTATACTATAGTGTGGTAGCTATTGTTGGGGTTTTGGCGGACCCTAAGAGCTTGGATCTGTGTCTGTCCTAAATCGGACGGACCACAGGGGCTTAAAACGCAGCGGAAAATAAAAAAACAAAACTTTTTAAGCTAGCTAAACAATTTAGCTAGGCTCTAAGGGAGCCAGAACCTAGCCCAATCTTGCTAACTTGGGGTGGATCTGACCACCCCAAGAAAGATATATACTAAAGCGACAAAATTAAATCTACACTAAAATTACTTAACCACATACCCGGAATCTTGGCCCTGGAGCAGGCAAGATGTACAGCACCGTCTTCTGAAGCTCCTCGTAGCAGAGTCGCCTTGACTCGATCCGCCTGAGCCGCCTCGCACCCTCGAACCGATCCGCCCGAGCCGACTTTCGCCTCCAAGCCGATCACACGCGGTAGAAAGTTTCACATGAGTAGAACCCACGTCTTAGACGTCTGGATCCAAATCCAAACCCCCTTCGTAGTCTTGCTAGGACTACTCCGGAGAATAGGAAGAGAGAGAGAGAGAGAGAGAGAGAGAGAGAGAGAGAGAGAATAGTTTAGTCGCCGATCGAGCTTGCTCTAAAAGTCTGGAGCTACTCGATCGAGGACTTGGTGTGTTTTTCAACGAAGAGAGTGCACCCCTGTTTATATAGGGAGTCGGCACTCACTCTTTCGTTGTGAGCAATGTGGGACTTTTGCAAATGAGAGGAAAATTCAATTAAGCCAATTTAGCTTAATTTGTAGTTTAAGTGAGTTTTTCATAAAAGAAAACTTTAACTAATTAATTCTCTTCGCTCATTAAACTTTAGGCACCAAACAAGCTATCAATCCGAAGGGCTTCGAATGGTGAACACGTAGGAACCAACGTCGACGAATTTCGACTTCGTTTGACCCCCAAACAATTGCCCAAAGTTGGGCAAAAAATCAACTTTCGTAGCCGTCTTTTTGGCGTTTCAAAAACCCTAAAATAACTTAAGTTGCGGGCGCGCCCGCTAAGATTAGCGGGCGCACCCGCCCAAGGCACTGGAGTCGGGCCGCCCGCCCGCTAAAGCAGCGGGCCAGTGCCCGCTGCTTACTGCAGCGGGCCGTGCCAGCTGCAAGCAGCGGGCACTGGCCCGCTGCTGCAGCGGGCTGCGGCCAGCGGGCCACGCCCATTTTGCCTTTGGGAATGGGCTTGTTAGCCCAGTGGATCTAACCCACCTTGCCTTGAACTGTTTTAGTGTTTTTGGGCTCGTTTGAGCTCCGATTTGGACGCGGTTTGAACCTGTGTTTAGACCGGGACGATCCCGTCATCCAGGTAACCCTTTCCAATCTATTTGTTCTTACTAAATTTGTCGTAACCAATTTACGACACGTTTAATCATTGTTTGCATCAGATGCAACATTTGTCCCTATTACTATGACGACTAATTTTCACAACAAGCTTTGTGAATATTAACTATTCAATATCATCAAATGAATTTCTCTTAATTAATCTTCCTATTACTAAGACACGAACACTACTCGGTGTGAGACCCTACAGCCTGACCTTACTACAGGTTGGGGCTCGGAACCCCTAGACGACGATCACCACGAGCAGTAGCTGTCGTCCCTGTTTCAGAATCATCATAACGTGATCGACCCTTTGACAAAAGCATCATTGGGTTTACATTGGCCGTGTCAGTGATGAATGCCGTTAGCTATAGTCCCTTCGTCAAGACTGTGTTTCTGTTGGCCTAGGGTATGGTTTACTGTCAACCCTATTAGATAACATTGGTCAGTATACGGTGGTCTTTGTTGTATTCATGTTGTACTTCTTACAACGTACCCCGGTCGAGGATTAACATAAAGACCGTACTAAGCCTGTAACACTAACTTCCCTTTAACGGAAGTGACGAATCCCATCTTAGTCATCTACTCGTCTTGAGAGCTTCGGGTGCAACTCAACCTAAGATCTTTCAGCAGGTCTAGCCTCGAAGCTAGATCATATGTCTAAGCTACAGGATTCACTCACAGGTTCGTACAAATGACTTCAAGTCATAAGGACCAGCTTACCTATCATCACCCTAGAGTTATTAAAGACAGATTAGTTAAAGTTACCTATTTAATAACTCTAATTTGGTCGTTCTGTGAACTCATTCTCCAATGAGCACCTGTGTCTCGTCTCCGACTTCACCAAGTCGAATGACTATGAGATCATCATTACCCTAAGGTAAGACTAAGACACAGTGGTCTATAGATGTGTCGATATCCAGTTCTCGACACATCTATGACCACGAACCGTTTAAGACTTACGTTTTTATTCGGTCGCTTACTTACTCATAATCGAGATCTTATCTAGATACGTAAGGACCTAACTATAAGTCTATGGATATTATCTAAGTATATTAATACGAACGATTTTATACTTAGGATAATAGGTACCATATACAGTATGAACGAGACGTATATTCAGGATAAATTGCCTTATGGGCATATATCCTCCTACATCTCCCACTTGCACTTAGGCTATTTATCTCGGTATCTCATACCGTTATAGCATATCAGTCACTTGGACGTTTATATCACAAACCTAAGAGTGGATTTACTAACGAGTATCTACAACGAATTTTAATGGATTAATTAATACATCTCTTGATCACACAAGGTTGATCCCTTGAAAAATGATCTGGATCAATTTTTCCTTTCTTTGTATTAGCTAACAATTAGCTTATACAATCTAGATGTAGGGTCTAACATTTCTATAAGTCAGTCTCAGCTCATTCCACTTTTCTTGTGTCAATATGTCAAGTACATACACGACACCCTTAGTCTCTATATACGATTAAATCAAAACGATTTTGATTCAATGTTTTATATAGATGATTTATATAAGTTGGAAATCCCTTTTACTTAGTCCGAGAAACCAGAACTAAGTATACGAGCTGGCTCCCACTGACTTTAAGAATTACCTGGTTAAATACTTCAATATTATATCTAAATCATATTTAGATTATATATACGAAGATATAACCATTTGGTAAGTGCTTTAGATGGAATGTACTAGTGTCAGGTTCGGGTTGACAAATGAGTCAAGTCAAGATCGGTTTAAGGAATCTTGGCATTTGACTCACTCAATCAAACGTCCTACACTGTACTTTTCCCATAACCACATTTAATATTAACTCTTTAATAACTAAATACAGTTTATTAAGAATTAATCTTTATATACGTATAATTGTGATCGCACACAATTTATACGCCCATGGAACCTATACTTAACTACTGATTGACTATAACATTAAGTCAGCTCCAAAAACAACATTTTCCGAAGCTTCGCATCATCATTCGAGAATTTTTGCAACCGTCTCAGAAATCCACAATCACAGAAAATTTAAGCCAATCTCAATCAAATTTCAATCTCAACAGAAAACGCAATTTCCGAGACATTCATTAAAACAATGGTTTCATAAAGATGAACCGTAATCTATTTATCAAATAAACTTTGAGTGTAGAACACTCAATCATTGTTTTCAACCTTTAAGGAATGATACATTTTATTCAACTAAAATTTAGTATCATCCCCTTCTTGATCATGTCTCTTGAAGTCTTTGAACGGCCCTAGCAGCAACGATTACTCAGATTGCCGACCGTCCTCCGCACTTCTCCCAATCTTCACTTCATATAGCCACCTGTATACATTACACAGATGTCTCAGTATCTCATACTATGTGATTGAAAATAATTACGTTTTATTGAATTTAATTTGTTGTACATGAGGTAGAGGCATCAGTATGCCCCTTCTTCTTCTCTGCAAGATAGATCTTACAGTTCCTCTTCCAGTGGCCAATCTTATGGCAATGGAAGCACTCAGATTTTGACGGGGCCCCTTTGGTCTTTTTTTCCCTTTCTTCACCTTCGCAGGTTGCGGGACCTGCCTCTTCTTACCCTTGCCTTTCGGCTGGTTGGAAGAAGCAGACCTAACAACCAATGCAGTCGGCTTCTTCTCAATCTCCTCAAACTACCTAAGCATATTGAGGAGACAAGGAAGATCCGTTTCAAGACTGTTCATTATAAAACCAGTGATGAAAGTCTTAAACTCAGGAGTTAATGACTTCAGGATAATGTCCACGGACATCTCATTGTCCAGGACAAATCCTAACTTGGTGGCATCCTCTATGTACCCGATCATCTTGATAACATGATCTTGTACGGGCCCTGCATCCACCTTTGTGCCCCAGAGGTTGCTAGTGGCTTCGAACTTGGCAGCTCGAGATCACTTGCCGTATAACTCTTGTGCATTAAGAAACATACTTTGAACATCCATATGTTCATGCTTCCTCTGCAGTTCGTTACTCATCGAAGCCAGAGTAAGGCACCTAGCCTTCTCTGCATCCCTCTGGTATATACTTTAGTCAGTATATGTTCGTTGTATAGTTTTAATGGTTTTAATAAAACTATATTCTCCCACTAAATTTATTAAAGCCATAATAATAAACAATTTATTATATAATAACATTTGTGAGAGAGGGATCCGATTACCCTGAGTCTGACAACCTTGAGTGTGTCTCAACAAGTTGTCCGACTCTGCAGTCGGTAGACGAACTCGTCGTCAATCATATTAATTATGATTCCCTATCGATTTTATCCCTAGTCATTTGTGATCATGAGTGTGCTCATCCGGATCATAATGGCTAGCCTAGTCAGACCCTTGTTTTCGTGTCTAGCCTGACTTGCCCCGCCGCTCGGTGTATGCACGACACGTTGGTTTGGGTCAGGACTTAGACTACATTCTTGGTTAGACATAGGCCGATGCTCGGGGATGAGACAACGGTTTTAGTCAGGTCAAGATGTTAATCAAGAAATCGGTTTCTATTAGATTGACATGTCACGGCTTGAGTGTAGCTCAACAACCGTAACATGTTTCTTACAGTTGCCAACTCCTAAAACAAGGAGGGCTATGATTTATCTTGAACAAGATTATTATCGTATTTGACTTAGGTATAGTCGATGGACTTACACAGTCATGAATCGACTCCTTGCGGTCCAGCGGACGCGGCCAGGGAATTGACTAAGCCAGGACCACTTGGTACCCAGACTACCTAGGTTGGTCCATCAAACTTAGCCAAGCACATTGACCGACATCATGATCCATTGAAGGAGTTTTCATCAATTCTATGTTCGTCCAAACAACTAAATGGATTTTAATTAAGAAAACTAGTTAATCCTTATCAACTAGTGGATCCTAAAATTCGAAATTTTATGGATTGGTTGAACAATTTTTATTAAGTCCTTATCAACTATAAGGTTCATTTGTTCAACGTGCTACCTCAATCTAATTAGGATTTTAATAAAACATTTACAACATATTTCAAAAATAGTCTTTTATGAAAATCATCAATTAAACGATTTATTGAAATGATTGACAATCAAAGGGACTACCCTAATCTGGTATTAGGTTTTGATGTTGTTTTGTTTATAAAACATAACATGTCACTAGCTTATTAAAATTTCATCTCATAAAATTTTAAACATTTAATGGCTAACCTAATAAGGTTCATGAATACATTATTCAACATGTCCATTAAAAGAAAATGAAACAACTAATTTATCCGCATAAATAAAAGTTTCATTTAGTGACATATAATGAGTATTTGCAAGTTTAAAATTATCTACATAATAAATAACACGCAAATCTAAAATTTAACAATTAAATTTAAAGAACAAAATTTAAAGCTTCAAAACATTTTATCACATAAAACTAGGTATCATCAAATTATCAAATAATTTTAAAAACATAGGCTTTAAAATTTTAATCAATCATTTCTAAGATTAAAATATCGCATAATAATTTAGAAACATATATGTAATTTAAAAGAAACTAATTTATCTTTTCATCTTATGAAAATAAAATATTTCTATAATTTACATATCCACTAAAGCAATTTTAAAACACTTTTAAAATAATTAGAAATTGATTTAAAAGCTTTCAAATAAAGTTTTTAAAATTTCTAACCTTTATGTAACTTAAGAGAATTAAATTTTGAAAATAAAATATTTCTTTAAAGTTACATAAACATTAAATGCTTGGAAAAATATTATATCTCATAAAAAACTTTTATAAAGCATTTAAACATTGGAGACCTATTTAAAATTTATCGCATAAAAATAAATTGTCCCAAAAAAAAATTTTGTGTTGCAAAAACAATTTTTAAAACACAAAACAATTTTTAAACTAATTTTAAAATAAAGCTAAAATAGTTCGTAGGATTAAAATTAAGCAATTTTAAAGATTTAAAAGACATCGCTTAAATAGATCAAAAGCATAACCATGGCTCTGATACCACTGTTGAGGTTTTGGCGGACCCTCAGAGCTCGGATCTGTGTCCGTCCTAAATTGGACGGACCACATGGGCTTAAAACGCAGCGGAAAATAAAAAAACAAAACTTTTTAAGCTAGCTAAACAATTTAGCTAGGCTCTAAGGGAGCCAGAACCTAGCCCGATCTTACTAACTTGGGGTGGAACTGACCACCCCAAGAAAGATCTATACTAAAGCGACAAAATTAAATCTACACTAAAATTACTTAACCACATACCCGGAATCTTGGCCCTAGAGCAGGCAAGATGTACCGCACCGTCTTCTGAAGCTCCTCGTAGCCGAGCCGCCTTGACTCGATCTGCCTGAGCCGCCTCGCACCCTCGAACCGATCCGACCGATCCGACTTTCGCCTCCAAGCCGATCACATGCGGTAGAAAGTTTCACTTGAGTAGAACCCGCATCTTAGACGTCTCCAAACCCCCTTCGTAGTCTTGCTAGGACTACTCCGGAGAATATGAAGAGAGAGAGAGAGAGAGAATAGTTTAGTCACCGATCGAGCTTGCTCTAAAAGTCTGGAGCTACTCGATCGAGGACTTGGTGTGTTTTTCAACGAAGAGAGTGCACCCCTATTTATATAGGGAGTCGGCACTCACTCTTTCATTGTGAGCAATGTGGGACTTTTGCAAATGAGAGGAAAATTCAATTAAGCCAATTTAGCTTAATTTGTAGTTTAAGTGAGCTTTTCATAAAAGCAAACTTTAACTAATTAATTCACTTCGTTCATTAAACTTTAGGCACCAAACAAGCTATCAATCCAAAGGGCTTCGAATGGTGAACGCGTAGGAACCAACGGTGACGAATTTCGACTTCGTTTGACCCCTCAAACAATTGCCCAAAATTGGGCAAAAAATCAACTTTCGTAGTCGTCTTTTTGGGGTTTCAAAAACCCTAAAATAACTTAAGTTGCGGGCGCGCCCGCTAAACTTAGCGGGCGCGCCCGCCCAAGGCACTGGAGGCGGGCCGCCCGCCCGCTGCAAGCAGCGGGCCGCACCCGCTGCAGATAGTGGGCCAAGCCCATTGCTGCTGCAGGCCAAGCCAGCAGTGAGCCCGCTGCAGCAGCGGCGGGCGTGAGCCCGCCGCTCCAGCGGGCCGCGCCCGCCGTGCAGCGGGCGTGAGCCCGCTGCGGCCAGCGGGCCGCACCCGTTTTGCCTCTGGGCATGGGCTTGTTAGCCCAGTGGGTCTAACCCACCTTGCCTTGAACTGTTTTCGTGTTTCTGGGCTCGTTTGAGCTCCGATTTGGACGCGGTTTGAACCTGTGTTTAGACCGGGACGATCTCGTCATCCAGGTAACCCTTTCCAATCTATTTGTTCCTACTAAATTTGTCGTAACCAATTTACGACACGTTTAATCATTGTTTGCATCAGATGCAACATTTGTCCCTATTGCTATGACGACTAATTTTCACAACAAGCTTTGTGAATATTAACTATTCAATATCATCAAATGAATTTCTCTTAATTAATCTTCCTATTACTAAGACACGAACACTACTCGGTGTGAGACCCTACAGCCTGACCTTACTACAGGTTGGGGCTCGGAACCCCTAGACGACGATCACCACGAGCAGTAGCTGTCGTCCCTGTTTCAGAATCATCATAACGTGATCGACCCTTTGACAAAAGCATCATTGGGTTTACATTGGCCGTGTCAGTGATGAATGCCGTTATCTATAGTCCCTTCGTCAAGACTGTGTTCCTGTTGCCTAGGGTATGGTTTACTGTCAACCGTATTAGACAACATTGGTCAGTATACGGCGGTCTTTGTTGTATTTACGTTGTACTTCTTACAACGTACCCCAGCCGAGGATTAACATAAAGACCGTACTGAGCCTGTAACACTAACTTCCCTTTAACGGAAGTGACGAATCCCATCTTAGTCATCTACTCGCCTCGAGAGCTTTGGGTGCAACTCAACCTAAGATCTTTTAGCAAGTCTAGCCTCGAAGCTAGATCATAGGTCTAAGCTACACGATTCACTCACAGGTTCGTACAAATGACTTCAGGTCATAAGGACCAGCTTACCTATCATCACCCTAGAGTTATTAAAGACAGTTTAGTTAAAATTACCCATTTAATAACTCTAATTTGGTCGTTCAGTGAACTCATTCTCCAATGAGCACATGTGTCTCGTCTCCGACTTCACCAAGTCGAATGACTATGAGATCATCATTACCCTAAGGTAAGACTAAGACACAGTGGTCTATCCGATGTGTCGATATCCAGTTCTCGACACATCTTGACCACGAACCGTTTAAGACTTACGTTTCTATTCGGTCGCTTACTTACTCATAATCGAGATCTTATCTAGATACGTAAGGACCTAACTATAAGTCTATGGATATTATCTAAGTATATTAATACGAACGATTTTATTCTTAGGATAATAGGTACCATATACAGTATGAACGAGACGTATATTCAGGATAAATTGCCTTATGGGCATATATCCTCCTACAGCTATGCTCAAATGTTTCTTAAACTTTTTGTATGAAAATTGTGTTCATGCTAAAGTTCATGTTAATATGTTTACTATGCTCATGCTAAAAAGCTAGTGTACATGTTAACATAAATATGTTCATGCTAAAATGTTTATGCGCATGCCATGTTCAAGCTATCCATATGTTTATGCACATGTTCCTAAATTAAGAATAGTATGATAACATGCCAATGCCATGTGCTTCTAATGCCATGTTTGTGCCAAGTTTCATTTAATCGTGTTAGTATGCTTATGGATATGATAGGAAATGATTATGCTCTATGTTTAATGTGCTCATGTTAATATGTCATGATTTTATTAGCATGCTTCATGATTATATTAGTTGCTACGTTTGGGTGTTAAGTTTCATATGTTGTTTGTGATTAATAACACTACGTGATTAATGAAATGCCGTAATGTTCTATGTGAAGATTTATAATGCGATGTTCGTTATTGAATCACGACATCGATGAAATGATGATGTCAATGAAATGATGTGTATATCGGTAAATGAGACTGTGGAATTGTTAAATGATGGACTTTGTTAGGTGGTAAAGAGTGAGAATTATTGAGTCTAATAAACAAAACTGGAAGACTCGGTCTACCCTGAGATAGGTGAGCATTCCAGTCTTTGGGTTTCGGGGAAACACGTGTAAAATGTACGCTTAAAGATTGGACTAGATATGTATCTCACTCGCACTCCCGGCAGCCGACAGGGGGAGTTGGGTAGAGTTGGAGAGGCCCATGGTGTACTTGTGATGCACCATGAGGTACTTGAAATGACATGATAATTCTCACTCCCGATAGGGGGAGTTACGAGAGGCCCCATTTGTCACGGTGCTCGTGTCGCTGGCGGGGGTACCACTTTTCCACCTACCGTGGGTGAGGTCCAGTACCTTATATCCTACATTTTACTTGGGTTTCCAAAGTATAATCATAACTGAAATTTTCTGAATCATCATCTGTAATATTGAAATTATTTTCTGTCGGTGTTTCCTATCATTTCTTATAGTGTTTTCCTGTTATGCTCAGTACCATGCATTTCTTGTTATTCCTGTAGTGTTATGCAGTGTAATCCTGTTATGCTCAATACCATGCTTGTGGATGTGTTGTTTTTAAATTATGCAATTAATTCATTGTCATTCTTATCATTGATAGTCTGACCACTAGTAGTTAGGTAGAACAAATTTGAGACTAGCATATTACCTAGGATTGTTAGATTCCTACTGGGCACTCATTGACGTGTCCCTCCCCCTTTCTCCCCAGGATTAGAGTCTAAGATGGCAGAGCAGGCCCCTAACTAGGAGATTACCCCAAGTTTCGAGCTAGTGTGGAGCCCTGAGAGTGGGATTTCATGGAGCTGAGTTCGCAGTAGTAGTCTAGGGAGTGAGTTGTACCCAGGTGTGTGGAAACTGTTCTTTTGTGTGTTTGGGGAATTTATTTTGTTATCCCCTTTTATACCTTGTACAATTGTGTATGTAATTTGTAACCTTTTATCTTAATGTATAAATGTTCTGTGATCTCTGTGTTATAATAATAGATTATCTATGTTGGAGCACACTTTCAGTTTTCCATGTCTGCAATATTCCAGTGTGTCGCAGTGGCATGTGAGAAAGTATCAATTAATTATGATTTACACTTAGAAGTATTTAGATTCAAGGGGTCAAAGCCTTCGGTCTAGATACTGCCGTGGCCTTGACTCTCTGCATTCTTAACAAATTCCCAGAAATATATGTATTTCCATGTATTTCGGAGAAGGGGGTGTGATATGGTTTTTGTGATGGTCCATGCAGGTCAGCTCATACTGCGATATGCGCACGAATGGTATAAATAGATGCTTTGACATTATGATTCTTTATCTTGTATAGATCTATATTGTTTTATTCTCTTTCACAGAATGGATACTAGAAACAAGGCATCTTCTTCCAAGGTGGCTCACCCCCAGCTTTCTCTGTTAGAGAAGATCTTACTGGGAGTTTAGGTGAGTTTGAGACATCAGACGGAGATGTTGGCTAAGGCTTAGACTCAGAAGACTACTAGCTTTAAGCAGTTCAAAGAGATGCCTTTGAGATTCTTCTCGGGCAATAAGAGTCCATTAGAGGTTGAGGAGTGGCAGAGACATACCAAGGATGATTTGCTCGCAGTTGGATTTCCACAAGACGGCTGGGTGGACGCTGCACAGAGACAGTTGACCAATCAGGCTCTAGATTGGTGGGATGGAGAAGAGCTTCATCTTACCAAGCCTGTCTCATAGGAGAAAATTAAGGAGCATTTTGAGTTTAAGTTCCCCCAAGAGATAATGAAGGATGAGTGAAGGCAGCGTTTGAGCGATTGAACCAAGATTGCCAGAGTATCAATGCTTATGCTGCTGAGTTCTCCCTATTGAGCAAGGTTGCTTTAGAGTTAGTGACATCTTATGCCACTTGAGCTAGTCACTTCCACATGGGCCTTGATCCAGAGTATAGATGTCACGACCCGCTTCCCTAATATGGAAGGCAAAACGTGAGGAGGTCCGCTCAGACGTGGAGCTGTGAAGCTGCAGTCTGATAAGCGTCTGTAAAAATTTCGAGAAGTAGCAGGTCCTTGCATCGCGACGAAACAACAACAATAATAAAGCAGATAAAAGAACATCCACCAACAACATCCAACAAATATTTCAACATCACAGAATAGTCACAAAAGTATAAGTCTAAACCAAGCATGGCCAAACAAAACAAAGAAAGATAGGCGCTAACAGCAACTAAGGAAAGGTAACAACTAAGGGGAGACTCCAAACGAGTCTAGGACTGGTCACCCGTGTCCTCGAACTCGGTCTCTGCAGGGACCTCAAACTCAGCGTCAACGAACTGCTCGTCCTATGCGACCTGCTCTGTCTCAAAGCCTGACATGTGACACCCAAAGAGAAAAGGGCACATGTCAGTAAAAGTCTCCCAAGGGAAGCAGAGAACTTTTGTGCAAGGATATAATAAACTGAAACAACTAACAGTTCTAATATAATGAGGTGATATGACATTTTAAGGATGCAGTAATTTTAATATGACATGAAACATGCAATACAAGCAACAGAAACATGAAACATTATCCATTCACTTTGTGCACAGGGTTTACGCCTTTTGGCTGAAGTGGCTGTACGTGCACACTTCTACGCTCAAGTGATCGCTTAACCCTACCCCTCCACGTGTATCGAGCGTTGGTTTCCCAACAACACTGTGCTCGCTTCTGGATCACGAGCCAGGAAGTGTTTTTCAATATGGCATAGGGTTGTGCCTGCAAAAGCAGG
Organism: Scilla litardierei; assembly: GCA_030789695.1. NCBI lineage: Eukaryota > Viridiplantae > Streptophyta > Magnoliopsida > Asparagales > Asparagaceae > Scilla > Scilla litardierei. The sequence continues at coordinate 383,602,310 of CM061142.1, forward strand.
TGCCTAGCCTCAATAGCAATAACATTTGTAGCGTGTGCTACTCAATCACGAAGAACACATGATGCATGACATGACATGAGATGAGCAGTTAAAGTGCGTACCGTTAATTGAAAATTAAACATGGCATGGCAGCATGAATGAAAGCAAGTAAAGTGTCGGATCTAGTTTCGTTGTCAAACTAGATCAAAAAGGCGTCTAGGCAGCTATCATTTCACTGCCTAGTCTCTTTAACTCTAACAAATAAATTGGCCTAAAAATGTGGCCTAAACATTTACTGGCAAGTATCACTTGCCTGTTTCCGGTGATATCAGTTGTCGTTGGTTCGCCTCGACGAGCGTTACGCTATAGAACGACTGGTTCTCTGTTTTGGTTAAACAATTCACCGAATTAGATATATTACGAGATAAGTCAAAATATCCAGTTACTCCTTAAATTGGTTCTCTGGCTAGGGTGGCGTTTATATTGTGTTAAATTAACCTGATACACTTTATATCACTTAATATTATTAACCCAACATTTCTAATTTACTGAAACTACTTAACGAATTATCATATAAAATTAAACTAACACTACTAACCTATTAGTTAAGCGTCTAATTAACATTATTAAACTAATTAGGGTACGGTTATATGAAAACTTCATCTACTACAACTTATATAAAAATAGCTATTTAACACATTCTGTCGCTCTTCCCTTATATTAAAACTCCACCAACTTATTTAATTAAAACAAGGCTGACCCTCTCTTTCAGTACTCTTTGTCACACACTTCCTCTATGTCCTATTTCTCTTCATGTTTTCTTTTAATAAGGCTAACATACCCTCTCTCTCTACCACTCTTTCTTTAATTAATCACATGGGCTGTCACCCATTACTCGTTCATCTTCCATTTTAATAATACAATCACCTCTTCCTTTCTTTTCATTCCCAGCCTTATCGTTTCTCCTTCTGTTCTTTTTTTTCTTCATTGTTTTTTTTGTTCAAAGCTGCAGGCAACCAAACGAAGGGGAGAGGAGGTCTTACATCACGCGAGGAGGGAGGAGCTCGCCGGCGGTCAGGCGGGGCGGCATTCCCGGCCAGGCGACGGCACACGGGTGGCTGGGGGTCTCCTCCGGTGGCTCGCAAGCTGGAGGGGTGGCGCAGCAGGCTTTTGGGGCGGCGCACGGCGGTAACGCGCGCACGGCAACTTCCCCGAGCGGTGGCGCTTGCTGGTGGCGCGCGCGTGGCTGCGGCGATCTCGGGAAGAAGGAGTTCCTTCAGATCTGAGTTTTGGAGTTTTTTGTGTTTTTGGATCTGAATTTGGTTTCGATTTGGGTGTTTTCTCCTTTCAATTTCAGTTTGAGTTTGGGGATTTGATTGTGGGAAGGATTTGGGTTGTATTTCAGTTTGAGTTTGACAGTGGTGATGGTGATGATGTTTTTGTTGTTGTTGGGTTGAAGGAGGATACGGAGATGTAGGTGATGGTGGTGGTGAGATGGAGCTGGTGGTGGTGTTTCCACGGCGGAGGGAGACACCGAGACTTCGTCAGAGCGGCTGGGTCGAAGGGAAGTGCGTGATGCCAAATGAGGAGGGCTTCAGTGTGTTTGCCGATGAAGAGGGGATGGCCTGAGGATGCAAGGGAATTTACGTGATTAAAAAGGATTCATCGATGCATGAATCACATTAATGGAATTTGACTAGCTGAAGAAATTAAGGGATTCTCCTCGTGGCTGACATCAGATAGGTTGGGGGTAGTGCATGTGTTAATTGTCTAATTCATATGTCAAAGGGTTAGTTGGGGGTTTGCAATGAAGAGATGGGAATTAAGTGTGGTTTCTTTGGCTTCTCAGCATGAGTGTGTTATGTATGCATGTGCTGTCAAATGAAGAGGGTATGTGTTTTAATTTATAATAATCAGATATTAATTATGTTAGGTTGGAAGTTTAATAAAGGGAGATGAATGTGGAAATGAATCCCTCGTTTTCTCAGGCTACCAACAAAGGGGTTGACAAATGGGTTAGGGAAAGATAACGTGCTTCTACGTTTTCCTCAGTTTGGAGTTGGGTTACGGGTAGATTATTTAGAGTAAAAATGTAATTAGTAAAGGATATATAGTTATGGTAAACATAATTTGTAAAGACCATTAGTAATGATGAAAGTAATTAGCAAAAGTAATTAGTAAAAATGATTAACAAAAATAATTGATGAATATAAAAAGTATTTAAGGATAGTATCTTAAAAACTTAATTAGTCTAAGGGTCTTATTATTTAAAACTTTTAAAGAAAGTATTTATACAAAAATACGGGTAGTAACGGATACAGGCCGTCACATCCTACCCACCTTATAAAAATTCCGTCCTCGGAATTTCTCATAATTTGAGTTTATTAAATAGAAACCGATAATACTTATGCATCTCATCGTATTTCTACGAGGTAAACTCTATCCTGGAATACTTCAAGATGAAGAAATGAAACTTGTTAAGAAGTGATACAAGTGATGTTGTTAAGATTGAGTTTCGAAAAAGTTCGGATGACTACGCACCATCAATGGCCTTAACCGTCAATAGGCAAGTGAAAAAGGCTAGGGACGGCTACCCAAGATGTGCCGAGATGAGAATGAGAAAAATAATACTGTATATACGTATCCTCTTAACAGCCACCCCAATATTCTAACACACAGGTTGCTAAACTCGTAATCTCAAACAAGTGTTACTAAAATAAATCGTTACTTCTCGTCTCGTCTCGGAATAATGTTACAATTATAAACATATCCTGAACTCAAATACAGGTCCAATACTTTCTCTTTCTGCTTTTTTTCTATCTCATAATTCGTGCCTTAAACAATTAATACTCTAAACAAGGCAACCTCGGAAGGGAAAATACCAACTATCCTCAATCAATACTTCTTACAAATTTCCTCGCTTCTTTGCTTATCGTTAAGGCAGTAACATCTTCTCGAAAAATCTTTAATGTACGATATCCTATCTTTAATGTACGATATCCTTTATACCTAAGTTCTCCAAAAATCTGTACATTCTCATAGGTTGTCCATCCGTAATGTATCATCCCTTGCTCATGGTATAACCTAACTCGTAGTACTATAATTGCGACATCCACAAATCCCAATTCTAATCTTATTCTTGTATTAATCCATTGATATAACGGTGCTATACCAATTACTAAGATGACAAGTACCAATACACCTAGTATGCATCACCATCTACCACTAACATTTATCAGGCTCCCAACTCATCCTTCATCATGACAACTCCTAAGTTTAAGCACCCTAATTATCAAATTCTTAAATCACATCTCATCATTTCTTTTTGAATCTCATCCTAAGCAACTTAGATCAATTAACGCAACTATCCATTCGTATCAATATATCGTATCATTTCCAACGTCTCCATCACTTTACCTATATGATGAAGTCTTGTGGCTTTACATACTCTACTAATCATCATCGTCCTCATAAGTCATGATATGATTCCAAATCCATAATGTACTCGTCTTCTTGTGCACTATTCCTAGTATGGAATCCTATTGAAGCCATTACGTATGGGTATATTCAAATGTGAAATATAACTCTTGAACACATCATTCTATCTCTCTTCTTGTAAATGGATTTTTTTCTAAGTTCTTGGTGTTCATATCAACTAACTTACCTCATCCCAAACCAATCCCATCCGTAAATATAATCTCCTAATAATAATAATTATATTTAACATCCTATAATGCATAACAAAATTCAACATTGTTGGTGATAGAAATAAAGGAAAAAGGATAACATTTTTTTAAAAGGGTTATAACGCAAATTGAAAACTAATCTTGTTAATGTGGTAATAAGTAACAGATGCACTTAGACGGTAACCAAGAGATAGTGTAGGATACAGAGTTGCATGATGTAACTAATCAAGTTTGTGACGAATGGGTTCAGGTGAGACAAGGGTATGGAGTTAGCTTGATCAGGAAGATGATCTTACATGTACAAGAAGTAAGAACAGACATGCATATACGAGCGGAAGGTAAAGCACCTGTGGCTGCTAAAGTGTGGTAAGTAAAGTGTATGTAATGCATAAAGTAAAGGTGACTGTGCAAGTGCAAAAGTAACGACGATGGCATGGTATATGGTAGCAACAACGTTTTAACCAACAGACAATGTGATGACAATAGTAAGACAACCAGGTGGACGCAGTAACACTGAAAAGACAAGCAATGTGCAAGCATGAGGAAAACAAACGTTGCTTGACTATCTAATAGTGTAGGCTGGGCTAATAATAAGAAGTCTAGCTTAAACTCCTAAACCAGCCAGGCAGTCAGGGCTTGAAGGCACAGGTCACTTCTATGACCGTAGGACAAGTCCTTTGGTTGAACAACCCCCTTTTCATTCCTTTCTAGACACTGATCCAGTAGTAATTTTAAGACCGCTTATTATTACATCGTTCTATCACGTTCGAGTAGTCTTGACTTAGTCTGTAGAATAGTGATATCGAATCAGTAGTCGTGACAAGGGTTAGCTTGATCATGTGGCATAGAAATGGTTATGAATGATTAAATGGGAGAATGGTAGGTATGTATAGAATGTGACAATGTCCTAATAACGTATATACGGATAGTGAGTATGTGGTATAAGTTAAAACAGTAGATAAGCAATAGACGAAAAAGTCATTGGTGTAGAGATGTAGTGTTTGTTTCGTAAATGGAGATAGATTTTTTTTTCAAAAATTTTAAAAGTATAAATACGATGAATACAGAACTAATACACTGAAATAGTTGAAGTTTTATTTAAGTATAAAAAGTATTTAAAATTAGTATATGGTTGATTGTTTTGAAATCTGTTATAGTATAGTAAAAACGGAAATGCCATACATAGTCATGACTCACGTCCTTTTGGTCAAGCGGACACGGTCAGGGAAGTGACTAAGCCAGGATCACTTATCCCAAGTCTAGCTAGGGTGATCCAACAAACTTAGCCAAGCACATTGACCGGATCATGGTCCATTGAAGAAAGCTTATCATTTATATGTGTGACATCAATAAAAAGGTATAGATGGTATAGATTAGTAATCATTAAAAATTTAGTGACTAAAAATTTTTAGCGAAAGAAACTCAAAATCAAATAATAATTTTAAGTCAGTTAAAAAATATGAGGCCTATGTAAAAGATTTTTAAAGAAGTTAAACTGGGCGAGAAATTTCATAAAAGAGATATCGATAGTAAAATCAGTATAGTAATGGGAGTGATTCAAAGGATAATGATGGCTGTCAGGAATATCACATGGGTAGAGAGTAAGGAGGGAGTAGAATGGTTAAAATGTAAACACGACGGGGAATTAACTTAGGTGAATCTGCTACGATGGAATTCTACGGTCATTAACATAGCGATGTAAGGACTAGGAATAATAATAAAATTAGGGCCTAATTATTAGGTCGACTAAAGATCAGGAGAACTTAGCACTAAGACTTTCTAATGAACTAGATTGCAATAGAGGTATCAGGGAAGGGTCTTAATAAGAGTATCAAAATTTCGTTTTGCTGGCCCGAAATTAATGGACTCAACGAACGACTAGGGGAAAAGCTCTATTGATCTAATATAGTCAGGACTGGGTGGAAGACTACTAAGGTAACCTAAGAGGAGTACAACTAAGTCTCAACGAAAGCGCCTGACTATCAAACCTGGACGTCTATCTAAGTCTTTCTACCATCTAAGACAAGGAAAACCTTCTGATTAGACTCAATTTATGACTTGAATGTTCCGAATATTCAAATGGATGTTGTTATCATTATAGTTGTTCCGATATTTCGCAGATGCAAAGAGGAAGACCTGAATGGGCCACCACTAAAACCTGTCACGCCCCGCTTCCCTAATATGGAAGGCAAAACATGAGGAGGTTCGCTCAGACGTGGAGCTATGAAGCTGCAGTCTGATAAGCGTCTGTAAAAATTTCGAAAAGTAGCAGGTCCTTGCATCGCGACGAAACAACAACAATAAAGCAGATAAAAGAACATCCACCAACAACATCCAACAAATATTTCAACATCACAGAATAGTCACAAAAGTATAAGTCTAAACCAAGCATGGCCAAACAAAACAAAGAGAGATAGGCGCTAACAGCAACTAAGGAAAGGTAACAACTAAGGGGAGACTCCAAACGAGTCTAGGACTGGTCACCCGTGTCCTCGAACTCGATCTCTGCAGGGACCTCAAACTCAGCGTCAACGAATTGCTCGTCCTATGCGACCTGCTCTGTCTCAAAGCCTGACATGTGACACCCAAAGAGAAAAGGGCACATGTCAGCAAAAGTCTCCCAAGGGAAGCGGAGAACTTTTGTGCAAGGATATAATAAACTGAAACAACTAACAGTTCTAATATAATGAGGTGATATGACATTTTAAGGATGCAGTAATTTTAATATGACATGAAACATGCAATACAAGCAACAGAAACATGAAACATTATCCATTCACTTTGTGCACAGGGTTTACGCCTTTTGGCTGAAGTGGCTGTACGTGCACACTTCTACGCTCAAGTGATCGCTTAACCCTACCCCTCCACGTGTATCGAGCGTTGGTTTCCCAACAACACTGTGCTCGCTTCTGGATCACGAGCCAGGAAGTGTTTTTCAATATGGCATAGGGTTGTGCCTGCAAAAGCAGGTGCCTAGCCTCAATAGCAATAACATTTGTAGCGTGTGCTACTCAATCACGAAGAACACATGATGCATGACATGACATGAGATGAGCAGTTAAAGTGCGTACCGTTAATTGAAAATTAAACATGGCATGGCAGCATGAATGAAAGCAAGTAAACTGTCGGATCTAGTTTCGTTGTCAAACTAGATCAAAAAGGCGTCTAGGCAGCTATCATTTCACTGCCTAGTCTCTTTTACGCTAACAAATAAATTGGCCTAAAAACGTGGCCTAAACATTTACTGGCAAGTATCACTTGCCTGTTTCCGGTGATATCGGTTGTCGTTGGTTCGCCTCGACGAGCGTTACGCTATAGAACGACTGGTTCTCTGTTTTGGTTAAACAATTCACCGAATTAGATATATTGCGAGATAAGTCAAATATCCAGTTACTCCTTAAATTGGTTCTCTGGCTAGGGTGGCGTTTATATTGTGTTAAATTAACCTGATACACTTTATATCACTTAATATTATTAACCCAACATTTCTAATTTACTGAAACTACTTAACGAATTATCATATAAAATTAAACTAACACTACTAACCTATTAGTTAAGCGTCTAATTAACATTATTAAACTAATCAGGGTACGGTTATATGAAAACTTCATCTACTACAACTTATATAAAAATACCTATTTAACACATTCTGTCGCTCTTCCCTTATATTAAAACTCCACCAACTTATTTAATTAAAACAAGGCTGACCCTCTCTTTCAGTACTCTCTGTCACACTCTTCCTCTATGTCCTATTTCTCTTCATGTTTTCTTTTAATAAGGCTAACATACCCTCTCTCTCTACCACTCTTTCTTTAATTAATCACATGGGCTGTCACCCATTACTCGTTCCTCTTCCATTTTAATAATACAATCACCTCTTCCTTTCTTTTCATTCCCAGCCTTATCGTTTCTCCTTCTGTTCTTTTTTTTCTTCATTGTTTTTTTTGTTCAAAGCTGCAGGCAACCAAACGAAGAGGGGAGGAGGTCTTACATCGCGCGAGGAGGGAGGAGCTCGCCGGCGGTCAGGCGGGGCGGCATTCCCGGTCAGGCGGGGGCGCACGGGTGGCTGGGGGTCTCCTCTGGCGGCTCGCAAGCTGGAGGGGCAGCGTAGCAGGCTTTTGGGGCGGCGCACGGCGGTAACGCGTGCGCGGCAACTTCCCCGAGCGGCGGCGCTTGCTGGTGGCGCGCGCGTGGCTGCGGCGATCTCGGGAAGAAGGAGTTCCTTCAGATCTGAGTTTTGGAGTTTTTTGTGTTTTTGGATCTGAATTTGGTTTCGATTTGGGTGTTTTCTCCTTTCAATTTCAGTTTGAGTTTGGGGATTTGATTGTGGGAAGGATTTGGGTTGTATTTCAGTTTGAGTTTGACAGTGGTGATGGTGATGATGTTTTTGTTGTTGTTGGGTTGAAGGAGGATACAGAGATGGAGGTGATGGTGGTGGTGAGATGGAGCTGGTGGTGGTGTTTCCACGACGGAGGGAGACACCGAGACTTCATAGGAGCGGCTGGGTCGAAGAGAAGTGTGTGATGCCAAATGAGGAGGGCTTCAGTGTGTTTGCCGATGAAGAGGGGATGGCCTGAGGATGTAAGGGAATTTACGTGATTAAAAAGGATTCATCGATGCATGAATCACAATTAATGGAATTTGACTAGCTGAAGAAATTAAGCGATTCTCCTCGTGGCTGACATCAGATAGGTTGGGGGAAGTGCATGTGTTAATTGTCTAATTCATAGGTCAAAGGGTTAGTTGGGGGTTTGCAATGAAGAGATGGGAATTAAGTGTGGTTTCTTTGGCTTCTCAGCGTCAGTGTGTTATGTATGCATGTGCTGTCAAATGAAGAGGGTATGTGTTTTAATTTATAATAATCAGATATTAATTATGTTAGGTTGGAAGTTTGATAAAGGGAGATGAATGTGGAAATGAATCCCTCGTTTTCTCAGGCTACCAACAAAGGGTTTGACAAATGGGTTAGAGAAAGATAACGTGCTTCTACGTTTTCCTTAATTTGGAGTTGGGTTACGGGTAGATTATTTAGAGTAAAAATGTAATTAGTAAAGGATATATAGTTATGGTAAACATAATTTGTAAAGACCATTAGTAATGATGAAAGTAATTAGCAAAAGTAATTAGTAAAAATGATTAACAAAAATAATTGATGAATATAAAAAGTATTTAATGATAGTATCTTAAAAACTTAATTAGTCTAAGGATCTTATTATTTAAAACTTTTAAAGAAAGTATTTATACAAAAATACGGGTAGTAACGGATACAGGCCGTCATAATAGATGGGCCATGTCTATGCTTGATTTACCCACTCATGAGGCAGTGCTGAAGGCATCGAGGATGCATGCCGACAAATCTGAGGAGTGTGGGGAATGTTGGATACAACGTAGTTGGTACTACGAGTTACGATTTATTGTTTGATGATAACAAACATTCGTGAATATTTTTGATGTGTTTGTTAATTGTTTTAATGTGGAAATAAACATGGAGCAAGTAGTGGCAAACTGGTGATTATTGATCGATGGAAATCTTGCAAATTGTACACAGAATCTTGCAAATTGTACACAGTGGCAATGTCGAAATTAGATGTAAGAGATGGAGATATGTCAATCTCGTGATTAAGAGAATTGGACTTGGTCAACGTGACATGGAGAGATAAGAAGCTAAATTCAAAAGAAAATCAAATAAAATTCAAATCAATTTGGACTAAGAGAATTTGACTTGGTCAAAGTTGGTTCAATTTGGATACAAATTGGATTTGATGTGGTCACAAAACAATTCTACTTCCCATAGGAGATTGACCAAGTTGATTGAACCTAAGAGATGGTATGAGAGCAAATCATATCAAATCAAGCTAAAGGAGTTTTGATTCAATCAAATCTCCTTGGCCCAAGACATATAAATAGCCATCTTCCCAAAGTCAAAAAAAGGAGAGAAAAAACAATAGGGGTGGGGGGAGGGCAACATTGATAGAACCCTAGTTCTCCTACTTCCTTGCCGCAAGCATCCACAACCTTAGCTCTCTTTGAAAAGATGTGAGCTCCTCAAGCCAATGTGCATCAACATCTTCATCCTCAAGGCAATGTGATCATCTTGTGCTTAAGAACGGCCGGCACGACCCTCAGACAATCAACAACATCTTCCACCATGCTGCCAAAGTTTTCGTTTTGTTGCCGTGACTTCTTGCTGCTTTGAAGAATAACTCTTGGTTGCACTTGAACGTCTACAACTTCATACCATGAAGAACAACTCCATTGCTGCCATGGGTAATCATCTACCGTGAGCTCCTCTTCAAGCCAATGCCATGAGTTGCTTTGCTGTTCAATCATAATTCTCTGCCATGGAGATCACCTAGCCACCGAGACTTCATCAGGCTGCCGTAGGTTTTTACTGCTACCCTTGCAAGCTTTGCATCTCCTCTTAAGTCACACACTTGTCGTCGAGAAGAATCCCATTGTCGTGATCTCCTCAAACACAGCCCATACTTGAAGTTTGAAGAAATTACTTTGCGCACAGCCCTATGCAAATCTCAGAAACACTAAAATTGCTATACACACAAACCCCTTCAATTTAAGCTTGCACAATCAACTTCGAGGAGCGGTAACATGAGACCCAGACATCTGATTGGGATACCGTTTGCTTCAGAGCGTAGCTGACGATGTGCCGATTGACAGAGACTACGAAAACATCACAAACTAAGCGCTCTTAACTCTCTATCTCTTTTATATTTGTGATATCGTTTAGTATATCTTTGTATTTTTTTGACGTTCATTTTTGGGGGTGATTTTGGTCGCTTGATTAGTTGGGGCTAGTTAAGTGAAAGTATTTACTAGATTAGTCGTGTTTGATACTTTGGTGAGTGAGGTACATACTGTTGGGGGATATGCTCTCAGATCATTTGTATTCTATGCAAATGAAAATTTAAGCTTAGATATGGACTATTTTGCATTTGATGCAAACCGAATTAAATGTGTCGTAAATAGTTTACGACAATATTTAATGATATAAACGCAAGAAAAAGTTCACGGGTAAGATGGGAATGTCCCGGTCTAAACCCAGGTTCGAACGGCGTCCAAATTGGACGCTAAATGCCCAGTCAGCCCACTTTTTGAGCAGTGGGGACCAATGCTGGGCCCCACAATTAGGTGCAGAACCCTAGGGCTGAGCAGTTTTTGTGACGGTTGATTTTGGACAAAAATCAAGCCTTGGGCCGATCTTTGGGCGATCAATTAGAGGGTCAAACGGACTCCGATTGACTCGCTGTTTTTTCCTATGCGTTCACCATTGAACGCCCTTCGAATTGATAGGTTGTATCAATCATGAAGCTCAACGATGAGGGAGTTAAAATTCACGGAAGTTTGCCCTTTGTGAAAGACAAACTAACTTGATTTAATTAACTCAAATTTAATAGTCCCACATCAGTTGTGGAGAAAAGGGGAAAGTCAGCCGCCTATATAAATAGGGGCCTCCCCCTTCCTCTAAAATTGTCCCAAGCTCCAGATCTGAGCGGCTCCCGTAAATGTTGGAGCACGCTCAGATCTAGGCTTAAATTAATATTTCTCTTCTCCCTAAATTTCTGCCTTACTCATGAAGGGCTCTAGTAAAGCCATGAAGGAGTTCGGATTCGGATCCGAAATCTTGGCGAAGGCTTTCACTCGCGTTAAACTTTCTTCAGCGCGTGGTTGGCTCGGTGACACGAGGATTGCTCGACTAGGGATGCGGAGCGGTTCGAGGAGCGGCTCGGCGTGGGACGGGGAGCGGCTCGGAAGACGGTACGAAACATCTTGCCTGCCCCAGGGCAAGATTCTGGGTATGTGTTTTATAAGCATTAGCTTAATTTAATCGTAGTAGGTTAGATCCTTCTTGGGATGGTCAGATCCATCCCGAGTCGGCATAGATCTTGGCTAAGGGTCTTGTACCTTAGGGCTAAGTTAAAATGTTTAACTGCATGTTAATTATATTAACTTGTTTATTTTTCCGCTGCATATTTTTGCTATCGTGTTCCGTCCGACTTAGTTTTGCGTAACGATCTAGCATTGCGATTTTATTAAACATTGAAATGCTTTTAAAATACTTTTAAAATGTTTTAAAGTTATGAGATAATTTTTAAAAAAATTTAGATTCCTTTTAAAAATGTTTTAAAATTTATGTGATATTTTTTAAAAGATGTTTTTAAAAGCCTAAAATTTATGCGATAAGGTTAAAATGATTTTAGATGTTTAAATATTTTATATGATAAATTTTAAGCATGAAAATTTTAAAATGATGTTTTAAATGTATGTGATAATTTTAAAACTGATTTTAAAAGTTTAAAATTTTTATGCGATAAATATTTTAAGTAGCATGCAAATTTTGTGATCTTAACAAGTTTTTTATTTTTCTGAGATAAAATAAAATGTTTTAAAAATCATACTTTTAAATTTAAATGTTAAATTTAAGTATGCATGCTAAACTTGTTTATTTGATAAATATTATTCTATTTAATTGTTAAATAGTTGTACATTTATCTTTTATGCGATAAAATTAGTGTAACTTTATGTTAATGGCTATGCAAATGTTGTCACTTATTTGATAACACAAGACAACCCTCTTAGGTTAATCATTAAGAACTCGTTAAAATTTATGAGATAAATTCTAATGATATGCTATGTTTTAATAAAACATTAACAACACTTTAAGACCTAATTCCTGATTAGGGTAGTCCCTTTAATGAAAATTTTAATTCTAATTGTTATGAAATTAATTCTCATTAAAGGACTTCGCTTTTAGTGTTGTTAATAAATTTATTAAAATCCTAATAACGATTAGGATAGCACGTGAACCTATAGTTGATAAGGATTTAATAAAAGTTATTAAACAAATCCTAAAATTTTGAATTTAAGGATTCAACTAGTTGATAGAATTAATTAGTTGTTAATAAAAGCTTTTTAATCTATGGCACGCATATAAAAATGACAAGCTTCATTCAATGGACCATGATCCAGTCAATGTGCTTGGCTAAGTTTGTTGGATCACCCTAGCTAGTCTAAGTGATAAGTGATCCTGGCTTAGTCAATTCCCTGGATGTGTTCTGTGGACCACAATGACGCGAATCATGATTATATGACACCATTGACTATATCTAAGTCAAATACGTTAATAATCTTCTTCAAGATTAGCAGTAGCGCTCCTTATTTTAGGGGTTGGCAACTATAGAACCCGTGTTCTAGTTGAGCTACACTCAAGCTGTGACATGGCAATCTTATAGAAATCAATTTCTTAAACACATATGATGTAGTCTAAGACCTGACCCAAACCGACATGTTGAAGATAAACTGAGCGCCGGGGCAAGTCAGGCTAGACACGAAAACAAGGGTCCGACTAGACTAAACATTGTGATTTGGATGAGCACACTCATGATCACAAATGGCTTGGGGGTAAAAACCGATATGAGAGTCAAATCCGATATGATTGATGAAGAATTATCTACCGATCGCAGAATCAAGGAAATTATTGAGCTACACTCAATGTTGTTAGGCTCAGGGTGATTGGATCTCTTACCCATTTATTTAATTGGATTAAATCGTTCATTGTTAAGACTTAAAATGATCGTAAAAATAGTGGGAGAATATAGATAGATAAAAGACATTCTACCTATATTTAATATTGAACATATGCTAAACTAGTGTAAGTTCTAAGTTTACAAAAGGAATCAAAATATAATATTTTAATGGAATAAGTTAACTGGTCAAATAGGTTGATTAATTGAATATCAAGTTAAATTCTAATTGATAGAATTAAACTATATTCTTGTTGACATTAAAATGACCTTCTTAAAGACAGACTTAAGAAATATGATTTTATTAAGTTCTGAGTCCAACAAATAAATGCACGTTACATGTCACTCGCCTCTATAAGGGGCAGCTCGAACATTTGAATATTCGAAGTATGTTTCTCCTTACAACTTAGTGAGCTACGCTCAAGGTTGTATGGAAAAAAAATTTTGATCCGCAAAGTTCGAGAATTCGATCAAATTGGTTGAGTCGATTATGAGTGCATAAACGGTGCAAGGCTGTGTATCCCAACCGGATCTTGAGACAAGCAACTTGTTGAGCTACACTCAAGGTTGCAAAGCTCAGGCGTTTGGATACATGAGATGCTTGCATAGCTATTCATTTATGTTGGGCTATTTAATATCTAAATGTGATTTAGAAAAAGAAGAAGGCACTCCAGAAAGTCAATCAAGTTAAATAGTTTAGTTTATCACTAGTAAAGGCATAAGTAGGAGGGAATGCAAATGTGACATATTTTGATGTCACGATTTATAATTATTGTTATACAAAAGGTTAACATATTTTGACGAATGTCGTCACATTGCTTCTGAAGCAATGAGTAATATGTATAACGATAATATATATTAAATGTTAATATATTAATACACAAGATAATATCAAACTTATATGTCAAAATAGACTAGGCCGTATCGAGGGACTAAGCTTCACAAGTCACATAAAGAGTGGTCTGACCTCTCGTATTATGAAGTCTGCGGACACTTGTGAATCTTATCCTCTTAGTGTAATGGCCGAAACCCATCTGTAAGACAGTGAGAGAATGAGTTTTCGAACTCAGTCTCGTACATACTGATGTACCCAAGTCTAGATTAACCAAAATAAGTTATTCTTATATTTTATTAAGACACGTGTTCTTGATGAAACATAAGTCTGATAAAATAAAGAACGAAATGAAAAAAGTATTTAAACTGATTCGATTAGATCGAATGGTCAAATACTTAGCTATATAAAATCTTGCGTAATTAAAAAATATGATTTTCTCTTAGGATAAGTCTGTTAACACATCGATGTGTTAAAAGGTATGAATCACACTTAGTTAGACTTGGTGCGATCCATAGCAAGTGACTCTGAGTTAAGTCCTCCCTCTAGGTTAAGTCCCAGATAGTAATGCTTATGTTTTGATAATGGTCTATGAGGACATTATCAATAATATATTCATTAAATCAATCGTAAGGAAGTTGTATAATTACTCGAATCTCGTGAGACTAATTGTAGAGTTAGACATCATCATTGATAATGACTTAGTCAACTTCCGGGATGAAATTCGGAGTATTAACTCCGATTTATAACTTGATGCAATCAGAATAGGTCCGTGTGTGTAAATAAATTTTGGAATTTAGTTTACGTGCCCAAGAAAAATGTTTCCTCACTTTCTGCAAGTAAATCTTTAAGTTAAAAGATTGGTGCAGAAAGAAAATAGTGAAGTACAATCATATTGGTCGAGAACGGTTTTCATCCTAATTCCTATAAACGGATTATGATGAAACCGTTTTCGCCAGCAAATGTGTACAGATCTACTCGGACCAAACTCGATGTAAATGCTCATGTTGACCATAAAAACTGGAGCATTCACTTATAAGTTCGTTTTTCTAAATATGATTTAGAAGAATCAACTTATATGAATTAGCCAGAAAGTTTTCAAGGTAAGTGGGAGCATATAAATTACATGCGAGGCATCAAATGGATGGAACATATATTTTGACAAAGTAATCAAAAAGTTTGATACTTTATCAGAAATAGATATGAACCATTTGAAATGACCAGTAACAAATGATTATCGTAAGGTACGATGAGCTGGATAAGATCCAAGGAAATAAAATATTATGGATTCCGAAAGACCAAGTGAATTATTTGAATAAGATTCAAATGGTTGGTCCAACATGAACATATAAACCCCTTAAGTCTATAGAGTAGACGGTTTAGAAGATCCACTCACGAAGGCTCTAGCACATGAGGTCTAGAAAGACTTATGTGTAAAAACGGTATAAGATACCGAGATAAATGGGCCTGAGTGCAAGTGTGAGATGTAGAGAGATGTATACCCTCGAGGCAATTTATCTCTGTGTAAACAATATAAACATCTTGTTCGATATAACAGTAAGCTGTTTGGTAATAATTTATCTAAGTTATATTATAATGTAGTAAAGGTTAGATATTAACTTAGGTAAAGTCCCGAGACTTTATACAAGGTCAAACATGTATCGAGATTAGTATCTCGATCATGGAGAAATATTTGACCGTTTGTAACGTAAGTCTAAAAAGGTTCGTGGTCGTAGATGTTTCGAGACATGGATATCGAAACATCGGATAGACCATTGTATCTTAGTCTTCACCGTATAGCGGTGACGGTGATCTCATGGTCGTTTGACTTGGCAAAGTCGAAGACGAGACGCATGTATTCATTAGAGAATGAGTTCACTAAACGATCCACAAGAGTTATCATATGGTTATATTGACCAATCTGTCAATGATAACGCTTAGTGATGATAGGCAAGTTGGTCTTTTGACTTGAGGTCATTTTACGAACCTGTGCGTGAACGGTGCCACTTAGATCACTGACCTAGCTTCGAGGCTAGGCCTGTCGAAAGGTCTTTGATTGGGTGTCACTTGAAGCGTACGAGGAGAGTAATGACCAGGAGAGGATTCATCTCTCCCATTCAATGGGAGTTAGTGTCGTAGAGTTAGTTCGGTCTTTAGTAAAATCTCTGATCAGAGTATGTTGAAGAAGTCCAACATTAGTTGACTAAAGATCGATGGAAACTAACCGGAGTCAAGTTATTGGGGTTGACAGTTTGACTGTACCCTAGACTTGATCTACACGACATAGTTTAGACGAAGAGACTAAAAATGCATAATTCATCATAGACACGGTCAGGGTGGTCCCGACAATTCTCATGTTGATGAGCTAACCATATAATTATGATTCTGAAACAGGGATGACAGCCATTGCTCGTGGTCACTGCCGTATAGGGCTTCGAGCCCAACCTATAGTAGGATCAGGCTGTATGGTCACACACAGAGTGCAACCTTCGTCTAGTAATAGGTAGAAATTAGTTAGAGAGAATATTTTGCATTATGATGCAAGGGATAAAATATTGTAAAAGATGTTTGCAATTATCTCCTGCATTCAGGATAAATGATCCTGAGTGGAGGTGGGAGATATTGGGGGATATGCCCTCAGATCATTTGTATTTGATGCAAATGAAAATTTAAGCTTAGATATGGACTACTTTGCATTTGATGCAAACTGGATTAAATGTATCGTAAATAGTTTACGACAATATTTAATGATTTAAACGCAAGGAAAAGTTCATGGGTAATGTCCCGGTCTAAACCCAGGTTCGAACGGCGTCCAAATTGGACGCCAAATGCCCAGTCAGCCCACTTTTGAGCAGTGGGGACCAATGCTGGGCCCCACAATTAGGTGCAGAACCCTAGGGCTGAGCAGTTTTTGTGACGGCTGATTTTGGACGAAAATCAAGCCTTGGGCTGATCTTTGGGCAATCAATTGGAGGGTCAAACAGACTCCGATTGACTCGCCGTTTTTTCCTATGCGTTCACCATTGAACGCCCTTCGAATTGATAGGTTGTATCAATCATGAAGCTCAACGGTGAGGGAGTTAAAATTCATGGAAGTTTTCCCTTTGTGAAAGACAAACTAACTTGATTTAATTAACTCAAATTTAATAGTCCCACATCGGTTGTAGAGAAAAGGGGAGAGTCATCCGCCAATATAAATAAGGGCCTCCCCCTTCCTCCAAACTTGTCCCAAGATCCAGATCTGAGCGGCTCCCGTAAATGTTTGAGCACGCTCGGGTTTAGGCTTAAATTAATATTTCTCTTCTCCCTAAAGTTTTGCCTTACTCCTGAAGGGCTCTAGCGAAGCCACGAAGGAGTTAGGATTCGGATCCGAAATCTTGGCGAATGCTTTCACTTGCGTGAAACTTTCTTTGGCACGTGGTTGGCTCGGCGACACGAGGATTGCTCGACTCGGGATGCGGAGCGGTTCGAGGAGCGGTTTGAGGATTGGCTCGACGTGGGACGGGGAAAGGCTCGGAAGACGGTGCAGAACATCTTGCCTGCCCCAGGGCAAGATTCCGGGTATGTGTTTTATAAGCATTAGTTTAATTTAATCGCAGTAGGTTAGATCCTTCTTGGGATGGTCAGATCCATCCCGAGTCGGCATAGATCTTGGCTAAGGGTCTTGTACCTTAGGGCTAAGTTAAAATGTTTAACTGCGTGTTAATAAGATTAACTTGTTTATTTTTCTGCTGCATATTTTTGCTTCCGTGTTCCGTCCAACTTATGACGTGCACGGATTTTAGCCCTGAGGGTCCGCCAAAACCCTACACATACTTGGTGAGCTAAGTGTTAGAGCACGAAGTTCTGTGTTGTGTTGTATCTTGATACTATTATTCTAGTATTTACTTTAGGGCTGGAGTAGGTCGTTGGGGCAATCGAACCAGGGTAAATCTCATGTACATTCTGTCTTTGCTTTTGATATCGATATCTGCATATTATTTTGCTCTGAGATTGATTGGTTGAGTATGAATTATTTTTATCTGAAAAATATTTTATAAGCCTATTCAACCCCCTCTAGGCTTAGACCATGATCCAAAGGGACGACTCCTGTGGTAGCTGATAGATGTCCAGCGGGCATCAGAAGAATTTCCTTAGATATGTGTAGACTGTCCAGTTTAGAAGGTCGGGAGCGTTACCGTCTTCTTAGAGACTGACATCTTATCAGCTTTATGGGAAGCTTGTACATGAGAAGAAGGACTGTAGAACGTTACTCAGGAGATGCTTTACATGTGGAGAGTCAGGACATATTAGCAAGTTTTGTCCTCGGCAGGGCAGCTCTCCAGTGCCTATAGCACCTATGGCAGCGAGACCTATGCAGCAGCCTCTTCCACCTGCTCCACAGAGGCTGCCACACCCAGCGCCATCGGGACCGAGTCATCCAGCTCCTAGGGGACTTCCTTTGTCTGGTCATCAGCGTACTTCTCAGAGGACAGTCCTGACTCCCCAGAGGCGTCAGGCTTTCACGATGTCTGCGGTAAAGGTGGAGAACACCGGTCAGGTTATCAATGGTATATCTCCGACCTTACCTTGAGTAGTGCATGTTATATATGTATATACATGTGAATATGTTTTTTCCTTTACTTTGAATCGCTCCACTTCACCTTCCTTATTAGAGTTATTCTTGTCTTTCGTTACTTGAATTGTTCTCGTTAGGCATTATTATGGTTGTTTCCTTCCCCGCCTTGTCACTCTTTGATTCTAGGGCTTCCCATTGTTTCCTGTCCCAGAGATTTGTGATCGAACACTCGATTCCAATGATTTCTCTCACCATTAGTTGGAATATCAACACGGGAAATTATGTACTATGTAGTTCTCTAGGTTGTTGCTAATGTCCTGTTGAGATTTGTTGGCAGGGGCTGTATGCTGTTTTCTTGGTGATAGAGATGCCTAGCTTTGAGGCTGTATTCGGGATGAATTGGTTGGGTATGTTTTATAACATGATTTACTGTAGGCAGAGGAGGGTATTTTTTCAGATCATAGACCATCCGGAGTTCGAGTTCATTAATGGTAGCAGTACACTCGAACCCATGAAGTTTAGGGCCAAGCCGATAGAGGTTGTGGTGATGGCGATGGCGATGGCGATGGCGATGGCAATGCAGGCTGAGCCAGATCTGCCGAGGGTTGTTTGAAACTTTCCTGATGATTTTCCAGATGATATCTATGGACTTCCCTCAGATAGATGTTGGAGTTCACCATTGATTTGATACATGGCACACAGTCGATTGCCAAGGCCCTGTATCGTATGGCTACACCGGAGTTGGCTGAGATTCGCACTCAGCTGAAGGATTTGTCGTAGAGAGGATTGATACACTCCAGTATGTCTCTGTGGGGAGCACCAGTGCTATTGATCAACAAGAAGGATGGGTCGCAGAGGATGTGTATTAACTATAGAGAGCTGAATAAGGTGACAATGAAGAATAAGTATGTTCTCCCTCGCATTGATGATATATTTGACCAGCTTGGTGGATCCTGAGTGTATTCAAAGCTGGATTTATGGAGCAGGTACCATCAGGTGAAAGTCAGAGAGTCAGATGTTCCCAAGACGTCTTTCTGGACCCGTTATGGACATTACGAGTTCTTGGTTATGCTCTTTGGCGTAACCAATGCATCTACCACCTTCATGTGGGTGTTGAACCAAGTCTTCTATGAGTATCTGGACAAGTTTGTGGTAGTCTTCATCGATGACATTGGTATACTCAAAGGATGAGGAAGATCATGTTGAGCATTTGCGGATCACTTTGGAGACTCTGAGGCAGCACCAGCTCTATGCCAAGAATACCAAATGCCAGTTCTGGTTGCATACAATGGCTTTCCTTGGACATATTGTATCTAGAGATGGGATATCAGTAGATCCAGAGACGGTTGCTGCGGTGGAGAAATGACCAGTCCCTCGATCAGCCATAGAGATCAAGAGTTTTTTTAGGATTGATGGGATAATATAGAAAGTTCATCAAGGATTTCTCTAAGATCGCTGCACCAATGACTCACCTGACCAAGAAGAATGTTGATTATGTTTGGTCTGAGGAGTGTCAGCGAGCTTTTGATGAGTTGAGGCAGAGGTTAACCACTGCACCTGTCCTGACGATCCCAGATCGATCTGGATGCTTCAGATATTCTATGACACATCGGGCAAGGGAATTAGATGTGTTCTTCATCAGCATGCCAGTGTAGTGGCATATGCCTCAAGGTTGTTGAAGGTACATGAGCGAAACTATCCTATGCATGACCTGGAGCTAGCAGCTGTGATCTTCACATTGAATTTATGAAGACATTTTCTATTAAGCGAGCACGTGAAGATGGACACTGAACACAAGAGCCTACAGTAGCTCAATATGAGACTGTGTCGATGGCTTGAGGTGATGGTGGACTACGATGTTGACCTTCAGTATCACACTGGAAAGGTTAACGTCGTCCCACATGCTCTCAGTTGATTGCCAGATGTGATGATGTTGACTGCTCAGAGGGAGCTTCGTGGGGATATACGTCAGATGGAGATTGAGGTTATCCTCCCAGGTGCCTCTGCGACGATGATGAGTCTACAGATCCAGTCTGATCTAGGACCAAGGCAGCTTAGTCTGGAGATGAGAAGCTGAAGAAGATTCGGGAGCAAGTAGAGGCGGGACTTCGTACTGATTTTTGTATTCATGAGGATGGATCTCTACCCTTCGGGAGTAAGGTATGTGTGCCAGCAGGTGCTATTCGGGACGAGCTATTGAGGGTGGCTCACAGCTCTCCTTATTTTATTCACCCCGAAGGTACGAAGATGTATCGAGATCTGTGACAACATTATTGATGGCATGGGATGAAGCGTAGTGTAGCCAAGAGTGTGGCATTGTGCTTGGTTTGTCAGCAGGTGAATGCCAAGCACTAGAGAGTTGTAGGACTACTCCAACATCGTCCCATTCCAGAGTGGAAATGGCAGTATGTGACGATGGATTTCGTGACTGGTCTACCTCGCACTTCAAGAGGAAATGACAGTATTGGGTGATCATGACTGTTTGACCAAATCAGTACATTTCATTCCTTTTTGGGTCGGCTAGCCTACAAATCATCTCGCTAGGAGATATATAGAGAAGATCGTGAGACTACATGGAGTGCATCTATGTATAGTCTCTGATCATGACCCCAGATTCACATCTCATTTTTGGAGAAGTTTGGAGGCTATCTTGGGGACTCAGTTTAGATTTCGCACTACATACCATCCTCAGACAGTGGGCAGTCAGAGCGGACCATATAGATCTTGGAGGATAGGTTGAGAAAGTGTATGCCAGACTTCAAGGGTTCCTGGGATGACCATCTACATTTAGTGGAGTTTGCATACAATAGTTACCAGGCGAGTATACGAATGGCACCTGCACTATATGGGAGGAAGTGTCACTCTCCTCTCAGTTAGAATGATGTTGGTGACCTGAGCTCCTAGGGACTGAGATCATCGTCGAGGCTATAGATGTGGTGAGGACTGTCAGGGACAATCTCCGTATTACCTAAGACCGCTACAAGCATTATGCAAATACAAAGAGACGACACTTGGAGTTTCAGCCAAGTGACCGTATGTTCTTGAAGATCTCACCTACGCATGGATTGATTTGCTTTGGCAGGCGTGGGAAGTTGAGCCCGAGATATATTTTTCCGTTTAAGATCTTAGATTGTGTTGGTGAGGTTGCATACAGACTTTCTTTGCCGTTGTCCCTCGAGGGTAGACATGTTCCACATATCTCAGCTTAGGAAGTACGTGGGGGACTCCAGTCACTTCGTAGACTTTTCAGAGATCGAGGTGCGACTGAATTTGACATATGATCAGCAACCGATGGCCATTCTAGACAGGAGACACAAGTTGCTCAGGAAGAAGGCCATCAATCTCGTGGGGGTTATGTGACACGGAGAGTCTACAGGGGAGTCCACGTGGGAACTCGAGTACGAGATGAGAGAGAAATACCCTCATTTGTTTGTATAATGGGTTTTGTCTCTTGTACATATATCTTGATTGATGTATAGAAGTATCTTTCCTTTCAAGTTGTTTTGAATTCCGAGTACGGAATTTATTTTAAGGAAGGTAGGATGTAACCCCCCTATTGTGAATATACGACGTATTATGTTACGTATTTCGATCGAAATTATACGCGTACATTTTTGCGTATTTCTGGGAATTTTTCACAATTTTGAAAAAACAAACTCAAAATCATTTTCGTCTTCCCATCTCTCCTTCAACTTGGCCGAACCACCACCCCAATCTCTTCCATGTCCGGCCACCACCAAGCCACCACCATCTCCTCCCCTTGCACCACCTAGACCACCACCACCTCCTCATTGGCTTCCCACTCTAGGCCGAAATCCACCCCTACCCTTGACCAAATTTCATCACTTAACCTCTTTTCTAGGTGTTTGGAGCTTGAAGGAGAAGAAGCTTGGAGAAGGAGTTGGAGAAGAAGGAAGGGAACTTAGGAAAAGCTAGAGCTTGGAGAAGGAGTTGGAGAAGAAGGAAGGGAGCTTAGGAAAAGGAGGAGGAGTTTCACAAGGTAGGGTTCTAGCATTCTAGTTAAGTGTCATTCTCAAGTTTGTATAGGAAAGAGGAGATTAGGCTATGGAAAAAATGATGTGTATCACGGTTAATGTTCTCACAAAAATTGGTATTCATGACTATAGTGTAATGTTGTGCATATTCATAAGCCCATGCTACATTCCTGCTCTACCTAAAAATTGGTATTCATAACTATAGTGTAATGTTGTGCATATTCATAATGTCCATGCTACTATAAGGATTCGTGCTCTAGTTAAAAGTTAAGAAGATTATGTCTTGCTAATGGTAGTAATTTGAGAACATTAATGTTCATGCTAATTCAAATATGCTCAAGTGTATGCTAAAACGAAAATGCCTAGGAATTCATGTTACCATGAATATCAATAGCCAAACATAACATGTTCATGAATTCGCCAAAGTTCATGTTAATATGTTAATATGTTCATGCTAAAATGCTAGTGTAGAAGTTAAAATAAATATGTTATAGTGTCTAAGTTAATATGCTAAATTTTTACAGTTCATGTTAATATGTTTACTATGTTCCAGGTTCGGCCCAACATTGGCCTACGTCCAGTCCCCGACACCCTTCGGGATTTAATGCACTATAGCAACAAGCTATACAAGCACCTAGCTTCCCTCGCTAGGAATTTCCAACGCACACACCTAGTTACAACCAACTAGGATTTCCAACACAAACTTCCCTTATAATTCGGGAATTACAAAACCAAAGTCTTCTTCAAAGACTTTATAAAATATTTGAAAATAGAGTACACGATTTCCTATATGCCAATAATATATAGGTGTTAAACATGGCTTAAGAAAATCCGAAACTTGACATAAGTAAAACACGATTTGATTAAATAGTTGTCTTGAAAATTGATCTTTAAAAATAATGCACTTGGGCCTTTAAAGATCAAGTATTCAAGATTTTAATCTTTGAAAAAGAATATGAATTTAAAACTCAAAGATTAAAATAATATACTTGTAATTTGAATCTCAAAGAATAAAGATTAGAGCTTGGAGATCAAATAAAACAAGCACTGTTCAAGGGCTAAAATGAAACTAAAAATAATCTTAAAAACGTTGCACAACAGAATTAAATCAGTAGCCTTTGAGCGAAGAACATAAATTAGAGCTTTTGGGAACTTTTAAGCACAATAGAGATTTCTTAATGATAAGAATTATTATTTTAAAAACTCTGAAATTATTACTATTTATAGAGAATTATTAGCACAAAATCAGTTTGAAATCAGTTGGAAATCTGCTCAAAAAGTCTAATCTAATGGCTAGTAAACGACTAGTTTAATTTCAAATAAAACTGCCAAATCTGTCATAGTTGACCCAGATGGTCGGTTATTATTAAAAATAGTCGGCTATTATTTTGACAGGGAGTTTTGAATAAAATATTCCTGCCAGTAGTCGACTATCTGGTGAGGATAGTCGGCTATTTCTTGATACAATAGTTTTTATACTTAAAAACACTTGAAAATATTTTATAAAAAATATTCTAAAATACTATATGGTTTAACATATTTAAAACCCATTTTTCTAGAATTTGTGTGTGGGTGGGTGTAACAAATATATATATTGGCTTTAACATTGTATACTTTAACTTACACAAACACACTTCACTAGCCTTTGTTCTTCATTCTTCGTCTTGAGCCGTTTCTCATTGATCTTAAGTATTCGTAAGCTTTATAA
This sequence comes from Scilla litardierei, assembly GCA_030789695.1. Lineage (NCBI taxonomy): Eukaryota > Viridiplantae > Streptophyta > Magnoliopsida > Asparagales > Asparagaceae > Scilla > Scilla litardierei. Next base: position 383,626,607 of record CM061142.1, read on the forward strand.
GTCGGAGCCTTCATATTCTTCAATTCATGGCTCAATAGTAGACTTTTGATCTTGGCTCTAAGTTCTTTGATTTTTTTCACAATGCGCTTAAAAGCTTAATGGCTATAGAATAATATTATATACACTTGAAACAAATATGTTTGTGCTCATATCACTTGTGCACGTCATCAAAATTCACTAGGGTGGGTCTCAATTTCCCAACACTATCCCCCTTTTGATGACGACAACAAATGATATAAAATATGAAAATAATATGAATTTCAAAATTTACTTACGCTTCCCCTGCAGAGATGCATGATTGCTATGGAGAGGTTACTCCCCTGCATCAAAGCTAGTTAGCAATAAGCAATAAGATATGCACAAGTTACATATTATTTTCCATTTCAAGTGTTATTTTATATAGCATGCATTGTGAGCTTTTTCTCTCCCTTTGTCACATCAAAAAAAATTAATATGAACAAAATAGCTTTTCTCCCTAAGACATTGTGATAAGAGTGAAGATTATGACACCAAATGTTGTAAACTTATACGCACAAAATAACCTAAGGTACCAAGTGTTGATGAACAAAATGTGACCTCAAAATTTTAATTTCTTAAGTGTATACCATCAACAAGAATATGATTTCTCAATACCAAGTGTATGAAAAAAATTATCGTTGGGTAATTTAATAGCAAGTGAAAATAGTCAAGTGTAGATAGTCAAGTGTAAGCAAAATGAGAATATAACTGAGCAATTTTTACTAGGCATCTCAATAATTTCTCATAAGAAGTGTAAGTAGCATTTTGCATAAGAATTTTCAATATTATCATGCCCATGCAAAAGAGTATAACTTAGTAAGCACGTCAAGCAATATTTAGCAAACAAATTCAAGTCATAAACTAGCATAACAAATCATAGGTGAGTGTTTGTAGGATCAAATATTACATCATATTCTCACATCATACGGCAAAATTGTGAGAATCACAAGATTGTAGCAAATAATATTACAAATCATAAAGTTGTTCAAAATAACATAACACACATAAATCAACAACATAATATGAGACTATCTGTGTTTGATCTCCTCTTTGATCTTCTCGAGCTCGGCTGTGATTCTTCAACTAAGGTATTGGTGATGACATGTCTATCTTTTATTGTTTGCCTCAAACTCTTGATCCTTTGAAACAAGTCATCTCTACCAACGTTTACATGAAGCTCCAACTTGTCAAGCCTAGATATTATGGCTCTTTGGAATGAGAGCATGTAAGGGGTCATATCTTCAGAAAATGAGGCTTCACCTTGCTCCATAGGTTCTCTTTCTTGAGCTTCGTGTTCTTCTTCTTTTTCACTATCATCAAAACTCTTCCCGGGATCTGCATGGAGTCCCATTTCTATTGAGAGCACCCACATCAAACAAAGTCATGTGTACAACAAAGTGGTTCTCACTGTCAACATCTACTCTAGCGGATATAAAAATATAAGTGAGGTAGTGGCCGTGGTGTAGTGGGGTAGTGGGATTCACGGAAACCGCGCTACGGATGATGTTATTGAAGATAAACTCAGACTAATTGATTTTTATTTTGGCTAACATGGCATAGACGCACTTGGCTTGGTTTAAGGACAATACGGCTCGACTCCCTCCTTTTTTATTAATGTTATAAGAGAGAATATTTGCGAGAATTCGCGCTTTGGGAGTGAGGTGGTCGGTGGGCAAGCTAGCCATGTAGTGTTTTCCTTCTCGATACAGAAGGGTTTCAATGGACCCTCAGGGCATAAAATCTATCCCCGTCCTACGTTGGACGGATGATAGAAGCAGAAAACACAGCGGAACAAAAAAGTCATTAAACTATTTAATGATAGCACTAAGGATTTATTACCCATATCCAGGAAAATCTACTATCTTGGGGTGGGTCTGACCAACCCCAAAGATAGATCTAAACTACTGCAATAATATATGAAAGTATCGTAAAAGAAAACATACCTGGAACTTTGTTTCCACAGAATACGAAGCGTTATTTTCAGCAACCTTCTTTACTCCATGCTTCTAAGACTGGATCACCTAAAGCGAGCCAACTCCGTGCCTCCGAGCCAATCACTCGCCGAAGAAAGTTTCACTTGAGTACGATCCGCATTAAAGACTTTGGATCTAATCCAAAATTCCTCGTCGTCTTGCTAGGACTCGAACAGAGGATCAGAAGAATTTTAGGAGGAGGAAATAATTTTAAGTCTTAGATCGAGCGTGCTCAAAACCTTCTAGATCTTCTCGAATCAAAGACTTGGTGCAATTTTTCCAAGGGGGTTAGCCCCTATTTATATAGGAAGTCGTCCCCCTTCCTCGTCTCACAAGCAATGTGGGACTAAACTAGTTTCGAGGGAAAAATTAAATTAGTTTGCCTTACACTAAGGCCAAACTTCAACTAATTTTTCCTCCCTCGCCGTTGAGCTTTGTAAGTGATACCACATATCAAATCGAAGAGCACTGAATGGTGAATGCATTGAAACAAACATAGATCGATTCCGAATTGGTTTGACCCCCTCAAACAATAGCTCAAAGTAGGGCAAAAAACCATAAACGGCTGAAATTCGTAGCAGTCAATCAATTAGGTTTTATCCCTAAACGTGGGCCCCGCTTGTGGGGTCCACTTGCTGGCTGGGCGCGCCCAGAGGGTGCATCCACCGTTCTAGTCGAGGGCCAGAGCCCACCTGGGCAGGTCCGACCCGCCCGCCCAGGCTGGGCGGGCTAGCCCAGCCCAGCTGGGTTTGGCTAGGCCAGAACTGGGCAAAAGTACAGTTCTGGCCTTTTGTGCTTTAACTTGAGCATTTTAGCTCCTTTTGAGCCGATTTTGGATTCGTTCGAACACAGGTTTTGAATGGAACATTTTCGAAGACCCATGTAACCATTTTCTATGCCTTTATTATTTAAAATATTCTAGCAAATATTTTACGATATATTTTAAACACTTTTTCATCTTATGCAATAATCCATTATGGCATTCTTCTAATACTTATAACGTAATCCTTTTGTGACACTATTAAATCCCATTTAATATAGACTTATTGTCACAAACTCTTTGTGACATTAATTATTCCCGTGCACCCGAGTGCACTTCTCCTTTATTCGTCCTATTACCAAGACGCAAAACCTATTCAGTGTGAGACCGTACATCCTGACCCTACTACAAGTTGGGGCTCGAAACCCCTAGACGAAAGTGACCACGAGCAGCAGGTGTCGTCCCTGTTTCGGCATCATAAGTACGTGATTGACCCATTGACAAAAGTGTAGTCGGGATCACTCTGACTGTGTCCGTGATGAATACCGTAGTTTTAGTCCATTCGTCATAACTATGTTACTGCATAGCCTAGGGTATGGTAAGATGTCAACCCAACTAGCTAGCACTGGTCAGTAGGCTCCGGTCTCTAGTATATCCATTTGTACTTCCTACAACATACCCCGGTCGAGGTTCTACACCAAGAATCGTACTGAGCCTATGATACTAACTTTCCTTGGGCAGAAAAGATGAATCCTTTCTTGATCACTACTTACCTAGTATGCTTCACGTGTCACACAACCTAAGACATTTTAGCGAGTGAAGACTCGTGGCAAGATCATAGATTTAAGTGACACCGTTCATGCACATGTTCATACAATGACCTCAAGTCTTAAGGACCAACTGACCTATCACCACTAGATAGTTATCAATGATAGTTTAGTTAACGTTAACCAATTAATAAATCTTTATTGGGTCATTCAGTGTACTCATTCTCCAATGAGCACCTGTGTCTTGTCTCCGACTTTGCCACGTCGAATGATTATAAGATCATCATCACCCTTTAGGTTAAGACAAAGACACAATGGTATGTCCGATTTGACGATATCATTTTCTCGACACATCTATGACCACTAACGTTTTAAGACTCAAGTTACTATTGTTCATTTACTTTCCATAATTGAGATCTCCATCTAGATACGTGTATGACCTTACTTTAAGTCTAAAGAAATTATCCAAGTATTAAAAACCATTTTATTCATACTAGGATAATTAGTACGGTTTAAATTCGAACAAGATGTTCTCTCCGATAAATTGCCTCGAGGGCACATATCTGTTGGATCCTGTGGATGGCAAACAACACTAGAAGGGGGGTTGAATAGTGTTGTGCAAATAGTAAACTTTTTCGGTTGTTAATATTAGCACAAATAAAATCCTTCTAATGTTGCCTAAGAAGCCAAGTAGAGTGATCTACGCTTGGTTCTTAATCAACAAAGTAATATGATATAGAAAAGATTACAACCAGATGTAAATCTTTACACAGAGATCTTTACACAGCGGAATTAAATAAACAATCTTTGCAATAATAAATAAACAAGGAATTACAAAGATATAAGATTAGCAAATGAAAAATGCTTGTACAAGAAATATAAACAATCACAGAAAAACAAACACATAGACAAGCGATTTTATCCTGGTTCCCCGCAACCCGGGTACGTCCAGTCCCCGACCAATCCGGTACGAGATTTTCCACTATCTGCCTTGGCAAATACAAGTACCTAACTCCACTCGTTAGGATTTCCAACGACCTAGCCTTAACCAGGATTTCCAACTGGCAACACCTAGACTTGTCTAGTGTTCCAACAACAACTCAATAAAGATCAATATCCAATTCACCACAATAAATTGATGGAGATTGGTTTTACACCCGATTCTATAGCCAAACAAAGATATACAAAATTGTGTGTAGTAGCTTGATAGAATAAGAGTCTAGATCACACAAAGATACGAGATAATTCTTTGTGATCTAGATCTAATGTTTTTCAAAAATCCTTTTAAACAAAAATCAAGAGAAGAGCAATAAGGATTTGAAAAACAATTAGCCAATAAAACGAGAATATGATCTTAAAAAATAATAACAGAATTTTGCAAGATCACAATTAAAATAGAATTGACTAAAGAGAGAATGAGAGCTTATAGAATTTTCAGAGCGTTTGCACGAAAGATTTTGATTTCAATAGTTGTGTTTTTCTCAAATGAAATTAGCTCTTATTTATAGGGAAAATTCTGAGATTTGAAATTCAAATTTACTTTGACTTTTGTCCCAAAAATCACGGAGAAAATCGCTCAACGAATTTTCAAAATTCAAGTCAAAAAAGTCAGATTTTTACAGCTGGCAGTCGACTCCCTCATGTAGGTAGTCGACTCCCAGAGTGTTTCGGGAATACTTGAATCCCAGCTGGTAGTCGACTCCCTACTGTTGGTAGTCGACTCCCAGAGGAGTTTTTCCTGCGACACATCTAGTCAGACAAGTAGCTAACTCCAGGGTGTGTGGAGTTTCACTACGAAAGTTATAAGATGACTAGAGAAAGCTCTCTAAAACATTTTGAAAAGATTTAAAAGATTTTCAAAAACATTTTTCAAATGGTTTTTGTGTGCGTGTGTTTTGTCTATATGATTTGGCTTTAACAAATACCCTAAAGAGACACAACATACTCACTATAGACTGAAGACATGTCTTCGGAAGCTTGATCAATTTGATGGAGTAGAAGTGAGCTTCACTTGAGCTTCTTGATCTATTTGAGCTTTGAGCTTCATCATTTGATCTTAGCCACGTTCGTCCTTGTCTTTGAGTGTAGATTGCGCTTCTTTGAGTATGAGTAAAGTTTCGCATATTCTGCACACTTAATAGTAGTGTAGTTAGTACACTAAGCGTCATTTGGTGTGCTCATCATCAAAATCACTTGGGGTGGAATTCAATTTCCATCACTCTCCCCCTTTTTGATGATGACACCCAAATGAAAAATGAAGTAAATTTTTTAAAAAAATACATGAAAGTATACTTACTCCTCCTGCTTTGATGCGGAGAAAGTATACTTACTCCCCCTGCTTTGATGCGGTTCTCCCCCTGCATCGAAGCCGTTAGCAATACATATAATTTCATTTTTGCATTTCATATCTTTCTCCCCATTGTCATCAACAAAAACAAAACAAAAAAAATAGACTAGTGACAAAGTATTATAATTGATCATTATTCAATTCCTTTTCACTAACAATACCCAATTCTCTACGAAGTCTAGAGAATGTATCTTTTTGTAGGGGTTTTGTTAGAATATCTGCAACTTGCAATTCAGAGGAGACAAATTTAAGTTCAACATCCTTTTTGGTACAGTGATCATCGATAAATCTATGTCTGATATCAATATGTTTTGTTCTAGGATGGAGAACGGATTTTTTAGTGAGATTAATCGCGCTTTTATTATCGCAATAAATTACACATGTAGATGTATTAACACCATAATCTACGAGAACTTGTTTCATCCAAAGAATTTGGGCACGGGCAAGTCCAGCAGCTATATATTCTGCCTCAGTGGTAGATAGTGAGACTGAACTTTGCTATTTGCTAAACCACGAGAAAAGGGAATGTCCAAGAAAATGACATGTTCCACTTGTGCTTTTTCTTGTGGCTTTACAACCAGCATAGTCTGCGTCACTAAACGAAGTTAAATTAAATGTGCCGCTTTTGGGATAAAATAGTCCAAAATCAGAAGTGGTCTTAAGATATCTAAATATGTATTTTACCGTTTTCAGATGTGATTCTCTAGGATCACATTGAAATCTAGCACATGCACAAACACTAAACATAATGTCAGGCCGGCTAGCAATTAAATAGAGTAAAGATCTGACCATACCTCGATATGTTTTCTGGTCGATCTTTTTACCTGCTTCGTCTTTGTCTAAAGACGTGGATGTTGCCATCGGTATGTTCTTTCCTGATGCGGTTTCCATCCTGAACCTTTTGATCAGGTCTTTGGTATACTTCGTTTGATGAATAAAGGTTCCTTCTTTTCCTTGTTTGATTTGTAAGCCGAGAAAATATGTGAGCTCCCCCATGTGGCTCATTTCAAATTCTTCCTGCATTAGCTTAGCAAACTCTTGACAAAGATCTTCATTAGTAGATCCGAAGATAATGTCGTCTACATAAACTTGAATAAGAATAATATCATCATGAATTTTCTTAACAAATAAGGTTGTGTCTATCTTTCCAATAATGTAACTTGAGTCAATTAAAAATTTTCTTAATCTTTCATACCAAGCTCTTGGAGCTTGTTTTAGATCATACAGGGCTTTATTTAACTTGTAAACAAATCCTGTGTTCTTATCATGTTCAAATCCAGGAGGTTGCTCAACGTAGACTTCCTCCTTTATGAATCCATTTGGGAAAGCGCTTTTTACATCCATTTGGTATAGTTTGAAATTTTTATATGATGCAAATGCAAGTAACATCCTAATAGATTCTAATCTAGCAACAGGAGCAAAAGTTTCATCGAAATCTATACATTCTTCTTGTGAGTATCCTTTCGCTACTAACCTTGCTTTATTTCTTACTACATTTCCATCTTCGTCTAGTTTGTTCCGATATACCCATTTGGTGCCGATTACTGGACGGTCTTCCGGTCTAGGTACTAATTCCCATACTTGATTGCGTTCAAATTGTAGAAGTTCTTCTTGCATAGCTTCAATCCATGATTCATCTGCAAGAGCTTCTTCTACCTTTCTTGTTGTCACCAAATGTCACGGTTCCGCCATCATACATTTTTAGATTGCTAAGTAGTCTTGCGTTCCATGTCATGTGTGCGGAGCATCCGCTATCCATTATCCATATGTCCTAAAAAAATAATTTTGACACATTTGGTACCCACTTATAATTGGGTCCAATTTGTTAGAGAAAAGACAATTTTATTGTTATGAGCGATCTTGAATGTTTGGGTATCAGAAGAATATACATGAAGCATGTGGATACCCTAATGCATGTACAACATGAAAGAATTACTTATTAGGAACCCAAATTCGATTTGAATTTGATTTCCTATGAACAAATGAATCATTATAAAATCCATGCATACTTCTAGTCAAATTATGAACATAAACATTTTTATCATGCAGACATAAGTGTTTAGGTACACATATCATGTTAGGTCTAATATTGTGTACATTGTGAGGTTTGTGTACAAAATGTGATCTTTGATACGCATTGTGTATAGCATGTGGTTTATATGACATGTGGGATGTATTGTGTCCAACATTTTTTTCATACACAAAAGTATGCTTTCTAACATTTGTATGCACAACATTTTTACAATTGTTACTAGAGGTAGAAGCATGAGCATTCTTATTATGTGTTGTGGATACATGCTTTTGTGAATGAGTAACTTTTGCACTTGGATTTGTCTTAAACTCATCAAGCTTAAGAACTAATTCTTCATGTTTAAGCTTACTCGTGCTCAAAACATTTTCAAGCATCTCAATTCTATCATTTAAACTGGAAACATAAATAGTATGTTTAGTTTTCAGTGCATCGTGATCACAAACTAGTTTGTCATGTTCTTTATTCAGAGTCTTGTGTTTCTTGTCTAGTACCTTGTGTTTCTTTGACAAACGTTCATATTCTCTATAGAGGTTTTCATATGCGCTTACAATGTCAAACTCATTTTCCTCATCGGAACTAGAATCACTTACCTCGTCTTTGTCGTTTTGACGTGCCATCATGCATAGTTCTTCATTGTTGACTTGAGGTATCTTCATGGGTGTTTGGATCTCATTTGATCTTGATCCGAATCTTTCATCCAATAGGTTTAGGATTTGATGTGCGGTTTCGGCCTTTTCTACAAGATCTAATATTTGATCAGTTAATCCATTGTAAAGTAAATGCATTACCTTGAGGTTGTTGAAGTATGCTTCCTCTTGATCAGGACTACATTGAGTTTGCGGTATGGTTGGAATCTCGTACGGTTCTCTGAGAGATCTCATGTATTTCAGATCTTGTGCCTCTAAGAAAATTTCCATTCTACTTTTCCATTGAGAATAGAGATTGTCGTTGAAGATTGGAGGAGTGTGAGTGTTGCAGACGTTTGTTGATGCCATCGCTTTGACCTTGCTCCGATACCAAGTGTTGGATCCTGTGGATGGCAAACAACACTAGAAGGGGGGTTGAATAGTGTTGTGCAAATAGTAAACTTTTTCGGTTGTTAATATTAGCACAAATAAAATCCTTCTAATGTTGCCTAAGAAGCCAAGTAGAGTGATCTACGCTTGGTTCTTAATCAACAAAGTAATATGATATAGAAAAGATTACAACCAGATGTAAATCTTTACACAGAGATCTTTACACAGCGAAATTAAATAAACAATCTTTGCAATAATAAATAAACAAGGAATTACAAAGATATAAGATTAGCAAATGAAAAATGCTTGTACAAGAAATATAAACAATCACAGAAAAACAAACGCAGAGACAAGCGATTTTATCCTGGTTCCCCGCAACCCGGGTACGTCCAGTCCCCGACCAATCCGGTACGAGATTTTCCACTATCTGCCTTGGCAAATACAAGTACCTAACTCCACTCGTTAGGATTTCCAACGACCTAGCCTTAACCAGGATTTCCAACTGGCAACACCTAGACTTGTCTAGTGTTCCAACAACAACTCAATAAAGATCAATATCCAATTCACCACAATAAATTGATGGAGATTGGTTTTACACCCGATTCTATAGCCAAACAAAGATAGACAAAATTGTGTGTAGTGGCTTGATAGAATAAGAGTCTAGATCACACAAAGATACGAGAGAATTCTTTGTGATCTAGATCTAATGTTTTTCAAAAATCCTTTTAAACAAAAATCAAGAGAAGAGCAATAAGGATTTGAAAAACAATTAGCCAATAAAACGAGAATATGATCTTAAAAAAATAATAACAGAATTTTGCAAGATCACAATTAAAATAGAATTGACTAAAGAGAGAATGAGAGCTTATAGAATTTTCAGAGCGTTTGCACGAAAGATTTTGATTTCAATAGTTGTGTTTTTCTCAAATGAAATTAGCTCTTATTTATAGGGAAAATTCTGAGATTTGAAATTCAAATTTACTTTGACTTTTGTCCCAAAAATCACGGAGAAAATCGCTCAACGAATTTTCAAAATTCAAGTCAAAAAAGTCAGATTTTTACAGCTGGTAGTCGACTCCCTCATGTAGGTAGTCGACTCCCAGAGTGTTTCGGGAATACTTGAATCCTAGCTGGTAGTCGACTCCCTACTGTTGGTAGTCGACTCCCAGAGGAGTTTTTCCTGCGACACATCTAGTCAGACAAGTAGCTAACTCCAGGGTGTGTGGAGTTTCACTACGAAAGTTATAAGATGACTAGAGAAAGCTCACTAAAACATTTTGAAAAGATTTAAAAGATTTTCAAAAACATTTTTCAAATTGTTTTTGTGTGCATGTGTTTTGTCTATATGATTTGGCTTTAACAAATACCCTAAAGAGACACAACACACTCACTATAGACTTAGGACACATCTTCGGAAGCTTGATCAATTTGATGGAGTAGAAGTGAGCTTCACTTGAGCTTCTTGATCTATTTGAGCTTTGAGCTTCATCATTTGATCTTAGCCACGTTCGTCCTTGTCTTTGAGCGTAGATTGCGCTTCTTTGAGTATGAGTAAAGTTTCGCATATTCTGCACACTTAATAGTAGTGTAGTTAGTACACTAAGCGTCATTTGGTGTGCTCATCATCAAAATCACTTGGGGTGGAATTCAATTTCCATCAATATCTTCCAACATTTTCCACTTGCCCTTATGCTATTTATTTCTGTATCTCATACCGCTATAACATATCAGTCTATACGGACTGATTCCGAATGAAAAATGTCATTTTCATCCCATATTTCCTTGGGTTTTAGCGTATATATTTCACATTTAGGCTCTATCTAGCTCGTAATTGTGCAAAGTCCGTATTTTAGATCTTATCACTTTTTATACTTAAAACCCACTTCTTGTCACTAATTATTGTATTTCCTATTTTTCAAGATTTTTCTGGAATTTATGGAGATTTATCGGAAGCATGAAGAAGCGAAGAAGCATTCTACAATGCATTCTCTTGTGCAGAATTCTGCTGTCATTCCAGTGCATATTCCGGCCTTATGATATTTTTTAGTTGAAGTTCGTGAAGTCCCGATTCCAACGCATATTTTTCCAGAATTGTTGGAGGTCAGAGCAAGTTACTGCATTTTTTGGAAAACATGGTAACGGTACTGAAAATTTCTGGTCTGGAAGTTCTGCTTTTCCTCTCTTGTGCATAATTCTTCTATCATTCTAGTGTATATTCTGGCCTAATGATATTTTTCAGTCATAGTACACTTTGTTACGGTTCCATCGCCACCTGGAACGCATCATTCCGAGGTCTGATGATTGTTCTAGAATTTTCGCAAGACAGGGTGACGGTGCTGAAATTTTTGCTGATTTGGGCATTGCTTGGGGGTTTTGGGCCAGAATCCGACCCGTTTAACTTATTTCCGGACCCAGTTTGGCTGAGGACTTTTGGGGATGCTATTTAGGCCCTTGGGCAGTCCTCATTACCCCTAAGCCCCATTGCACACCTCTCTCAACTTAGGGCTAAGTTTTGGGGGAGATCATCGGAGCAAGGAGGAGCTCAAGGTGGAGATGATCGTGGTTGCTCGGAAGTGACACCTCGGTGATTTCGATCCCTCTCTCTTGTACTTAGATCTAGGGTTTATTCATGTAATGGATGATTTTATATTTAATTGACTCATTTTCATGTTTTACTCTTGATATTTGGTGTTTGTGCTTTCGATTCAATGCTTGGATGTTTTCATTGCTTTCTTCGTGCTTGGGCGGTTTAGTTTGTGTTGGGTTGTGAGTTCATGCGGGTGATTCGAACCCTCATCCAAGTCGCCACTCGTTGGTAGGGCTAACAAGCCACCCGTGGTGGGTAAGTAGCTTAGTTGCCCACTACTCACCGCGTTGACCTCACTTCATAGTGAGGAATAACTCGAGAGAGCTCCTCCTACACCCTTCACCATTCTGCATGCCAAGTGTTTGGTTGAATGCCAAGCTCGTCTTTTCGCTTGATTGAGCCCCCGAACCCTTGTCCATAGCGTGTAGGGTTGGTAGGCGGCCCCCACACATCATTCCCTCTCTCCCATACTCAAACACTCATAAACATAGCGGGCGATTTCTCGCCATCCCGCATCATTTTTGACCAAACGTGAGATTTCAAACGACTCTTCACCATGATCCGACCCGGAACTCACTGGTTATAAATTTTATATTGCATTGACGCTCCTACACTTGGGAGTGGAAGGTGCGCTTCCCACGCGCGTCCTCCGGTTCAATCAATTGGCGTCGTTACCGGGGAAGACGGTTTTGAAATTTTTGCATTTTTGATAGAACTTGGAAGTTTTGGCAAGGAATTTCTTTCTATTAGTGTGAGTCTTTTCCGATTCTTAAATTTTCACTTATTATTTCACATTTCTTCATTTTTCGATTTTTGAGTCTTTTCGTTCTTATTTTTCGCTTTCTTTTCAAATATGGACGAGGATGCTATATATTCAGATTTCATATCTTTGTCCCAATCCCTACCTACGTTCCATGGTACAGGGGAGGAGAACCCGTTTTTACATATCCGGGACGTCGAAAATATTTGTGCCCCTCTTTTCCCACATTTCAAGGGCTCGATGGGAACAAGCAACTTCATTGTTTATATCTTAAACATTCCCTTATTCTTTGCATGACGATGCTTTTGCTTGGTTTGATTCATTGCCTCACGGCTCATTTCCTACTTGGGTATCTTTTCAGGCTGAGTTTGTTCGAGTTTTCTTTCCTAATTGCAGGATTCAGGCGGTTCGACAATGAGCACTTTAGAAACGGATTTCGAGCTTTGCCCAGGTCGAGGGAAATTACTTCTACCAGGCTTGGGACAAGTTCAATGATATTTTGCTCTACTGTAGAGAGCACTGATATGTTGTGCATGAGCGTATTGGTTTCACTTATGGAGGACTGCAACTACAGGTGCAGGGGTACATAGAGACAACGAGCGAGGGCACTTTCTTTAATAGTAGGACACTTGAGGATGCTTGGATATTCTTGATGGACCTAGCAGAGTTCGAGCGGCCATGCGTAGACTTTTCACGCTTACTTCCAGATGTCGGCCCCAGTTTTTGTCTATTGGAAGATACATCCTGGACGTCCAGCTGCAGCCTGATATTTACTCATTACTAGAGATTGGTTCAGATAAATGTTGCCTACTCCTATTAATTGCATCAACTCAGAAACATACACATCAACTCAGAAAGACACCAGAGTATACACATCAAAATATTCCAAAAAAACAAACAATGATTTCGTTTATAGAAAATTGTTCAAAAACATTTCTACCTCAAGTGACATTCACTTTATTCATTCTTCAAGCATAAAATGCTTCATTTATTCGAAATAACATCCCGAAAATATCCTTGAAGTCATTGAAGTCCTTGACGGCCCCAGCAGCAACGATTGCTCTCTTTGCTGACCGTACGAGGAACTTCACCCCTCCACAGCTTTAAGCACCTGTAGACACTATACAGATGTTTAGTACACATACTGGTATCTCATACCATGTATTAAGCTTCATGGAAATTCATATACTCTGTAACAAGATTTAAACATGAAGTTGAGGCATCAACATGCCCCTTTTCTCTGCAAGGTAATCCTTGCAGTTCCTTTTCCAGTGTCCAGGTTTATGGCAATGGAAACACTCAGAATCAGACGATGCCCCCGTCTTCTTCTTCTCCTTTTTTGGCTTAGCATGTTGAGGGATCCGCCTCTTCTTACCTTTGCCTTAGGGAAGATAGGAAGAAGCAGAGCCGACAACCAACACTGGCAGTTCTGGCTTGATTCTCTCCTCGAACTGCCAGAGCATGTTCAGGAGGATCGGGAGTTCCACCTCAGTGTTGTTAATTATAAAGTTTGTAATGAACGGGCCAAAAGCAGGAGTCAAAGATTTTAGGATAATGCCAGTGCTCATCTCATGATTAATGACAAATCCTATCTCAACTGCATCCTCAAGGTATCCGATCATTTTGATCACGTGGTCTTGGACGGGTCCGGTAGTCATCTTCGTTCCCCAAAGATTGCAAGTGGCCTCGAATTTTATAGCCTGAGACTGCTTACCATACAACTGTTCTGTATTTAAAAACATGCTCTGAGCATCCATATGTTCATGCTTTCTCTGCAGATCATTGTTTATCGAGGCCAGAGTAAGACACCTGCCTTCTCTGCATCCATTTGCCATAGCTTGTAGGACTCCTTTTGTTCTTCAGAGGCTTTCTCGTCGGGTTTGTTAGGAGCAGGGTCCGTGAGTACATAACCAATTCCAGCTAACAAAAGAACCAGTTTAATGTTCCTCAACCAGTCCTTATAATTGGTTCCATTCAGTACGCTCTTCTTAATGATGAACTTTAGTCCCGACTCTATACTACATATGATAGAATTTATTTGAATTATTAGGTGTTCTTATAGTTTAAAAGGTTTTTATTAAACTATATTCTCCCACTATTTTAATGATTTATTTAAGCCATAATAATGAACAAATTCATTAAGTTTAAATTAGTGGAAGATGGATCCAACCATCCTGAGTCTCACAACCTTGAGTCTGCTCAACAAATAGTTTGACTCTACAGTCGGTAGATGAACTCTTCATCAATCATATCATATATATGACTCTCTATAGGTTTTTACCCCTAGCCACATGTGATCATGAGTGTGTCCATCCAAATCACAATGACCAGTCTAGCCAGATCCTTGTTTTCGTGTCTAGCATAACTTGTGTCGGCGCTTAGTGTATGCACGATGTGACGGTTTGGGTTTAGTCTAGACTACATCACATGTAATTAGAAGTTGGTTTCCATAAGGTGGCTATGCCATAGCTTGAGTGTGCACAACAACTATAACACGGAACATATAGTTGCCAAACTTCCAAAATAAGGAGGGCTACGATTAATCTTGAAGAAGATTTTAAACGTATTAGACTAGATGTAATCGATGATTTCACATAATAACAATTCACATCCTTGTGGTTCAGCAGAACATGGCCAGAGATTTGGCTAGGCCAGGATCACTATCCCCAGTCGAGCTAGGGTGATCCACAACACTAGTCAAAAAACGCTAGACTGGATCATGATCATTTAAGGCTTTGAATAATTTATATGTGTAACATTGATTTAATATGGCTTCATTAAAACTAGTTAATCCTTTGAACTAGTTGAATCCTAAAATTCGAAATTATTAGGATTGGTTAATAACTTTTATTAAAGTCATTATCAACTATAAGGAATAATTAATATCAACATGCTATACTAATCATGTATTAGATATTTAAAATTACAAGTTGCCACAATTTAAATCATAGCATGTTTCAAAAATTATTATTAAAACAATTAAATTAATAATTGTTGAAAGGGCTACCCTAATCAAGTATTAGGAATTTAATTGTTACAACAATTTTTAAAGCACAGCGTGTCCATCTAAAATTTATCTCATAAGTTTTAGAAAGTTTTTAATGGCTATCCTAAGAGTTTTTCTTACATAATAAGCCAGAAATAAAATCTATATATTAAACACAACTATTTTTGAATTCTAGGGTTGAATAGGACAAGCTGACTAGGACAAACAGGTTGATAGAAAGACGGCTTGGATTTAATCTTGAGGAATGAATGGTTGAGATGAGATTTTGTGAAAAGTTTTGGAGGGAAAAACATTTCTAGGGAAATGGAAGTTTCTATGGAAATGAAACTTTATGGGAAATAAAAGTTTCTGGGGAATAGCAGAGTGCACGCAATTAATGCATTTGGGGAAAAAACTTTAACTTACACCTAATGATGTAGATCGAATGTTGCTGCAGATCGAATGATCTCTCCCTCAACGCGGGGCTCATCATCTTTTCGACGCATGTGGCAAAGATGAGAATAATTTCCCGGGCCGAAGGCGATCGCTAAATTCTTTTACGCTAATTTGTTGTTTCGCGCCGAAGGCACCTCCGCCGATTATTTTACGCTAATTTGTTGTTCCGTGTCGAAGGCGTCCGTGCCGAATTTGTTTTTCCGCGCCGAAGGCACCTACGTCTATTATTTTATGCTAATTTTTTGTTCCGTGTCGAAGGCGCCCGCGTCGAATTTGTTGTTCCGCACCGAAGGCGTCAGTGTCGCTAAATATTTTTACGCTAATTTGTTGTTCCACGCATTTTTGGCTGTGGAAATAATTTTTTGGGGAACATCTATTATACATTTGACAACCTTTTTTGAATTCTAGGGATGACTAGGACAAGCTGACTAGGACAAAATGGTTAATAGAAGAACGACTGAGATTTAATCTTGATGAATGAATGGTTGATATGAGATTTTGTGGAAAGTTTTGAAGGGAAAACATTTCCCTCCAAAAAATTGAAAGTTTATGGCGAAATAAAATTTTTTGGGGAATTAAAGTTTCTGGGGAATATAAGAGGCATGCGATTAATGCATTTGGGGAAATTTTTTTAACTTGCACTTAATGCTGCAGATCGAATGATCTCCCCCTCAACACGGGGCTCACCGTCTCTTTGACGCTTAGTGCAACAACATGCGAATAATTTCATGCGCCGAATGCGCCCGCAAAATTTTTTTACACTAATTTGTTGTTTCACGTCGAAGGCGCCGGCGTCGAATTTGTTGTTTCGCACCAAAGGCGCCAGTGCCGCTAGTTTTGTTTTGTTTAATTTTAATAATTTTTTGGGAAACAAAGATTTCGTGGGCACGGTTTTGTTCTGCTAAATTTTTGGGGAACAAAAATTTGAACACGGTTTTTGGGGAACAAAAAATTGACCTGTGCCCGCGGGCACGTGGTTTTTACGCTAATTTGTTGTTTTGCGTCGAAGGCGCACGTGCCGAATTTGTTGTTTCGCGTCGAAGGCGCACGCACCGAATTTGTTGTTCCGTGTCTAAGGTGTATGCGTCGAATTTATTGTTTCGTGCTGAAGGCGCCCATGCGGCTAAATATTTTTATGCTAATTTGGTGTCCTTTTAAATTTTAATAATTTTTTAGGGAACAAAGATTTTGCGGGGGAAAATCTTAAATGAACCGTGCCCGTGGGCACGGCTTGTTTCTAGACTATATATTAAAACACAACTGTTTTTGAATACTAGGGCTGACTAGGACAAACAGGTTGATAGAAAGACGGCTTGGATTTAATCTTGAGAAATGAATGGTTGACATGAGATTTTGTGAAAAGTTTTGGAGGGAAAAAAAATTTCTAAGGAAATAAAAGTTTCTAGGGAAATGAAACTTTATGGGGAATAAAAGTTTCTGGGGAATAGCAGAGTGCACGCAATTAATGCATTTGGGAAAAAAACTTTAACTTGTACTTAATGATGCAGATCGAATGTTGCTGCAGATCGAATGATCTCTCCCTCAACGCGGGGCTCATCGTCTCTTCGACGCATGTGAGAAAGATGAGAATAATTTCCTACGCCGAAGGCGCCTGCTAAATTTTTTTACGCTAATTTGTTGTTCCTCGTCGAAGGCGCCTGCGCCGATTTTTTTTATGCTAATTTGTTGTTCTGTGACAAAGGCGCGCACCCCGAATTTGTTGTTCTGCACCGAAGGCATCCATGCCGCTAAATATTTTTACGCTAATTTGTTGGTCCACACAATTTCGGCTGTGGAAATAATTTTTTGGGGAACAAAGATTTCGCAGGGAAAAACCTTAATTGAACCGTGCCCGCAGGCACGGGTTATGACTAGTAACCATTAAAAA
This sequence comes from Scilla litardierei, assembly GCA_030789695.1. Taxonomy (NCBI): domain Eukaryota; kingdom Viridiplantae; phylum Streptophyta; class Magnoliopsida; order Asparagales; family Asparagaceae; genus Scilla; species Scilla litardierei. The sequence goes on from CM061142.1 coordinate 383,644,197, forward strand.
CATCAGCTAAAATTTTATCTCATAAATTATTAGCATGATTACGAACAACTAAAATTTCTCACATAAAATTTAGCATGGAAACGAATAATTTAAAATGTAATCTCATAAATTTTTAAGCATGACAAACAACTAAAATTTTATCTCATAAAATTAAGTTGCAACAAATTTAATAAGCATCATATTATTAAATCTAAATAATCACATTATTATCATGTTTCCAACAAACATTGCATGCTAACATATCCTTTGCAGAAATTAGATCGAAGTAGACTTAGGCTCTGATACCACTGAAGGGTTTCAATGGACCTTCAGGGTATAAAAACTATTACTGTCCTACGTCGGATGGACGATAGAAACATAAAACACAGCGAAATAAAAATGTCATAAACTATTTAATGATTACCTAAGGATTTATTTACCCTAGCAAGGAAAATCTACTATCTTGGGGTGGGTCTGACCAACCCGAAAGATAGATCTAAACTACTGCAATAATATATGAAAGCATCATAAAAACATACTCAGAACTTCGTTTCCACAGTATGCAAAGCGTCGTTTCAACATCCTTCTTTGCTCCGCACCTCCAAGGCTAGACCATCCAAAGCGAGCCAACACCGTGCCTCCGAGCCAATCACTCGCCGAAGAAAGTTTCACTTAAGTATGATCTACGTCAAAGACTTTGGATCTAATCCAAACATCCTTTTCGTCTTGCTAGAACTCGAAAGAAATTCGGTGAAATTTTAGGAGAAGAGAATAATTTTAAGTCTTAGATCGAGCGTGCTAAAAACTTTTAGAGCTTCTCAAATCGAAGACTTGGTACAACTTTTCCCAGGGTTAGCCCCTATTTATCTAGGAAGTCGGCCCCCTTCCTTGTCTCACGAGCAATGTGGGACTAAACTAGTTTAGAGGGAAAAATAAAATTAGTTTGCCTTACACTAAGGACAAACTTCAACTAGTTTTTCCTCCCTCATCGTTAAGCTTCGCAAGTGATATAACATATCAAATCGAAGATCACTGAACGATGAACGCATAGAAACAAACATCGATCGATTCCGACTTCGCTTGATCACTCAAACGATTGCTCAAAGTCGGGCAAAAAACCACAAACAGCTGAAATTCACAGAAGTCAATCAATTAGGGGTTTTCCATAAACGTGGGCCCCTCTCGCTCTCTGGGCACGCCCAACCTTCTGGTTGAGCCTGCCCGCACGGGCGGGTTCTAACCTGCCTGCTTGGGCGGGTGGGCTCGACCCGCCTAGCGGGCCAAAGCCAGCCCGCATGGGCGGGCTTGACCCGTCTGCTTATGCAGGTGGGCTCAGCTTGCCTGGGCGGGCTCGACCTGCCCGCCTGGGCAGGTCTGACCTGCCCGCCCAGGCTGGGCGGGCTAGCCCAGGCTGGGCGGGCTAGCCCAGGCTGGGCGGGTTTGGATGGGCCAGAACTGGGAAAAAGCCCAGTTCTGGTCTTTTGTGCTTTAATTTCAGCATTTTAGCTCCTTTTAAGCCGATTTTGGATCCGTTCGAACACTTGTTTTGACCGGAACATTTTCAAAGACAAATGTAACCCTTTTCGATGCCTTTGTTATTTAAAATATTCTCGCAAATATTTTACGATATATTTTAAACACTTTTTAATCATATGCAATAATCCCTCATGGCATTCTTCTAATGCTTATAACGTAAATTTTTTGCTACACTATTAAATCCCATTTAATATAGACTTATTGTAACAAACTTTTTGTGAATTTAATTATTCCTGTGCACCCAAGTGCACTCCTCCTTCATTCTTCCTATTACTAAGACGCAGAACCTACTCGGTGTGAGACCCAATAACCTGACCCTACTACAGGTTGGAAACCCCTAGACGACAGTGACCACGAGCAGCATGTGTCGTCCCTGTTTCGACATCAAAATTACGTGATTGATCCATTGATAAAAGTGTCGTCGGGATCACTCTGACTGTGTCTGTGATAAATACCGTAGTTTTAGTCCCTTCGTCAAAACTATGTCACTTCATAGCCTCCTAGGGTATGGTAAACTATAAACCCTACTAGCTAGCACTGGTCAGTATGCTCCGGTCTTTGGTATGTACTTGTTGTACTTCATACAACATACCCCAGCCGAGGTTTTGCACCAAGAACCGTACTGAGCCTGTGACACTAACTTCACATAGATGGAAGAGACGAATCCTTTCTTGATCACTACTTACCTCATATTCTTCAAGTGTCACCCAACCTAAGACCTTTTATCGAGTGAAGGCTCGAGGCTAGATCATAGATATAACTGACACCGTTCATGTACTGATTCGTACATTGACCTCAAGTCGTAAGGACCAACTTGCATATCATCACTAGAGAGTTATTAATGATAGTTTAGTTTATGTTAACCATTTGATAACTCTTATTCGGTTGTTCAGTTGACTCATTCTCCAATGAGCACGTGTGTCTCGTCTCCGACTTCGTTAGGTCGAATGATTATGAGATCATCATCACCCTTTAGGTTAAGACAAAGACACAACTGTCTGTCCGATGTACCGATATCCTTTTCTCGACACATCTATGACCATGAACATTTTAAGACTCAAGTTCATATCGGCCATTCACTTCCCATAATCGAGATGTCCATCTAGATACGTGTATGACCTTACTTTAAGTCTAAGGAAATTATCCAAGTATTAAAAACCATTTTATTCATACTATGATAATTAGTACCGTTTAAATTCGAACAAAATGTTCTCTCGGATAAATTGCCTGGAGGGCACATATCTTCCAACAGATACATGAGATCGAGGACATCCTTGTCGATCATTTCTATTTCACGGAGTAGTGCCCCGTGGTTGGGATGCTTAGTCTCAAACCAAATCCCTCCATATCAAGTACAATGGTTGCATCAAGGACCTTATTGGAGATCCTAGGTGATCTAGTAGAGGTTGTGGTGTTAACGATCATATTCGTGTAAAATAGGTTGATTAACCTAGGGTAATATTTGCACCTATTGTTGTGTGAGAATAGGTCAGTGAAGCTTTGAAATTGGAGTATGGTATCAATACCATATTTAGCCAAGTCTCCAATTTTAATATACCTCTCTTGGAGGATGGTTCTTTGGGCATTAAGATCAAAGGTGGCCATAAGCTCAGGCTTAAGGAGGTAGGAAGTGATGATTTCCCTTTTCGAAAGTGGTTGGGGGGATGAAACTTCCATTCTCTTCTTTTTGATGGAGGTACCCCTAACCATATTTCTAGTGAATATGAAAAAGATAAGATTGCAAAGGATACCTAGGAAGAAGATAGTGACTTCTTTGAAGAATCCTTCACAAATAGCATTGGGATCCTTGAGAATTTCTGAAAATTACAAGCTTTGAGTGGAGAGAAAGCAATAGTTGGCTATGTGTGAGAAGAGTTGAGAGATGGTTAAAACCTAGGGGTTTACTCAAACTCTAAGAGATCTTAGCCATAGGATTTAATCCAAGGGTGTAGAATCTCTCTTGATGGGTAAGAGTGATAGATGTGATAAAATCCCCAAAAGAAAACCCAAAACCCGAAATTTTAAACCCACTAGTCGGCTATAAAAATCTATAGAAACACACATCCAGATAGTCGGATATTTCTAGGATAGTCGGTTATCTGGCAGCTTGGTCAAAAAGATGTTCTATCATATTTAATCATATGCCAAACTGACTAATATTAACAAATAATCATACAAAACATAATTTTACAGCAGAAAATTAATTTTCAGTCGATTACTTTATTTTAAAATAATTTAAAATAATTTAAAAATAATTTACTCACTATTTATCTTTTTGTCTTCTCTCTAACTTCGTATGAAATCGAATTTATGAGAGAGACTAATTTGTTATTCCCCGTATCCGTTGGTACCTGAAAATAAACATTTTTTGGTAACCTTTTCTTTTGGGTCCGGGGGATTAGACGAGATTAAATCTCATTTTGATGGAAGCTAAACCCAATAAGGTTTTGTACTTCCTTCACAAATATACGTATAATTTTTGTTTAACTGAACTTTACGAAAAAATTCATTCACATATCTTTCCTTCATTTTGCTTGTGCCGTCCTTGGGAATCCACATCTTGTTCTACCAGTTTTTCACATGGATATTTCTAGTATGATTTTCTATATGCTTAGGTTTGAATTTTTCATATCCTAATCCAGTCCTATTCCCTGAAGCTTTTTGTGTATCAATTATATCATCAAGATTTCCTTTTCCCTTGTTAAATTTCTCCACAATTTTTGATAGATCATCAAACTTTCTTTTAGTGGTGGTCACTATATCATCTAGGTCATTTATTCTAATTTTCATCCCATTGGTCTCTTCCAAAAGTGATTTATTCTTCTTGATCAAATCTTCATTTTCCATTTCAATTTCTTCTTTTATTTTAGTGCAAGTTTTAAATCTTTTGTTCAATTTGTGATGCTCTCTAATAAGCTTCTCATGAGCGTTAAACAATTCATTATATGCACCCTTATAATCAAATTCATACTCGCTATCATTTTTATCATCACTATCACTATCACTATCACTAAATAGGTCGTCGTCACTATAATGATGCAAAGATGGTTTAGAATTGTTTGCCTTTGATGACGTTAACGCCATAAAACACATGTGCGCCCGTTCTCCTCTTAGTTCTTCCTCGTCGGATGAAGTCGACGATTCATCGGAACTCGACATGTCGCTTTGATCAAGGCCACAAACACCCTTTTCTTTGGCGTTACTTGTTTTTTATCTTTCTGTCTTCGTCTTTTATCTTTCTCCTTCTCATTGCCTTTACCTTGGTCGTGATTTTTCTCCAAGGGGCAATCTCTCCGAACATGTCCTGGTTTATTGCATCCAAAATAGATAATATCGTTAGTAGAACGAAATCTACGTTTTACGAGCTTACCTTGAAGGAGGTTTCTGAATTTCTTTGTTATGAAGGCGATTTCTCTTTCATCTCCTTCGGAGTATTTTGAATCTGAACTTTCTTCATTTGCTCTAAACGCCAAGTTCTTCTTTTTCGGGTTTTCTTCGATTTGCTCGTCTTCTTCCTGCTCAATCTCATAAGCCATGAGATTTTCCATTAGTTCTTCTAAGGTGATCGTCTTCATATTGTGAGCTTCTCGGATGGCGGTGGTCTTTCACTTCCATTCTGGTCGGAGTGATCGAATGATTTTCATCACCTAATCATATTCAGAATTTTTCTTGCCTAAACATGCAAGCTCATGGTGATATTGTAAAACGAGTATTAATATTGCTAATACTCTCTCCTTCTTCTATATTAAAACTTTCGAATTTAGAATGCAACATATTGATTCTAGATTCTTATACCTTTTCTGTTCCTTCATGACTTACTGAGCGGGCGAAACCTACATCTAAATTTCACCTAGCGGTGTCACGGTCGCTAGGCGTAGAATGGCTCCTAGGTGTCAATTCCGGGCTCTATCCGCAAGCGGACGGTGTCAAATTATAGTATAAAAGATGTCGGATCCCACAAGGACGGTGATAGTGTATTTGCAGTCTCAGATTATTTTTATTTCTCAAAGTGAGATAGTTGTCGGGTTGAAAGGATTGGTTGTGGTGTTGTTGTTGATTCGATAATAAAGAGAACTAGGGTTTTAGGGATCACCGCTACGACCGTCGGAGATCGACGTTGGAATGAGATCTTTACGTTGCATTAGGTTTAGGGGATTAATCTCTCAATTCATACCACTCTCGTGGGTTAGAATTTTGCGGTATTTCGGTGGCTCTCATCGACGCAATGGCAGTAGCCGTCAATGTAGCGATATAGTTCATCGGTGGATCCCCTCAAGGCACGAGCCGGGCATGGCCACGAGCCTTGGTTGGATCCATCGATTTTCCTATTCAAATCCCAAGGATACTCCTTAAGCTCATCAATTCCACAAACCGTGTGCATGATCTCAGTGCAAGTTATCCTAGGGATTCGGAAGGATCGACCGAAATACTCCCCATTATTCCCAATTCAACTTAGAGATGCAGATCTACATCTCACCCTTAAAGTCTTAGGGCTAACCCATCAACCCTAGAGGAGACTACTCACACATGGCGATTTTGACAAATAAAAATGCGATTTTTATAAGAGAAAACATCGTAGCAAATTAATCGAATAAGGATTAAATAGCTTACGTACCAAAGACGAAGAAGAATAGCAGCAATTAATAATCCGAAAAAATCCCAAAGATTCCAGAACGCAAAGAACAATAGATCTCCAAAAATAATTCAATAATCTCCAAGAAAATAGGTTTAGATCTAACAACAATTGTTTCTAATCTCCTCTCTGTCCCAAAACGTAATTCAAAAGTTACAAAAGAACGAACTCCCCTTTTGCAATCCTTAGATCCACACTTCACTCAAACTGCGCGCATCAGACGGCCACGCGAATTTCCAAAAATGGCCTTCATTGTCGCCGACCCAGTCAGTGACTCGGTCGAGCAGAGGCTTGCTTGGTCGGGATGCTCGATCGAGCAGCCCTATTGCTCGGTCGAGCACGTCAGTAAGTCGGGCTCCTCCAAAAAATGCCACTCTGTCTGCTCGGCCCGAGTCAGCCTTGCTCGGTCGAGCAGCCAGCTGACTTGGTTGCCAAGAGTCCTGCTCGGCTCGAGTAGGAGGTTGAATGAGATTCGAAAATGGGAGCTGCTCGACCGAGTCATCGTACTGCTCGGTCCAAGTATCATGCGTATCAGCCTAATTCTGCTTCGTGCTTCAGCTCGACCGAGCAGCTGCTCTGCTCGGTCGAGTCACCTGGGAAGATTTCAGCAGAAGCTCCTGACAGCTTCTTCTCTCTTCTTGCACTCTCCTCCACTCCTCCCATGGCTTCCAAAACTCGAAGAACTCATGTAGAGCTTCACCGACGGGCTTCAAGGCATGCCGGATGTGTCCATATCCAAAATGGGTTTCGAATCGCTCCAAAATCCTTGAAAATCCATAAAACTCTACGAAACTGAAATATAGCGTTAGAATTGAAATATCGTAGGAAAATACGAGATTTGGATGCAAATATGGCATGAAATGCAATATCATGATGCTATGAAAAGATGTAAAATATGGACACATCAGTTACCTCAAGGGCGTGCCATATTTGGTGGGCAGTCTCACATTGAGACACACGATTGGATTCATTACATGTTACTGCACAAAATAAAGTGTTCATGGTTTTTGCATTTAAGTTACATTTCTTCTTTTCGTTTGCTAACCATTTTCCAGTGTCTGCCACCGTAGGTGGTTTGTACGGATCTTTGGTGACCGTCCACGCGTCAATTTCCAAGGATTGTGGATGTGTCCACATGCGGATCTTTCAACTGGCATAGTTGGTTCCATTGAACAAAGGTGTTCATATGGTGTTGAGTCCTTAAGAGTGATGAGATGTTGATGCCATCGCTTTAACTCAAGCTCTGATACTAAGTGTATGATCCCTGCGGATGGCAGACAACACTAGAAGGGGGTTTGAATAGGGTTGTCAAATAATATAAACTTTTGCATATGAATAATAGCCCTTCTTAGTTGTTGCTTAAGTATCAGATGGGAGTTACCTCAAATGTACTTAATCAACACAAATGTTATATGCTTGAATAAAATAAGAGTTACAGCGAAAATAAAGAGATTCAAGCAACAATAAATAAAGAGAGAAATGATCTCAGCGCAGACACAGAGATTTTATCCTGGTTCGGCCCAACCTTGGCCTACGTCCGGTCCCCGACTTCCTTCGGGATTTAATCCACTATAGCAACAAGCTTTACAAGCACCTAGCTCACTCTATAGGAATTTCCAATGCACATACCTGTTACAATCAACTAGGATTTCCAACACAAACTTCCCTTATAACTCGAGAATTACAAAACCAAAGTCTTCTTTAAAGACTTTACAAAAGATATGAAAATAGAGTACAAGATTTCATATAAGCCAATAATATATAGGTGTGAAATGTGGCTTAATGAAATATGAAAAATTTGATCAAATAAATGATATAAGTAAAACACGATTTGATCAAATAGTTGTCTTGAAAATTAATCTTCAAAAATAATGCACTTGGGCCTTTAGAGATCAAGTATTCAAGATTTTAATCTTTGAAAAAGAATATGAATTTAAAAATCAAATATTAAAATAATAGCCTTGCAATTTGAATCTCAAAGAATAAAGCTTAAAGCTTGGAGATCAAATAAAACAAGCACTATTGAAAGGCTAAAATGAAACTGAAAATAATCTTAAAAACGTTGCACAACAGAATGAAAATCAGTAGCCTTTGAGCGAAGAACAGAAATTAGAGCTTTTGAAAACTTTTGAGCACAAGAGAGATTTCTTAACAATAAGAATTATTATTTTAAAATCTCTGAAATCATAGCTATTTATAGAGAATTATTAGCACAAAATCAGCTTGAATCGGCTGGAAATCTGCTCAAAAAGTCTCATCTAATGGCTAGTAAACGACTAGTTTAATTTCAAATAAAACCGCCAAATCTATCATAGTAGACCCAGTAGTCGGCTATTTTTGAAAATAGTCGACTATTATTTTGACAGAGAGTTTTGAATAAAATCTTTATGCCAGTAGTCAGCTATCTGGTGAGGATAGTCGGTTATTTCTTGATACATGAGTTTTTATCCTTAAAACACTTGAAAATATTTTATAAAAAATATTCTAAAATATTATATGGTTTAACATATTTAAAACCCATATTTCAAGAATTTTTGTGTGTGTGTAACAAATATATATTGGCTTTAACATTTTATACTATAACTTACACAAACACACTTCACTAGCTTTTGTTCTTCATTATTCTTCTTAAGTCGTTTCTCCTTGATCTTAAGTCTTCGTAAGCTTTATAAGTCGGGGCCTTCATTTTCTTCAATTCATGGCTCAATAATAGACTTTTGATCTTGGCTTTAATTCTTCGATTTTTCTTCATAATGTGCTTAAAAGCTTCATGGTTGTAAAATAATCATATACACACTTGAAACAAATATGTTAGTACTCATATCACTTGTGCACATCATCAAAATCTACTGGGGTGGGTCTTAATTTTCCAACACTTTTAAATTATGTAATTAATTCATTGTCATTCTTATCTTTAATAGTCTAACCCCTAGTAGTTAGGTAGAACAAATTTGAGACTAGCATATTACATGGGATTATTAGGTTTCTACTGGGCACACATTGACGTGTCCATCCCCCTTTATCCCCAGGATTAGAGACTAAGATGGCAGAGCAGGCCCCTAACCAGGAGATTACGCCGAGTTTCGAGCTTGAGGTGGAGCCCTCGGAGGGCGATTTCGTGGAGCTGAGTTTGCAGGGGTAGTCCAGGGATTGAGTTGTACACCATTGTGTGGACACCTTTCTTTTGTGGGTTTGAGGAATATATTTTGTTATCCGCTTTTTGTACCTTGTCCAGTTGATGTATGTAATCCGTAACTTTTTATCTCAATGTATAAATGTTATGTGGTCTCTGTGTTATGATCGTGGATTATCTGTATTGGAGCACACTTTCAGTTTTTCTTGTCTGTATTATTTCAACGTGTCACAGTGGCCTGTGGGAAATTATCAATTAATCATGATTTACGCTTAGTAGTATTTAGATTCAAGGGGTCAAAACTTTGGGTCTAGATACTACCTTGGACTTGTCTCTTCACATTCTCTACGAATACCCAGAAATATTCTTTTTTCTGCGTATTTCGGAGAACGTGGCATGACAAATTTGTAGTATTATATTTCTTGAACTTTATTAAGAACATTGAATATGTTTTAAAGGGAAACGAGTATTAAGACTTATCTAAAAGAAAACCAATGGTGGATATTGTATCACCCATTTTAGAGCTTATTCAATTACCTAATGGATTTCAAAGATTTGTGTTATACTATAAGTTATGATAGATTTGGATGATCTTGTTTGTATCTTGCTTGTATCTTGCTTGACAAATGAGTAAGTATCTTGCTTGTTGATTGTATTGATGATAATATAGCAAAAATATAAGGATGATCTTGTTTGGATAAATTTTATAGCACTTCAACATTTATGCCAAATTGAATTAGCGAGATCCATATTAGATATTGTGTCAAAGTAATTTATGCTTTGTTTCACCTTATGACACATTATGTTCTCACCTCACTTAGCTCACATTCCTTATTTATACAACATATTTATTGAAGTATATGTAATCATTAATGACATATGTCTTAACTTATGCTTATCCTTGTAAGGACCCTGGCTATGGGGAAAACACTAGAAGGGGGAGTTGAATAGTGTTTATGCAATTTAAAAAGATAGTTACACCAATGTAAATTTCTAACCAACAAATAGTGCGGAATAGAAATAAATCCAAATTGAAACAAATGCAAACGCAAGGATGTTTCAAGGGTTCGGATTATCCAAGTCACTTCCCGACTTGTTCCCGGTAATCCTACGTCCCTTCCACCCGGTTAACAACCGGATACTCAAGTTAGAACCCTAACTTGAGTTTTCCTTAAAACCCACTTGTAGCAACCCTACAAGTGAAATCGAAATACAATCGATTGACCTTGACTCCCACAACTTGGGAGCAAGCAAACCACTCTCACAAACAGAGAGTAAATCAAATAACGAAAGTTATGAAATATGAAATTAAGCAACACTTACAATCACATATGCCTTGAAGTAGAACTTGAAGGAGAAGTGTGTTGTGTGTTGAAAGACTTTCTTGGAAGAGAGGAAAGCCCTTTTCTCTTGATAGCTCCAAATGCCTAGAAGATTTCTCTTTGGTTCTAGGTTAGAGAGCAAGAGATTGAAGATTGGAATTCTAGGGCTTTAGGGTTTGAGAGCTTTGATCTTGAGAGAATGAAAGCTTGAATATCTTAGCATGAGAGTTGGTAGATCATTAGCCTCTCGATGGAACAGTAGAGGCTTCTTTTATAGGTTTATCAAATCCCTCAACCGAAAACAGTAAAAACCCCTTTGAAATCAGTGAGGAAAAACTCAACGGATAGAATCTGGGCCCGCGACAGTCGATTGTTGAAGAATTCACAGTCGACTGCTGCACAGTCAGAGAGGGTATGTGAGAATTCATAGTAACGTACCACGTGGACAGTCGACTGATGAGGCATAGACAGTAGACTGTTGAACCAACATGCGACTGTAAATCCTACTACAGGCGACTGGCCATAAGTTGGGTAAGTTGAAGAAATCTGGAAAACGTCTGGGAGAACAGGACAGACGACTGATGAAGGTAAGACAGTCGACTGTTAATCTGAATAGGCGACTGTAATTCCTTCTACAGAAGACTGTCAAAACCCTGAGATTTTTCAGAGAGTTGAGTCATCAAATAGGCTCACAGACAGACGACTGTTGAAGCATTGACAGTCGACTGTTCTATTGGATACTCGACTGTAAATCCAACATAAGTCGACAGGCCAGAATAAACAGAGAAATAGATTTCGGGCTAAAGATGGACATGCGACTGATTAACAAAACACAGTCGACTGTCACTTGGACAGGCACTTGTGAATAATTCATAAGTTGCCTGTGAGAGTTAAAGCAGAGAAGCCCAAAACTAGACTGTAATAGTTTGTGCATAACAGGCGACTGTAGAACAAAACACAGTCGACTGTTTTAAGACAGGCGACTGTAAAACGTTCATCAGTCGACTGTTATAATCATGATATGCACAATCTAGCTAGAAATGAATTGGAGTCTAAGGAAGGTTGATCTAATGATATCCTAAGACTGAAATGAAGATGTGTGTGCGCTCCAACAATGTGCTACTTCTAGGCTACATACTAGAAGGAAAATATGAAAGTTACATTTGATGAACTCTCTCTTTTATCCAACGCATGAGCTTGAAGTCTTCTAGGAGCTTCAATCACCATCTACGATCATCCAATCCATTTCATTTGCCTTCAATAATCTTTGAGTGCCATCCATTGTAAGTAGATCTTCATAATAAGCTTAGGCAATGGATTAACTACAAAATAGGGGATTAGTCACAAGTATTTATGTTTGCTCATCATTAACACTAAGTAGGGAGAAGTCTAGTACTCAACATTCTCCCCCTTTTTGATGATGACAAACAAACATAAACAAAAAGAAATAATTGTGCTTAAATAAAACTTAGTCCCCCTACATAGATTCCAATCAAGTTAGTCAATACATATTTGGGCATCTATATATCAATTGAAGAAAATAAGTAAGATATGAATGAGTGAAATGAATTCATGAAATCTAGGATATAAAATCCCTATTCATTGTATCTTACTCCCCCTGAATCTAAGGCAACTTCAATCTTAGATTCAAGTGTTATTAGCAAGTACTTAGCACATTCATTAGGAATCTATATGTTTATTTCTCTCCCCCTATGGCATTATCCAAAAGGTGGGAGTAAAATAACAACAATCGTGCTAAACAAGAACTAGTAATAATTACAAGAGTTTAAAGATATACCAATCAAAACCCATAAAACAAAATCGTAAACTTTGGTGATCAGAGGAATGGAATTCCAATATCAACATTTGAGATACACGAAGAAAACATATTGTCTCCAATCACATCACATGAAGAATACAGCATATATGGAGACAACATCTCAAAATTCATACAGATATGATAAGCAATTATACATTGTGTGAAACACACGAAGAAACATCAACTTCATATATATATATATATATATATATATATATATATATATATATATATAGAGTGATCTTCAAATGCGAAAAAGAGGCTTTTCGCACCGTGCGAAAAGATTTTTATTTTTTTTTTGAAATTTTTTTTTTCAAAAATTCTTTTTTTGATGTTTAATCCATACAATTATATACCCCAGGGAAAATAATGGGTGAACCCGTTGGGCATTAGAGCACCCATCCACCCGTTACAAATTTAACGGTCTCAAAACGTGCGAATTTGATGAAATGGCTTGATCGAAGGCCAAATGACATTATTTCTCAACCATTATTTTTTGAGGGGGGTATAACAACATATAATGAGGGTGGAAAAAAGAATTTTTGAAAAAAAAAATTTCAAAAAAAAGATAAAAACATTTTCGCACGGTGCGAAATGTTCTCATTTGAAAATTTTCCTATATATATATATATATATCTATATTATAAAAGAGGGATGTTATCAAGAGAAATTGGATAAAAGATATTGGACATTAGAAATTGGATAAGAGATATCTATATTATAAAAGAGGGATGTTATCAAGAGAAATTGGATAAGAGATATTGGACATGAGAAATTGGATAATAGATATCTATATTATAAAAGTAGGATGTTATAAGGAGAAATTGGATAAGAGATATTGGACAAGATAAATTGGATAAGAGATATCTATATTATAAAAGAGGGATGTTATCAAGAGAAATTGGATAAGAGATATTGGACAATAGAAATTGAATAAGAGTGATGTTATCAAGTGAAATTGGATAAGAGTACAAACGAGAGATGTTATCAAGAGAAATTGGATAAGAGATATCTATTATATAAAAGACGGATGTTATCAAGAGAAATTGATAAGAGAATTTGGATATGAGAAATTGGATAAGAGAAATTGGATATCTATTATATAAAACATGAAAATTGGATAAGAGAAAATATAAGAGATGAGATTTTGAGGGATAAAAGAGGATGTGGGGAATTTTGCACATACAACCCGGTTTTTGTATTTTTGCCCATGGACCCTCCCCACCCACCCACACTTTTTATTCTCACCCCTTCCGACCATTTTTTTCCAGTTCTATGAAGATTTTGAATCTTTTCCTACTATGACAAAGCTTTGTCCTACGTGGCAAGTTTGTCCTAGGTGGTAATGACAATTTTGGGGGGACTTAAATTTTGGAGGAAAACTTAAATTTGGGGGGAAACTTGAATTTTTGTGGGAAAACTTGAAATTTGGGGGAACATGAAATTTGTGGGGGATAAAAACTCAGCCATTAAATAAACCGTGCCCTATGGGCACGGGTAATGACTAGTATATATATATAGAATAATGGCTATCATACGCCATATGAGCCCTTGTCTCATATTCTCTCTCACATAAAGCAACTAAGTACAACCAAGTACAAGCCCATGTGGGCTTGTACTTGATTGCTTTATGTGAGAGGGAATATGAGACAATGTCTCATATGGCATATGATACCCATTAATCCCATATATATATATATATATATATATATATATATATATATATATATATATATATAGTGATCTTCCATTGCGAAAAAGGGGCTTTTCGCACCGTGCGAAAAGAATTTTTTTTTTTTTTGAAATTTTTTTTTTCAAAAATTCTTTTTTTGATATTTAATCCATACAAATATATACCCCAGGGAAAATAATGGGTGAACCCGTTGGGCATTAGAGCACCCATCCACCCGTTACAAATTTAACGGTCTCAAAACGTGCGAATTTGATGAAATGCCTTGATCGAAGGCCAAATGACATTATTTCTCAACGATTATTTTTTGAGGGGGGTATAACAACATATAATGAGGGTGGAAAAAAGAATTTTTGAAAAAAAAAATTTCAAAAAAAAACTAAAAACATTTTCGCACGGTGCGAAATGTTTGCATTTGAAAATTTTCCTATATATATATATATATATATATATATATATATATATATATATATATATATATATATATATATATATATATATATATATATATATGACGACATGAGAACAAGTCATATGAACATCACCATGTCCATCAAAATGATCAAAAATACATGATGATAATCATATATCATCACTACACAAAATATCCATCATACATACAACACTCAAAAACTAAAAAAACTCTAGGAGTGAGTGTCTCGAGGTGCAGCAGCAGAGGAAACTGTCTCTGGATCAACAGGGTTATCCACTGGAGGAGGAGCAGCAGCAGCAACACCCTGAGTAGCAGCTATGCCAGTGTGCAAAATAATCTCAGTAATGATAGGAGGAGGAGGCTGACGAGGCTGAGGAGGAACAAATCGCCTGAGGTGCTCAGGGAAGGGCATACCCTGATGCTGGAATGACAAAAACGACAACTCATACAGACCAGAAACCATCTCAAACAGAATGTCATGAGAGGGTGGAGCAGATGTAGATGGCTGGTCAGCAGGAGGAACCGTAGAGGAAGACGGAGCTGATGTGGATTTCCTCTTCTTAGATGCAGACTGCAGAGCCGAAGAAGACTTCGACTTTGTAGAAGCATCGAGAAGAGGACCAAAAGGCACGGGCTCGTATGGAGTCAAGTCAATCCCAAAATGATGAAAAAAAAGTGTGAGAAGACCACCATAGGGAATATGAGAGGACGAAGTAGTAACTCGACCTTGTCCATCCTATCAAGGAGGACGCCGGCCCAGTTTACCGACATGCCGAAAAAGATCGCATACATACACCTAAGAATCTCCTGGGAAGGCTGATCAGAAGATCCCATACTTCGGCAGGATATTGGACTTCACCACAAGGTGAACAACCCAACCCCTCGCCGAGAACATGGATGACCGAACACCAGAAGAAAGAGCAGAGGGTATCTCACGAAACATGTCCCGGAGGACAGACTGATCAAGCTCATCAACATCAAAAATGGAAATATCAGCAGGAAGGGATCCATTGGAGGGAATCCTAAGAATGGTCCCTAAGAGAGCATGATCAATGCGAATGGGGGTCCCTGGACAACAGTGTCAATAACTCTAGTGGAACCATACTCACCGGGAATTCGGTTAGCATAGAAAAGCTTAACCAAAAATGGATAAGCACGAGGAGATTCGCTCTGAGAGAAGCAAAAGAGGTCAGCCAAACGAGTAGCAGATAGGATCTCAGATAATCTCTCAGCTGTTAAAGCGGGAAAGAAAATGAATCGCTCTCTAAGAAGTTTGATACCGAGGAGAGAGTGAAATTTTGCCAAGCACAAATCATCTCGGCAAATGGGAATGAGGGGATCAGCAGGAGGCACGAGAAGGGTTTCTTCTTCGGAGCTCGACACAGAGGGTGAAGGAGGAGCCTCAGCGCAAGGCTCATTGATGCGAACACCAATGGGCTTACGCTGACGATTGACGAGGCGCTCAGCTTCAGATGAAGAAGACCCAGAGGAAGGAGAATAACCCTGCAAAGAGGAGCGAGGGGGAGAATCGGCTTTCTTGGTTCGGGCCTTATAGGGTTGTTTGTTTTTGGCAGTGGTAGGCTTAGGAACCCTAGGGCGCTTAGAAGCAGTCGCTTTCCCATTGTTCTTGGTCTTGGTAGCCATTGCACAATCAAACGAACAGAGGGGAGATCGACAAAAGATATGAACAAAAATCGCACGAGAGAGACAACAAACGAAAGAACCAACAAGAGGAAAATAAACCTAGTCGAAAGGCACGAAGAGACAATCGAGGTCCGAGCGACGTAATCGACAGATGAGACGACGGAAAAAATCATTGGAGGAGCAATCGATTGAGGGTTTGAATCGGGGAGATGAAGCGGTTTCAATCGGAGGAGAGAGAGTCAGACGATTGAAATGAACTCTGTCGATGAAATATCGAAGGGGCAAATGAATCTGGGCCGTTAGATCAAAGAATCGACGACTCAGATCAAATGAGCGAACCACCACAATAGGAGACAGTCGACTGATGAACAATATTCAGTCGACTGGTTGAAGTGATAAGAGATAAGCTTAGGATGACAGACAATCGACTGTTGAGTAACTTACAGTCGCCTGTCCGAGAGATAGTCGACTGTATTATACACATCAGTCGACTGGCTGAGAATCAATAAAATTGATGATAAAACAGAGACTACTGACGAAATTGACAGGCGCCTGATGACTAAAATGCAGTCGCCTGTTGATCCAACAGTCGCCTGTAAATTTGTCATCAGTCGCCTGGGCGAGAGATAAAGTCTGCTGACAGAGAAGATAGAGTAGGGCAGTCAATTGTCGAAGGAAAGACAGTCATCTGTACTGGTCCAAAAATGCACATTGAGGTTAAAATCCAGAGGATATGCACAACTCACCCTAGGACCTATACTCTAACTTAAACTCATCATAAAATCAATATCAAATGATAAATCATTTATAACATAAATCTCTTAAAACAATCTAACAACTCATGTAATCAAAGAATTCTCAATAGCCTTTCTTAAAAACAATATATGATATATCAAATGAAGAGAGGCAACATGATGATATGAGTTCAAAAGATGTTATAACAAGTAAATTGGACTCCTAAATTTCAGATTCACCCATAATTCCTAATTCTCCATGCAACCTCATAAGTGAATCTTCTTTAAGAGGTTTTCTGAAGATGTCGGCAATTTGTTTTTGGGTTTCAATGTACTCTAAGATGATTTCCTTCTTAGCTACATGATCATTGATAAAGTGGTGTCTCACATCTATGTGTTTGGTACGGGAGTGATGTACCGGATTCTTGGAAAGACATATATCACTTTGGTTATCAACCATGATAGGGCAAGTATCACAATTGATGACATAGTCCTTAAGAGTGTGTCTCATCCAAAGAACTTGTGCACATGCAAGACCCGCGGCAATATATTCCGCGTCAGTCGTGGACAATGATACCTGGTTTTGTTTCCTGGAGAACCAAGAGACTAAGGAATTTCCTAGGAAATGACAAGTGCCACTAGTACTTTTCCTATCGGATTTGCATCCGGCAAAGTCGGCATCGCTATATGAGATTAACTCATATGCGCTAGATTTAGGGTAGAGTAACCCATAATCTAGTGAACGATTAAGATAACAAAAAATTCGTTTAATAGCAATCAAGTGTGACTCTTTAGGTCTAGCTTGATATCTAGCACACAAGCATACAGAAAACATGATATCGGGCCTACTAGCAGTTAAATAAAGTAAGCTGCCGATCATACCTCGATATAGACGAACGTCTACATCTTTTCTGATCTCATCCTTGTGTAGATGGATTGTCATACACATGGGAGTCCTTTTGCTTGATGACGATTCCATCCCGAATCGCTTGATGAGCTCCCCTGTGTACTTGGTTTGATGTATGAAAGTCACATCCTTCATTTGTCGAATTTGCAATCCAAGGAAATAATTGAGCTCACCCATGTGGCTCATCTCGAATGCATCCTTCATGGACTTAGAAAATTCTTGACAAAGATTAAATTTAGTATAACCAAATATTATATCGTCTACATAAACTTGAATCAATAGGATGTCATTTTCATAATCCTTAATGAAAAGTGTTGACTCAACTTCACCCATTTTAAAACCTAAATCCAAAAGAAAGGTCTTGAGTCGATCATACCAAGCTCTAGGAGCTTGTCTCAACCCATACAACGCTTTTTTTAAGTTTGAAAACATGGTTTGGAAATTTTTCAGGAATGAAACCGGGAGGTTGAGAAACATACACTTCTTCATTGACAATCCCATTTAAAAATACACTTTTAACATCCATTTGAAATAGTTTGAAATTCTTATGAGATGCAAAAGATAAAAGCAATCTAATAGCTTCTAATCTAGCTACGGGGGGGGGGGGCAAATGATTCTTCAAAATCGAAACCTTCCTCTTGTCGGTAGCCTTGAGCTACTAACCTTGCTTTGTTCCTTGTGATGACTTCGTTCTCATCGGTCTTGTTCTTGAAGATCCATTTAGTCCCAATAACTTGATGACCACTTGGAAGAGGAACGAGCTCTCAAACTTCATTTCTGTTGAATTGCATTAGTTCTTCTTCCATTACCACTATCCAAGAGCTATCCTCACAAGCTTCTTGGATGTTTTTTTGGCTCATTGGTATAGACAAATGCGCAATGAGAGAATTCTTCAATTCTAGACCTCGTTCAAACACCCACACCAATATCTCCAATAATTTGGTCAAGTGGATGGTTGCGAACGATTGGGTAAGCTTTTGGTATTCCTGCATCACTTGGAACATCTTCAACAATCTTATTAGTAGTGTTAGTCTCAATAATTGAATCATTAATCTTGACATTACTAAGAGAATCACATGTAGCATCTACACTATCATCAATAACATGAGGAAAATCAAAATCTTCATAAAATGATACGTGTAATGATTCCTCGATCGTTGAAGAAGTTTTGTTGTATATCCGGTAGGCTTTGCTACGTGTGGAATATCCAACAAAAATTCCTTCATCGGATCTTGCTCAAATTTATCTAAATTACCAAAGGTGTTCTTGATAAAATATTTTGAACCAAAAACTCGAAAATATTTAACTTAAGGCTTTTTGTCATAAATAACTCAAAACAAGGTTTGTTCGTTCAGGTCTCACTAGGATCCTATTGAGCACATAATATGCCGTGTGCACCGCTTCTGCCCAAAATTGTAGTCCAAGATGGCTATCATGGAGCATAGTACGAGCACACTCAATAAGAGTCATATTCTTTCTCTCTACAACACCATTTTGTGGTGGTGCCCGAGGAAAAGAAAAATTGTCAGTTATTCCGGTGTCATCACAAAACTTTGTAAAAGACTCATTCTCAAATTCTCCTCCATGATCACTACGGATAGTGATAATGGTGGATCCTAAGAGATTCTGAATCTTCTTTGCAAATATGGTAAACTCTTCAAAAGCTTCATTCTTATTAGTTAAGAATGAAACCCAAGTTGTAACGACTCGAAATTTTTCAAAACTTTTAATTACAAATTTAATATATATTTTGTAATGGTTTGTCAGGAGTTTTAAATGATTTCAAAAAAATTCTATAAAAATATTTTGAAATACTAGACTTATTCTATTGTATTTCAGTATTTTCAGATTTCCTCAAATACCCAAAACATTCCTGTTAAAATTCACTTTCAAAAATTACCGTTTTGATTCGATGAATTTATTTTCTATTCAAACGTCTTCAAAACGTTTTCAAACTTCACTCCCCACATTAATTCTCCAAACCCTAAAACGGACTTCGTATTCGCCATCCTCGCGACGATACGATCCCGTGGGTATGTTTTCGTAATTTTTCGGACGTCTCCCCGCCGTCGCTAGGTATCGAATCTCGTAAGGGTGTATCGGATACGCATGATTATGTGACGTCATCGATCTTCTCCACTATCAACCTTCCTTTGTCTTGATGACCTTTCATTTGACCTTCTTAGAATCTTTCTACACCAATTCTTACTAAACATTATGTACAGATCTTTTGTGTTCAACGCTCAAGAATGGACGGAAATACCTCAAAGACCCCCAATGGAGCCTATCAGTCAGAAGCCAACAACCCGACCGACAATGGGCCAACTCCCACAGTGCATCAGATCTCGGATCTGGCATTGCGAGAAATGGTTGAGGCTATCAAAGGCGAGTATCACCCTACGGGAGGCATCCAACAATTTCGCTCCCTCCACCCGAAAACCTGGAACGGAGAAGATGGCCCGATGAAGGCCGATGAATGGCTAGAGAGTACTGAAGAAAACTTGAGGGCCGCTCAGATCGGGAGGCATGCCTGGACAGATACTGCCAGGTCTCAACTAACGGATGGGGCCAGAGTCTGGTGGGGCTCTGCGGAAAAGCGTCTCCAGCGACCAATCGAATGGGAGACATTCACAGAACTTTTCCGCACCCAATATTTCTCTCCGGAGGCCCAGATGGAGCTTGAGGCGCAATTTGTTGGATTGAAGCAAGGTTCCATGACGGTGGAACAATACGACGCCCGGTTCACCATGCTGAGCCGCTTTGCTCCTGAGTTGGTTGCCACTCCAATAGCCCAGGCTCGACGCTTCAAGCAGGGTCTCAACATAGAGATCCGCAGGAATTTGGTCGGACGTACATTGTCTACCCACACCGAAATCCTAGCTGCTGCTCGTGAACACGAGTTTATGGAGAGGGAAGAAAGACGTGTGTTAGCTGCCCCTCACAGAAGGCAACCACCTCCAAACCCTACTGTTGGACCCCGCCGTCAGCCATCATCTGACCAGATGTATCGCCCAATCCAGCAGACCCAGTTCAAGAGACAGGCACCACCGCAACGTCCAGTGTGTCACCATTGTGGTAGGCCTGGACATATGAAATCAGAGTGCCGTTGGTACCGAAATCTCTGCCTGGTTTGTGGAGCGGAAAATCATCTTGCTAGGGATTGCCCTGATGCAAGAGCACGAGCTACCACCACTACCACAGCTGCTGCCCCTGCTGGAGACGCTCCTCGTCGACCACCACCTCCTCCGCAACGACAGGCCTACACAATGATCGCAGAAGATGTCGAAGCCATCGACCAGGTGATTGGAGGTATGAATTAACACTTTTGATATTATACCCACAATCAGTATATCATCGTCGCTATTATAATAACTATGGTAATGTCAATATAGTCATACATGACATTACCTCTTGTTTTCTTGATGCTATGATATCACATTATATTGTTTACAACCTGATTTATTAGACCATTATTATCATTTATTTGCTTGAGCTTCTTCATAACAAAAGTTATTTGTTTTAGAAAGTTCGAGAAATTCCGAGGACGGAATTATTTTAAGGAGGGTAGGATGTAACGACTCGAAATTTTTCAAAACTTTTAATTACAAATTTAATATATATTTTGTAATGGTTTGTCAGGAGTTTTAAATGATTTCAAAAAAATTCTATAAAAATATTTTGAAATACTAGACTTATTCTATTGTATTTCAGTATTTTCAGATTTCCTCAAATACCCAAAACATTCCTGTTAAAATTCACTTTCAAAAATTACCGTTTTGATTCGATGAATTTATTTTCTATTCAAACGTCTTCAAAACGTTTTCAAACTTCTGCAGTAACCTCCTATGACCACTTAGGACTCCCCACATTAATTTCGTAATTTTCTGATAACATTTCAATAGAGAACCCGCAAACCCGCTTTCTAAACGTTTTGGCCAAAAACTAGTATCCCCGTAGTCCAAACCCTAAAACGGACTTCGTATTCGCCATCCTCGCGACGATACGATCCCGTGGGTATGTTTTCGTAATTTTTCGGACACATTTGCTAGTAGGGACAAATTCGTAATTTCGTTACAAATTTTTACCACCATTTAATTACCCTAGCTATTTACCATAACCTAATTACTAACTACTTTAACCCCACATGATAAACACGTTTAGACACTTTCCAAAAATTTCTTAGGTTAGTCAAAAAAAAATACCGACCGTATTAAAAATGTTGGGGTTAGTCAACAACCCCTAACCCCCTCATTAATTACAAATAGTAGGGTATTAACCCTATAAATACACCCCTAATCCCGCTTAACCGTAAGTTAACTTTTGATTTTAAAATTTCGCACAGACTTCCTCTCCCGTACGCTCTCCTCTCTCTCTCGTACACACTCTCTCTCACTCACGCTCTCCCTCCGACCACCGCCCTCCGACCTCGGCCGCCGTCTCCGCCGCGCCCTCCGAGCTCGCCGCCGCCGGTAGCGCCCGCCGCCGACCCCCGGGCGTCCACAGCACCGCCACAGCGCCCCCACTCCCCCGCCGCCTCTTCCGCCGCCCGCCTACCGCCGCCGTCTCCCCGCCGTCGCTGTCGCCCCGCCGTCGCCGTCGTCTCCAGCCCCCGCCTCCGCCGTACACGCCTCGCCGCCGTCGCCACAGCCCCCCTCCGTCGTTATCGAGCGGCAACGGTAAAAACGCGATGGCAAAGGCGTAAATACGGAGAAAATTTCGTATTTTAGTTTTTTTAATTGATTTATAATAGGGTTTAATGGTTATAAATACATAACTAATTATACAGGGCCCAGAAAAATTAGTGGATAGTCCCAGAAAATCAGAAACGACATTTCGGAGCCATTGGCACTGGTCTTACCTCGACCAGATGCCTACTTTTTTCGGAATGATTTTTCGAACCTAAAGATTAAATACGTATAATTCGTTCTAAAAATCGTAACTCGCTGTTTTCACACACAAAAATATGTGATAAAATTATATGTGACAATAGACTTCGAGACGGTCATTTTGACTGTTCACTCAAGTCATTCCGACTTGTATTGCTCCCGTAAGAAATTACGGAAAATACGCGTCACTAAAATAATCTGGTTTTTAAAACTATTTTGAGTTTCTAAAAATTATAAAAATTACTATGGACTTCAGAAAAATATTCCTTCCTGCAGTAAAACTATTTTTATCCTATATAGCCTATATAAAAATTTAGAACGCTTTCCGACACCGTTTCAACAGTTTTAAAAATCAAAACGACCAAGTTAAATAAATAAGAAATAGTGTATTCTCTAACTAGTTGTTATCGTGTTTGCAGGTATCGAATCTCGTACATCAGCACTAGATCCAGTCCCGGCTCACTACCATCACCTTGAAGATAGTAAGTCACAGTAAATTCTAACCTTAGAAATCTAGATAGTGTACTTAATGGAAATACCGCATGCTCAAAGCGTGGATCGGTACCTTAGTTATTGGACTTCAAACATTGCTCAGGACTGACATTCTCTCTTAAAGCTTTTGCCTTGACTTTTCAACAAATGAAGCTCTTCGGAGTGACGTTAACGCTTTTGGACATCTTTGCTTTGCATAACACATTGACATACCGTATTGCTACCGAATGACATACAGTGTTGACATCATACTGCTGGAACATCCTAATGTAATTGAATGCTTAAAAGTAGCTGGCACTGCACCGGGTTTTTGGGGTAAACTTATATTAGAGAAAGTGCGGGAGCGACCGCCGGCCATCTACACAGTGCACCGTACCGACCGAATGACTGAAATGTACCGACTGAAGTGAAATGAGATCCGCCCGGGTGAGCGCCCCTGTGGCAGGAGATGAGCTCAATGGTCGCACACCGTACCTTCCTATATAAGTCACGTAGCTTCTAGTCTTACTATTGCCTGCTGGTTAAAACATTGCTGCTACCATACTACAGTTGTTACTCTTGTACTTTACTTTTATACTTGCACCATCACCTTTTCTTTGCACACTACACTAGCACTTTACCTATTGCTTTGCATGCATGTTCGCTTTTACTTTACTTTCCATACTTGTTCACTATAGCCTGTTCCATATTTGTGCACTCCTCTTTTTCTATTGCTAGAATTATTGTGACTTACCTACGGTTCCATCTCCGTGGCACCGCAGACGACGCACAGGTCAACTTAGCCACTCCTGAGTTCGCAGAGCCGTAGCATGATCCTGGGGATTGTTGACTTTTATATTCAGAGTGTGTGTGATGTACTTTCGATGTATTTCCTTTCTGTATTTTCTTTCCGTACTTTTCCTTTCATGTATTGGTGTGAGAGAGTGTTGGTTGTTGTTGTACTTTAATTTGGACTGTAATAATGTCTGTAAGCTGGTTTGAGTGTTGTTGGTACATCTCTGCGTTGTGGCTATGCTGATTTCACTGGTAAACTGCGGAACCTGCGAATAAACCGAATAAGTAACGGGCCCCCGGGAGCGGGTCGTTACACAAGTAAATTTAGAGAAGTCGTCAACGACAACTAATCCATAATGAGCATTGCCTAAAGAAGCGGTTCTAGTTGGCCCAAACAAATCTAGATGAAGTAGTTCTAAGGGCCTCTTAGAAGTAATGCCTTCTTTAAGCTTAAAAGATGATTACTAAGTTTAGCTCTTTGACATGAATTACAAAAGTTTTTCTTACTAAAAGCAATTTTTTGGAAAACTTTTGACTAGATCATGCTTAGCTAACTTATATAAGTGCTTGAAATGAACATGACCAAAACGGCGATGCCATAATAGTTGTTCATTTGTATTAGCAACTAAGCAATGTTCTACGGTTTTAGGCAAGCTCAAATAATAAATATTTTTACGCCTAATACCGGTAAATAAAACATGTGAATTCGAATCAACAATTTTACACATACCCTCTCCAAAGTTAACCTTGTAACCTTTGTCACAAAGTTGATTAATGGAGATAAGGTTGTGACATAAACCACTAACTAGAAATACATTAGTAATTAAAGGTTTGGAGGATTTTCCGACTATACCTACTCTAATGATAGTTCCCTTTTGGTTACCTCCAAAAGTGACCGTTGCACCATCCTTGATGCTAATCACTTCGGAGAGTAACGAAGGATCTCCCGCCATATGTTTGGAGCAACCACTGTCGAGAATCCATGCTTTCCTTTTAGAGCTAGTTTGATCTTTATTGCTCTTTTTCTTTCTCTTGGGGTACCTACATAGTATACCATAAGTTCATGGTACCCAATTTTTTTTGTTGGGTCCAAGGGGATTAGCCCTTTGGAAGCCAAGTCCAAGTGGACTTTCGCTTCCCAACATAATTACCATTATTAATAACATCATGTAAATAGGAATCAACATATGCATTCCTATCATTTAAGCTAGTGTTCTTAGGACCCCAAATGGTGTATGTTTTGGGAGTCCTTTTCCTATTTGCATGCATAGTTGTTAGATTTGTATGTGGTGCATGCTTCTTAGGAACATGGTTTCTAGCATAAAAATGAGGTGGTGGATATGCATTGGACATACGAGGATTATATGTATGCTTGGGAACATGCATGTTGTATGAAACATATAGGTCATGCATGACATGTGGAGGATGTGCATACATGTAAGAATGATGCGTATGAGCATATGGGTGTATAGGAGCACGTACATGAGGATTTCTCATGTGTGGATTTGTACGTGTCCATGGGTGTGGAGCATAGAAAGTGTCATGAGTATCCACTTGTGAGGTAGGAGATTTCCTACGTGTATGAAGGTTTGTGTACATGTAAGCATGGCTTCTCTTTTGGTTTCCACCCTTAGTGGGTTTCTTGCCAAAAGAAAGAGACGGTGAAGTGGTGACTTTCTTGGTAGGTTTGCTACCTATAGTGTCTTTGAAACCACTTGTGGATGCACCGGAGGATGGCCTCACAAAGTCTATAGTGACACCACTATAAGAGGTGCGAACATTGGACGCATTTGCTTCCACAAAACCAAGACCAACACGATGTGTGGCCGGATATTGGTTTGCTAGCAAATCGTCCAATTGTCATTTTCCCTTATTGAATCTCACAATACGGGAGGATATGAGGTCATATTTCTCCTTAAGAGAAGAAATGTTGATATCCAAGGTGGACACCCGTGCTTTGAGCTCGTGCACTTGAGTTTTAAGAGAATTATTCTCTAAACCCAATTGTGTATGTTGTGAAACTAGATCACTATTTTCCTTAGGATGTGTTTGATCTAGTTGAGATTTGAGGGTATTCACCTCATTTCTCAAAGTGTCATTTTGAGAAGCTAAATTTGCTTTCTCAAGGGTTAAAGTATCAACAATGGTGTCATTGTTGATAATGCATGGAATGGATGGATTGCTAACATTCAATTACTTTAAACTAGTATATCTAAGCATTAAAGATTGATACTTAGCAAATAATTCTTCATCAGCAATACGTAATTCATCCTAAGTTACCTCGGTATCATCCAGGTCGGAATCACTTTCATCGGAGAGTGAATCTTCTCGGGCCATGAAGCACATGTGGGCACTTTCACCCTTCTCATCGTCGGATTCGCTTGATGAGTCTTCACTTGAATCATCGAATGTACCTACTAGTCCTTTCTTCTTGTCTTTCTTATTCTTGTTGGACTTGTGGTGCTTCGG
The DNA here is from genome assembly GCA_030789695.1 of Scilla litardierei. Taxonomy (NCBI): domain Eukaryota; kingdom Viridiplantae; phylum Streptophyta; class Magnoliopsida; order Asparagales; family Asparagaceae; genus Scilla; species Scilla litardierei. The sequence goes on from CM061142.1 coordinate 383,670,648, forward strand.
CGCCTTCCACTTCTCTTTGTTTCGTTGCATTGGGCAATCCTTCTTGATGTGCCCTGGCTTATTACACTTAAAGCAAAGAGAGGAAGAGTGATTAGTAGAATCAAATCTATTCTTAGAGGAAAATTTACCTTTGCGAAAGAAGCGTTGAAACGTCTTCGCCATTTGGGCCATTTCACCCAAATCCATCTCATTTTCTGATTCTTCACTATCGGAGGATGAGGAATTAGCGTTAAATGCCAAATCTTTCTTCTTGGTCTCTAAAGGGTTCATCATAGCTCAAATCTTTAATCGGTTCTCCCGTCTTACTTCATAAGACATGAGAGTCCCGATAAGGTTCACAACTGTGTAAGTCTTCAAGTCGTTGACCTCCTCGATGGCGATGGCTCTTCTTTTCCATTTGGAGGTCATTCCCATTATGATCTTTCTTACCTTATCTTGTTGGGAATAGACTTGTCCAAGAGCTTCCAATTCATTAGTGATATCGGTAAAACGTCCGTACATAGATTCTATGCTTTCATTTTCCTGCATATGAAACATATCAAAGTTTTGCACGACAACATAGAGTTTAGAAAGTTTTACCTTGTTCGTTCCCTCATGTGTAACAACGAGATAGTTTCAAATTTGATATGCACTCTTACATGTGCATATCTTGTTGAACTCATCTGGGTCTAACGCAAATGAAGAGCGTTCATTGCCTTTGCATTGTTGACTTCGACGGATTTCTCTATAGCCATCCATTTTTCGAAATCCTCTTCGGTGGGCTTAACGTATTCCTTGTGGAGGGTTCTCCAAAGGGAAGCACTTGTTAGGAACGTCTCCATCCGGCATTTCCAATAGCCAAAATTCGTGCCTTGGAAACGCGGAGGACGCACCGTTGATTGTCCTTCGAAAATTGTGGATGCTCCATCACGATCGTGATTGTTGTACGAAGGCAGTGGAGGAACGTTGTTGTTGTTGGATGCCATAGCTATAAACTTACGCTCTGATACCAATTGTAAGGACCCTGGCTATGGGGAAAACACTAGAAGGGGGAGTTGAATAGTGTTTATGCAATTTAAAAAGATAGTTACACCAATGTAAATTCCTAACGAACAAATAGTGCGGAATAGAAATAAATCCAAATTGAAACAAATGCAAACGCAAGGATGTTTCAAGGGTTCAGATTACCCAAGTCACTTCCCGACTTGTTCCCGGTAATCCTACGTCCCTTCCACCCGGTTAACAACCGGATACTCAAGTTAGAACCCTAACTTGAGTTTTCCTTAAAACCTACTTGTAGAAACCCTACAAGTGAAATCGAAATACAATCGATTGACCTTGACTCCCACAACTTGGGAGTAAACAAACCACTCTCACAAACCGAGAGTAAATCAAATAACGAAAGTTATGAAATATGAAATTAAGCAACACTTACAATCACCTATGCCTTGAAGTAGAACTTGAAGGAGAAGTGTGTTGTGTGTTGAAAGACTTTCTTGGAAGAGAGGAACGCCCTTTTTCTCTTGATAGCTCCAAATGCCTAGAAGATTTCTCTTTGGTTCTAGGTTGGAGAGCAAGAGATTGAAGATTGGAATTCTAGGGCTTTAGGGTTTGAGAGCTTTGATCTTGAGAGAATGAAGGCTTGAATATCTTAGCAAGAGAGTTGGTAGATCATTAGCCTCTCAATGGAACAGTATAGGCTTCTTTTATAGGTTTCTCAAATCCCTCAACCAAAAAACAGCAAAAACCCCTTTGAAATCCGTGAGGAAAAACTCAACGGATAGAATCTGGGCCCGCGACAGTCGACTGTTGAAGAATTCACATTCGACTGCTGCACAGCCAGATAGGGTAGGTGAGAATTCATAACGGTAACTTACCACGTGGACAGTCGACTGATGAGGCATAGACAGTCGACTGTTGAACCAACATGCAACTGTAAATCTTACTACAGGCGACTGGCCGTAAGTTGGGTAAGTTGAAGAAATCTGGGAAACGTCTGGGAGAACAAGACAGACGACTGATGAAGGTAAGATAGTCGACTGTTAATCTGAACAGGCGACTGTAATTCCTTCTACAGACGACTGTCAAAACCCTGAGATTTTCCAGAGAGTTGAGTCATCAAATAGGCTCACAGACAGACGACTGTTGAAGCATTGACAGTCGAATGTTCCATTGGACAGTCGACTGTAAATCCAACATAAGTCGACTGGCCAGAATAAACAGAGAAATAGATTTCGGGCTAAAGATGGACATGCGACTGATTAACATAACACAGTCGACTATCACTTGGACAGGCGCCTGTGAATCATTCATAAGTCGCCTGTGAGAGTTAAAGCAGAGAAGCCCAAAACTAGACTGTAATAGTTTGTGTATAACAGCAACTGTAGAATAAAACACAATCGACTGTTTTGAGACAGGCGACTGTAAAACGTTCAGCAGTCGACTGTTATAATCATGATATGCACAATCTAGCTAGAAATGAATTGGAGTCTAAGGAAGGTTGATCTAATGATATCCTAAAATTGAAATGAAGATGTGTGTGCGCTCCAACAATGTTCTACTTCTAAGCTACATACTAGAAGAGAAATAAGAAAGTTACATTTGACGAACTCTCTCTTCTATCTAATGCATGAGCTTGGAGTCTTTTAGGAGCTTCAATCACCATCTACGATCATCCAATCCATTTCATTTGCCTTCAATGATCTTTGAGTGTCATCCATTGCAAGTAGATCTTCATAATAAGCTTAGGCAATGGATTAACTACAAAATAGGGGATTAGTCACAAGTATTTATGTTTGCTCATTATTAACACCAAGTCGGGAGAAGTTCAATACTCAACACTCCTCTTGTCATATGTCTTATTTATGGTATAACACGTAGTACAACATTTGGTATCATTTTAGTGTTTGAGATTTTTGAAAATTGGATATTTGTTTCATAATGGGCACATTCATTTTTTGACTCAAAAGAAAAGATTCGAGATATTGAGTCACCCCTAATGGAATAGATTCAACTATTTATAAGTATCAATTTGATGTGTGCTATACTTTGGTGTTACATTCATGATATATTTTTGCATCATGTTGGGACAGAAATTTAAAGTTATTTATTCATGATCCACTTGTTGATTATTGCACTTTTGTATGCTATGACACAACACGTGGAATGCATGATAGAATGATAGAAATGATATATATTTTCATTACCTTTGTCACAGTATTTGTTATTGATCACCCTCCTATTGCTTTTTGATAATATCGAAATGGGGAGATATATATGTGTTAGGTTAGTTTGTTGACTTTGAACTCACATATATCTTGACACTCACATACTTTATATTTACTTATCTTTAACAAGCATTGATGCTTGATGAGTTTAAAAAGTCATTTGCTAACACCATCCATCATTGCAGGGGGAGTAAGTATCTTATTTTTCATTCTTATGTATCAAATTGTTTGCCATCATTAAAAGGAGAATGTTGGTTATTACATCACCTCCTAAGTTAGTTTTGATGATAAGAAAACAAATATGGTTGATAATGATATTTTTGTAAGATGATTTGTGAGTGTAGGAAATCAAGTCAACAAAGTTATGAAATTCATGTAAGTGGTTATGCCCTAAGCCAAATATTTGGACCTTTATGTTATGTCATTTTTCATTTATAAAATGTTTCTCTTAATGTTATTTTTATATTACTGGCATGTTTCATTATAATAATATTTGAATATTTATTTTATGTTATTCTAAGCATCCCTTATCATTCATCGTTAAAGGTATAATGATGAATTAAGACTAGTATGAGTTTAGTTGATAATTATGAGATAATTATATGTATGGTGATACAAATCAAACTTAAAGATAATTGTTGTAGAACAAGGTACTGGATAGCCTCGCTATGAGATCATTACATGGATCAGTGTTATAAATGATCACATAATAGTTATGTCATAGAATCCTTAGACTTGAGATCATCACAGTTTCCTACATGAGGAACATCATGTTTTGACATAACCAAACGTTATCTTTAATCAGATAATCATAAAGGTTATGATTGAACATGATGTGAATCATGCAGAGAAAAGTGAGTGAACAAAATGGAATTTGTCCCTCTCTTATAAGAGAGATATCTAATGGGCCCATCGATAAGTAGGACTGAGAAATGCATGGCCGTGCTCAAATGAATGTTAATCTACTTAGTAATCGAGAAATTGAATGTTTGAACATTATAAACATGACACTGTCCATAATTATGTTCAAATAAGATATCGTGTGACAAAAGGATTATGACATGTTCTATTGGTTAGGTTAATATTAGACTAACGATATTCATATTAATTGGGTAGTAATAATATATTGTTAGATATCAGTTATGACTTGTGGGCTTCTAATGGGATTAGGCCCACTACCAATTTGATATGAGCCTATTGGGTTGCACACAAAGAGCGTAATAATGTAAAGGATATGGTTTAAACGAGATTTCGAATCTGATTTGAAATTCAAAATAAGGCGAAATATCTTAACAGTCAGATATTGTACCTCGTTAAGATATTATCCCTAAGATATCGCTGCGTAACTAAAACGCGTTAAAGAGTTAACGGATAATATATCTTGTTAAAATATTATCCATAAAGATATTATTGCGTTACTGAAACGCGTTAAAGGGTTAACGTGGGGATTCTATAAATGATATAGAGAGGATTTTCAGTCTTTTTACTCATTCAATCTATCTCTCACGGTTTTGAGAAAAGCGAAGATCGAGAGAGAACCCCTAGTTGCGGAGAAGAAGCTAGCACCATTGCAATTCTTGTTCATGACGTTTGCGTGTGAATACTGATAGAGGGTGGTCGTTCGTAGAGCAGCACCTACAGTCCGACACATTAAAATCATCAACAAAGGTTAGCAATCTGATCGAATCAAATTTGAAACGCATGGATCTTGATAGGTTTCTATTTTTCCGCTGCGTATGAACAAGTTATGCATGATAGAAACCCTAATAATTTATTTAAGCTTGCTAGGATTGATATTCGGAGCAAGAGTTTGATAATGAAAATCAAAGTACTTGGAGCTCATATTAAAGATCAAAAGCTCAAGTCAAGAACTCATGAAAGTGCAAGACTTCAAGACAAATTGGTCAAGCTAAAGGAAGACTCCAAGACTCCAAGACTCCAAAAGAAAGTGTGAGTTGGGTGTCATTTTTGTAAACTTGTCTTATAATATTAAAGCTATTAATTGGAGCTTGCAACACACACACACTTAAATAATGTTTTAAACTTCTTAAAATATTTTTAAAACATTTTGAAAAGATTAGATTGAATTTGCGTACTCTTTTTAGATAGACTAGAAAGACTACTTGTTAAGTAGGAGTCGACTACTTTTCTTTGGAAAATATAGAGAAAATGTTCTGTCCCTAGAAATAGTCGACTAAAGTAGTATGTGGAGTCAACTATCGATTGTATATGAGTCCACTACTTTTGCCCAGCGGACCAAGTCGACACAGCTCGACGTTTTACGGAGAGCTGTCGATTTTTCGTTGTAGAGGCATTTTATGAAACAGTTTTCAACAGGTTTCTTTCCTATTTATGCTCAGAGTGCTGAGGGCTTTGTAAGAAATTATTGAGCAAATAATCTATGTTTTCAAGTATTTTCTAAGTTCTCTTTAAGCTCTCTCTAAGATTTTCAAGGAAATAATTTTCATTCTTTCAAGAAAAGTTTTTAAGCCATTGTTTTGCCTTGCTAATTTGTGTTTCTCTCAAGCTTAATCTTGACTCATTTGAGAACATAAATTAGGGTTTTTTGATATCATGGTTTCAATCTTTATTTTCTTTGAGATCAAAAGGATTTTTCCATAACCACATTCACACATTCTCAAGCTTCAACATATTGGTCGTATGAAAATGTTGTGATTCAAATCATTTATCAAGAAAAAGGTTCGTAAAATCCACACAAGGGTGTGGTGGTAAGATTTTTATTCAGTTGTATTGGTGTTTGTAAAAAGTCTCTAAGGTAAGGTCCTCTTTGAGAAGAGGTTAAGTTATATTGGAAGACCACTCTTTAGAGTAGGGTCACTTTATTACTTGGAAACCCTCAAGTTGAGGCAAGTGGCTCTCTAATTTGAGAGTTGATTAGTGGAGAAAATTCCAATGAGGTTGGGGATTGGACGTAGCCCGCGGGAGGGTGAACCATGATAAATTCCTTTGATTGTGTTGTGATCAATTGTCTCTCATTTCTCATTTTATAGTACTTGCACTTGTATTTAGTTTCTGTTGTGCACATCTCTCTATTGCAAGTAGTTAGTTTGTTGATTAAATACATAAGGAGGTAACTCTCTTAGGAGACTCATGCATATCTAGGGTGTTTAAGTTTTATTTAAGGATTAATTTTTTGAAAACAGTAATTACACTCCTCTAGTGTTTGTCATCTACAGGATCCCAACAGTATGCTCTCTTTGAATAGAATTTGGTGCCACTTTAGGATAGGATAGACTATTTTTGATGTAGGGAACAATTTTAAGATATATACAAGTCAGATAAAGAACATCTATTTATATTACAACCTCGTGTGTGTAGAAAAATCTCTTCAAAATTTTTATCTTCTTGTAACACCTTAATAATTCCATTAAATAATGATTTAATGGCTATAGTTGGTGACATAAGTATAAATGTATCTATCAATTTCTCTTCGTATAACCAATCATCAAATGCATGAATCAAATGCATGAATGTAGACATGTTGTGCAAGTCCATTCATTTATAACATATAAGTAGGAATGTCTCTACATATTCCTCTTCACATAACCAACATCAAATGGTGTGAATGTTCATTAATTCCTAACACTTTTATATATTTTCATTGATCCACGAGTCTAATTTTAAAATAGGACATGTGTAACTCATCTTATGCCATATCAAAAAGCTAGTGCTATAACCATGATTATGATAATAAGAAAATTCTAATCAAATGACAGTTGATTAATTAATTAATTTTCATTAAACAAGAATTTTCATAAAAAGAAGAATAAATCTTAACGAACTATGGACTTCATTAAAATTAGTTATAAACAATTAATTAGATTAACATCTTAATTAAATTACAATTCTTACTTAATTAATTCATTTAGTTTTTTATAATATAATTCAAAAGAATTGTTAGTGATATTTAATTTCTAATTTGATAGCCTGCGTAAGAATTTGTATTTGTTCCATGCTAAATATTCTTATTTACAATTGGATTGCTATTTTATGATATTTTGAACATATTAGAAATTACAATTAATTATTTAATCTCTTGTAATAAACTAAGATTTTTTTTATTTATTAGCAACCTACATCAAATTATGTTTTTTTAATTATAATGGAAATTTAATTTGAATGTATTTTCTCTCCATAAAATACTTTAAAATTAGTTTCTACCCTAAATAGCAAATATTTGATAACTGAATAATAATTTCAGTGGATTGCTTTTAAATAAAAAAACATTTTAAAAAGCAACTTTTTATCATATTTCTAAATCGATTTAAACTTGTTTCATCTGTTAGTCAAGCTGTCAAGCTGTAAGAATTTTACATAGTAGAAACTTTTTATCATATTTCAATTATCTAATTTAAGGTAATACATATTAAATTATAAGTCATTAATTCCTCTTAAAGTCTAGTTTCTAACGCATCTTACTCTGGCTTACTTTAAGTCTTATAGAAGATATACAGCGACGGCTACCTTTTTGGATGGTTAGGATTTGTCCAATAGGATTAATAGCTGAGATCTCCGCCAAAAAATTTTAATCTTTAAATCCCAACCATTGATTATTCTAAATCAAACCTTGAACTGTTTTTCTACCATCCTTTTTGTTCTAATCAACATCCCATTCAAAAATAGCATTGTTATATAATAGATGTATGTATACACGCACACAAGATGCCGATCCTATCACTCAAAACTTAAAGATCGGCAACCCACGTAAGAATTCTATTTCATTGGATGTGATCTAGCATATACAAACCACCCTTACATAAAAATTCAAATGATTTTGATATGTTTTTCACATGCATTAAATTAAATGACAACCAATTAGTTGATTTTATGGCAATTCCTAAAACATTGATTTTGTTGCCATATTTTGCTGGGTAAAGCATGACAAAATCATTTAAATTTTTATCTATACCTAGACTAACTAAGATGTACATGGGAGAATCAAACATGTAGATCATATCAGCTCAAATTTAAGAATTGACCGTCAACATAAACTTAAATTTTGTAAATTTGGTTCATTGAATGTGATCCAACATAACAAAATAGGGTAAGAATCTACACAAATATAACGATGTAATATTTTCCATATCCAGTCAAATCAGATGCGCTAAGTAATGCATATAACCTTCCAATACTAATCAAATAAAGAAACAAAATACCATTAAAAAATCAGTGTTTCTTCACTAGCTCTTCCAAGGCCTTCCAAAGCTGTGGGTCTTCATAATCCTTGATAACAAAGGTGGCACCTGCATCCAACAGTGACTGGCCTGGATTTCCCGTTGTGATGCCGACGACAGGCATCCCGGCTGCCACACCAGCCTTTATCCCCGAAACGGAATCCTTGTGCAATAGAATTCAAGTGTCAAGCAAAGATGCCCAAAAATGGCACAAAATTCACCCAACAAGATTCAAATCAGGCATTGAAACTAGGAGGAGCAAACCTCAAAGATGAATGTGTGCTCTGGGTATGCCTTGAGTAGCTCTAGGCCCTTCAAGTAAGGGTCAGGAAACGGTTTGGCCCTCTCACATTCACTCCCAATCACAAGGAACTGAAAGAAGTCGTCGAGCCCAGTTTTGGAGATCATGAACTCTGCATTGACCCTTGGAGCATTGGTCACAGCCGCACGTTTAAGACCATGGTCCTCAACCCACTTACGTAGCTTCCGAAGACCGTTCACCGGCTCCAATTTCTCAGCTGCCAGCCTGCCGATTCACTCTTTCTTAGGATCACAACAGCAAAAGCTCTGTAAACACAATGCCATATTTTCTATTTTTGTGGCATATTGTTTCTGTTCTGATCCATATCAGTGTTGACACAGAAGCATAATCAAGTGAAATGCACACAAACATCACTGATGGTCATTTGTTACCTTCGATATGTGGCTTCCTTGTCATCCATCCATTTCACAGCCTTCTGAAAATCCCAGTCCGGGAATAGAAAGCGAGCTGCATCATCATCATGCTTTCCGCTAAGTTTCTCGACATAGAATTCCTTACTTATGGGAACTCCGTTATTGTATCCTATCTGCGGGCATATACAATGCATTGTTACAAATTGCAATGGTCATAAACCAGCAAGCTACAGAAGGCAGGTGGTGTATACACAACTAGTCGGGATAATCAAACCTCCACAAGCATTTCGCGGAGGGCCAAGTAATGGAAAGGATCCGAATCGCATAGTGTTCCATCAATGTCGAATAATATTGCTTCCAGAGGTGCAAGTCGAGATAAAGAACTCTTGCTGTGAAACGTTCAGACAATGAGTTAATATAGCACAAAGGGATAAGCTACAATCCAAAATGTTTAGCACTACAAGTGTATTCTCATGTTCAAGTGTCTTCTCGACCAAAGGTGCTTTCGATTCAGAATGTTTTCTTGAATCAGTATTATTAGCTGATTAACAAAGTTTCTTCAGCAATCTTATCAACAAGTTATCATCCATATACACGTGCAGTCTGCCCTCTTTGAACTTATACCATTATACACCAAGTTTACCCTCCCACGATGCCAATAGAATTCTGAAACCCAAATCCAATCAGTATCAGAAGCCAACTCCAATTTGAAGTTTGATTAATAAGAGTCAAAATTCTAATTGGCTGCGATAACATGAAACCGAATAAGCGCATAGCTTATTTGAAATAGGATAAAAGTTGGAGTCGAATTCAACTGATTTAAGGAGTACATATACAGAGGTTACAAAAAAGAACGCTATTTGGCTTAAGCAATTCTAATCATAATAATTAAAGATTTTATATGCCAATCTTTCTATATATAAAGGCAACACATCATTTCTCTTGTAGCATAAGTTCTAAATGGTCTTTCTTCTCCACATATACAATTGTGCATTTCTTGTTTTAAATATGAGTTTGAGTTCAAGTGATTTATCATTCTACATTTAGATTTTCTTTTTCTGTTATAGTGGACATTCATCTATCACCATCCGTGGACATAGACCATAGCGTCAAACTACATGAATCTTTTATACCATCTGTGTTATTACTTTTTTATTTTTCTTTCTTGTACAATTATGATTTGCTTTTGTATTTATAATCTGTATGAAACTGGTATCAGCATATTGATACTGTTTTTGACAGACTTTAAGCATGTTGTTCATGAAGTACAAGATTGATAACTTCGATGGAATAAATAACTTGTTCGTAGCACATCAAGATAAGTGCTATGTTGACACAACAAGTTCCTCTAAAAACACTTCGAAAATGATAAGATACCAAGTTTGATAGAAAGCAGTCCTAGAAGGAACTTGCTACCAGCCAACTATATTGTCCGATAAAATCCTTATGGAGGCAGCTGATGAGGAGAGTACGGCTAGCTTCTGGTTCAGATAGGACATGATTAAATCATTGACTAGCAAGCTATATTAGTACCCAAAAAAAAACATTTATTGACTCTTCGCATCAAAGAAGGTACAATGCTGAAATTCCATCTTGATAAATTGAATAAAATTTTGATAGATCTAAAACATGCATACATTAAAATCGATGATAAAGATTCTACACTAATATTATTATGTTCTTTAACTCCTACTTTCAATAATTTCGTGAACTCCATATTTTATGACCGAGACTCTCTATCCCTAAAAGATGTGAGTTCGCCCTTCACTATTATGAGTTGTGATATAAGGTTTCTATTACTAGCAAAGAGGTTCAAGCTCATGGTGGCAAAAGGCTCATGGTGGCAAAAGGCTCCTATTAAGGAAATCGATGTGGTCAATTGGAGAAACATACAGAAGATTTTAAGATCCGAGGGATGTTAAAATTAAAATCCTATTTGAATAACATTAAGTATCACTATTGCAAATGACACATGAAGTTTGATTGCTTAAAGAAGAAAGTGAAGGATAAGGAGAAGTTACATAATAACTTTTTAGTTACTGATGTTGCACAAAATGATTTCCAGGATGTCGATCATGTTCTCTTAGTCAGAGATCATGCTTACCCACTTGATGTCGATCATGTTCTCTTAGTCAGAGATCATGCTTACCCACTTGATGAGTGCATACTGGATTTCGGATGTTTCTTTCATGTGCGCCCCATCACAGCTGGTTTACTACATATAAGAAGGTTAGTAGTGGAGTTGTTTGGATGAGAAATGACACATCCCGTAAGATAGTTGGTGTAAGGACATCAGAATTAGAATGCATGATGGCATGATATGGCCTCTTGAAGAGGTTCCGTACATGGTAGATATGAAGAAATTTGATCTCTTTGTGAATTTTAGACAAGAAAGGTTATCGTTATATCCTTAAAGGTGAAATCCTTAAGTCCTTAAAGGTGCATTGGTGATTATGAAACACATTTAGATTAACTACTTATATATTCTTTGAAGTACTATAGTTATCGGAGTAGATACATTGTCATTAAGAGAGTCTGAGTCAGACACTACCATATTATGATATATATATATCTATCTATTATACATTTGACAGAGATTTTTGAATCCTATGGCTGACTAGGACAAGTTGACTAGGACAAACATGTTGATAGAAAGACGGTCAGGATTTAATCTTAGAGAATGAACGGTTTAGATGAAGCTTTGAGATAGCTTTGCATGGAACTCAGCTTAAATGAATTGTGGGTCCCATATCTTTTCGTGGGGAGATCAATAGCCGTTTTTGGGGATAGCAATAGGTTTTTTTGGATTGATTGATCCCAACGTGTTCGAGGAAAACGTGTAAGGAGAAATCCTACCGTCAGCTCATTAATCCACGGAGAAAATCCTTTCTCTGCTGTGTAAGGGGAAAACGTGGAAGTCCAAACGTTGCATTCTCTTTATCTGCTGTGCATTGATCCCAACGTCACCCATTAATCCACGTAGAAATCCTACCATTTAAATCCCAACGTCAGCTCATAAATGTTGCATTCTCTGTAAGGAGAAATCCTATCCGTTCAGTTAAATCAATTAAGCTGGCTCCATTTATAACCTTTTTGGGAATGGTTCATTCCAGATTCCACATAATCATCTTTGCTGAAACAAATTATCAGCAAAGATGAAGAAAAAGAGGATGTTATCATATTATTTGCATCTCTCCTGTAAGGTTTATGTGTTCAACTGAGTTACTTTTCAGGAGAAGATGGTAGAAATGAGCGGGAATGGTTCATTGTGGCAACTCAGCTGATCAGAACTATTAAAATCAAACCAGAGCCACCATAAGCATTTGCAATCAGAGCCATTTGAACCCATTTAGGCACAACAACAATTAAATTAGATTCAGATGAAAGAATTTTGTTGGTAACCATTCATGAAACATAAGAGAAGCCTAATTGACAGTTAACCACGTTTAAAGAGGACTAATGAACTTGGTTATACTGCCTAATTGACAGTTAACTTTTGCCCCCTAATTTTGCATCCTTAACCCACATCATATTCGACAATGGCCATAAAGAAGTTCAATAATCATATTTGCAATTTGAGAATCATAAGAGAATAATTAGAAAAATCAGATGTCAGTATGATATTTAGGAATGGCATGATATTTAGGAATGGCAGTAACAATCAGCCTTTATTTACACTCATAAATTAGGAACATATATGCCATGGTTATCTTTGTTCATTCTTCTTCTTCAGGATTTTCAAGGCACACATCCAGAATCAGAAAGAGAATAGACCCTTAAAGTGACACCATATCACAATTCGACAAAATTTGAAGCATTGATCGCACAGGATATCCTCATGGAACAGGCCCGACAAATAACTGACATGTAGACTCTTATGGTGTGTTCTTTTTCATCACCAGTTCAATAATGATTCCTCACCTAACTCGATCCCTCAAGTCACACAAACAGTTGGCAGATAATCAGGAATATGTGTTGAACATCTTAACAAAAATGCCAATCAACAGAACCTCTGTTATCATCTCTTGCGCTCTGTGTGCCATTTGAATAATGGTTTTGTTGTCGAACAGTCCATCTCTTCCTCATAGAGTTTATGCTTCCAACCAGGTTTCTACTTCACAAATTAAACAGAAATCAGTTAAATTCGTTGTATGTTCGGCCACGACCTCAACATTTGTTCTGCCACGACCTCAACATTATTTAGCTGTATGAGGTTGTGTTTTCAACCTTCACTGATCTGAGGTTGTGTGCAACATTATTTAGCCGTACGAGGAGCAACGAATCAACTATTAGGCTTAAAATTATTTAAGTGACTGCAAAATATAAGGTCGTGTTACTTCTGTAAACTTACACTTAAGACACGTGTTATATTTGGAGAGAATTACACTTAAATTTTAGGGGGGAACTAAAATTTTTGGAGAAATTACATTTTTTAGAGAACTAATTTTTTTGGAAATACTAAATAACGATTACTGAACATTACTTACTGATGTTCGTTTAAAATTAGGGGATCCAATATTTTTAGGACGGAATATTTTAAATGAACCGTGCCCTTAGGGCACGTGTTATGACTAGTATATATATATATATATCTAAGCCACATAAGCAGAAGGGTTTGATGGTGTTAAGCAAATGAGATTTGCTTGAATATTAGAAAGTGGAGTAGTTAAACTTCTATAGCATTGCATTTTTAGCAAGTAAAAAAAGATACAGTATTGCTATTTACTGAATAAAGTTTACCTAAGATAACATTCATTCAGATGTCCCGAACTTTCTCAAGTTTCTTTCAAAGATGGTGCAGTGTATACGCTTACTCATATCGATGATTATTCCAGAATGATTTGGATATGTGTTGAAGAATAAGAGTGGAGTATTTAACTCGTTCAAGAATGGGAAAGCTTTAGTTAAGAACCGAACCAAAAAGAAGATTAAGCATATGTGAGTGAATAATGACATGGAGTTCCATTCCAGAGAGTTCAATAATTTCTACTAGGAGTAACTTACGAGGTATCACACAATGAAAGAAAGTCCGACTTACAGAATGAATATATATAACCTTGTTAGATTTACAGAATGAATATATATAACCTTGTTAGAGAGTGAACGATACATGCTTTCTAATGCTAGATTGTATACCTTTTGTATTGAGACTGTATTCATAGATTATTATCTAGTGAATCGATCTCCAGCTACTACAATTGATTGCAAAACTCCTTTCTAGGTATAATCTGGTAAACCTATTGATTAATCTTTTTTAAAAGTATTTGTTTATCATGCATATTATCATATCAATGATGGAAACTTAACCCATGGGTAAAGAAAGATATCTTTATTGGTTATGCTTTAGGGGTGAAAGGATACAGAATTTGGACTATATATCTTAAGCCTAAGTTTGTGATCAACAAAGCCGTGATTTTTTATGAGAAATCCAAGCTTCATCCAAAGACGTCTTTTATCCTTTAGAGAAAATAGAACAATGTCTTCAGAGAAAATAGAACAGTGTTAGCAAGCATGTAGAGTTTGAAACACATTCAAAAAAAAATCAGGTTCTCACTCTAATTCAGTCATCCAGACAGATTTGCATGAATCCAGTAGCAAGGATGAAACATACAAGAAATAAAATACAAAAACATTACCGATCAAAAGAAGTAACAGATAAGGTTTCCTCAAAGATGTTGTTATACAGATCTTGTAGCTCATACATTGAACATGATAAAGTCGTTTCCTGTCAAGAATATGTATACTAGAATGTTCCTATATAGGAAAAGTTGAAATCTCTTTAGAAGAACTAGATTTAGAAGCCAGTTAAACTGTTGAAAGAGAGAGAGATTATTGGTTGCAAGTGGGTTAAAAAAATCAGAGGTTGAAGAAATAAGGTATAAAGCATGACTTGTCACCAAAGGTTACAGTTAAAAGAAAAGTGTTAAAATCACTGACGTATTCTCTCTTGTTATGAAGCATATCTCTATCTGTGTGTTACGTGCTATGGTTGCACATTATGGACTGAAGCGTGAGCAGCTTGATGTGAAGACTGCTTTTTTGCAAGGTGAGCTTCAGCCACAGGAGTTTATGGTCTAAGAAAAAAACTATACTTGCAACCTAAAAATAACTGTATGATGAGAAGCAGTCTCCCCAATGGTACAAGAGGTTTGATATTTTTATGGTAGGTGTTAAATTGGATGAAGATGTATTTCTTGATTCTCTTGATTATGCTTACAAGAGATATCCTACATATCTATACTACATACAACATTATTAGCCCAAGAGCCCAAGAGTCACCGCCACAAGAACCTAAGGGTCATAACACTAAACCCCAAGAGATAAAAGACCCAAAGAGACATAATACAAGTTCCTAGAGAATATAATCGTTATCTTAACACCCCTCCTCAAACTCAAGGTGTAACGTTGAGTTTGGAGAGGAATTGCAACGACTCGGAAGAAGATCCAGTAGATGGCGACATCGTATGGCCGCGGACTGCAGTATGTAGAGACCGATGCCGCAAGGGGCCGAGGAGGTGCCGCAAGGGGCGAGGCCGCAGGGGGCATAAACACCAAGAGAGCAATACAAGCTATTCTCTTCTTCATCCAATTTAACATGGAATCAGAGCTTAGGATTATCTGATGTAAAAGCTTCTTCCTGCTGCTAACTCCCCCTTTCCCCCTAGTGGGGGGACGATCATCCCCTTCATCACCATGGATCGGCGGGCTAACTTTATGCCTCTTTGTTCTTGGTCTTGCAATGCGGGCAAGATTGGTTCCCATCCTTCCTCTCATACTTATAGCACGGGCGGCAGAAGGGGAATCCGTAGACGTCGTCACCTCCCAGATCTTCAGTCCCTAGCGGCATCGGTCCCCTGCGACCTTGCCCTCACCGGCATCTCCTCGGCCCCCCTGCGGCCGCGCCTCCAGCAGCACATCATCGGAGCACAGCCTCCTCGGCCCCCTGCGGCCTCGCCCCATGCGGCACATTATCGGAGCACAGCCTCCTCGGCCTCCAGCGGCCTCGCCTCCCAGCAATACATCATCAGAGCACAACCTCCTCGGCCTCGCCCCCTGCGGCACATCATCGGAGCACAGCCTTATTGGCCCCCAGCGGCATCTCTTCGGCCCGAGCGGCCTCGTCCCTAGCGGTACATCATCGTAGCAAAGCTTCCTCGGCCCCATGCGGCCTCGCCCTCAGCGGCACATCATCGGAGCACAGCCTCCTCGGCCCACTGCGGCCTTGCCACTGCGGCACATCATCGATCCCTCATCGGCCCCTTGCGACCTTGGTCCACTGCGACATCTGTACTTTACGGCTCTTCCTCAGCCTCCAGTGGCCCTCTCCAACTCTGCGGCCATCCGATGTCACCATCTCTGGATCTTATTCCGAAGCATATCAATTCCTCTCCAAACTCAACGTTACACCTTGAGTTTGAGGGGGGGAGTTTTAAGATATTAATTACGTCCTAGAAACGAGTCAAGAGTCTTTTAGATTAGTGTGCTAGTCTCTTAGAAAGTTGTGTGGTGTCTCTTTGGGTCTTGTTTCTCCTTGTTTCTTAGTGAATGTCTCTTAGGCTTCTATGTCCAATAATGATGGATGTAGTATATATATGGGTTCATCTTTTGTAAGCATAATCAAGAGAATCAAGCAATACAAAATATTTCTCTTCTTCTCTTAACAGTAGGTTATATATATATATGAAAATTTTCAAATGAGAACATTTCGCACGGTGCGAAAATGTTTTTATCTTTTTTTGAAATTTTTTTTTCAAAAATTCTTTTTTCCACCCTCATTATATGTTGTTATACCCCCCTCAAAAAATAATGGTTGAGAAATAATGTCATTTGGCCTTCGATCAAGGCATTTCATCAAATTCGCACGTTTTGAGACCGTTAAATTTGTAACGGGTGGATGGGTGCTCTAATGCCCAACGGGTTCACCCATTATTTTCCCTGGGGTATATATTTGTATGGATTAAACATCAAAAAAAGAATTTTTGAAAAAAAAAATTTCAAAAAAATAAAAAAATTGTTTTCGCACGGCTTTCGCATGGGTTTTTTCGCAACGGCAGATCGCTATATATATATATATATATATATCTATATGTATTATATAAAAGAGGGATGTTATCATGAGAAATTGGATAAGAGAATTTGGACCTGAGAAATTGGATAAGAGAATTTGGATATCTATTATATAAAGAGGGATGTTATCAAGAGAAATTGGATAAGAGAATTTGGTCATGAGAATTTGGATAAGAGAAAATATAAGAGATGAGATTTTGAAGGATAAGAAAGGAGGTGGGAAATTTTGCACATACAACCCCGGTTTTTGCATGTTTGCCCCTGGACCCTCCCTACACACACCCACACTTTTATTCTCCCCCCTTTCCGACCATTTTTTCTGTCCTTTGAAGATTTTGAATCTTATCCTACTAGGACAAAGCTTTGTCCTACGTGGCATGTTTGCCTTATGTGGCAATGATAATTTTGAGGGGACTTAAATTTTGAGAGAAAACTTAAATTTCGGTGGAAACTTGAAATTTTGTGGGAAAACTTGAAATTTGGGGGAACTTGAAATTTGTGGGGGGAAAACTCAGCCATTAAATAAACCGTGCACTATGGGTACGGGTAATGACTAGTATATATATATAAGAAGCTTGTATGATAATTATGTCTAATTCAGGAATCTCGATAATAGTTCATATATTCATTTGGTATTATTTGTTGATGACATTCTTATCATGGCTCGGGATATATCTGGTATCAATAAGTGAAATAATTTTTAGGAAGAGAATTTGACATGAAGAATCTTCGTGCAACCAAGAAGATTCTTGACATAGATATTTATAGTGATAATAAATAAGGTAAACTTTATCCCTTAAAAGAGTTAAATTTAAAAAGTTTTGAATTAGTTTGGTATGAAGAATGCAAAGCATGTATCTACTACGCTCGTTGCACACTTTTATCTTTCAGCTACTCTCTTCTCTTCAGACCCTTTTAGTCTGAAGAAGAGAAATACATATCTCATGTAACTTATAGCAGTACCATTAGAAGCATCATGTATGCTATGATTTGCAATTGTCTGAATATTTCATAAGCAGTTAGTGTTAGAAAAAATATGGTTAATTCTAGAAAGCCCTATTGGGAGGCTATGAAGGTGCACTTAAGTATCTCAGAGGGACTGTAGATTTAGTTTGATGTATGTGAGCATGTTTGGTAATGATTATGATCTGATCAAATACTCAAATACTCAAATTCTGATTATACTGGTGATTTAGATTAAATGATGCCCTTAACATGATATGTTTTCACGCTAATAGATTATACCATCAATTGAAAAGCAACTTTACAATTGACAATTGATATTTCATAAGCAGTTAGTGTTAGAAAAAATATGGTTAATTCTAGAAAGACCTATTGGGAGGCTATGAAGGTGCACTTAAGTATCTCAGAGGGAGATTTAGTTTGATGTATGTGAGCATGTTTGGTAATGGTTATGATCTGATCAAATACTCAAATTCTCAAATTCTGATTATACTGGTGATTTAGATTAAATGATGCCCATAACATGCTATGTTTTCACGCTAATAGATTATACCATCAGTTGAAAAGCAACTTTACAATTGACAATTGATTATACCATCAGTTGAAAAGCAACTTTACAATTGACAATTGATTTGTCTATTACAGAGACACTATGATAGTTGAAGAGTAAAAAAGTCATTTGATTGAGAAATTTGGTCGGTGATTTTTGTTAACGCCAACAAATAATTATGGTATATTGTGATAGTTAAAATGCAAGTCACTTAATTATGGATAGTATGTATCATGAGAGGACCAAACATATTAATGGTATACATGTTCCTTTACTTAAGTTCATGCATTGCTTGAACGTATTTGATATTTCTTGTAGCGAAGGTTGAGCCTTACAGAGCTACATGGTGGTAGATGTAATTGTTTACTAGTTACTCAATGGTGCTTGAGTTAAGATAGATAATGTATGATTTATTAACATCAATATGGATATTTGTTGAATTATGATGACAATCGAATTATTAAAACCCAAATACGATCTATATCAAAAGCAAACTCAAGTTTAAAAGCCAAATTTTGATTAAGAAGAGTTTAAATTCTAATTGGTTGGAATAAGGTAAAACCAAATCAGCTCCTAGCTTATTTGAAATAAGATAAGAATTTGCATCAAATTCAATTGATTCAAGGAGTCCATATGTTCACATCCAAAAAAGGAGTCCATGTCATTTCATATAAGAGGATGTTACTAACAAGAAAGCTATTAGGATTAAATAATTCTAATCCTAATAATTAAAGATTTAAATGCCAACATTTCTCTATATAAAAGGCAACACACTGTTTCTTTTGAAGCATCAAGTTTTAAAGGGCTTTTTTCCAAGGTTCTAAAAAACTCGCCACGGCGACGCTATGGCGGCAAGGCGCGACCCCCATGCCCCGTTAATGCCCATGTAGGCTGTTTGAGGCGGCACGCCGCCATGGCGACACAAGGCGCGCCACAAAAACGAAAAAAATCAATGTTCCTTCAAGTATCCGCAAATTTCGTTCAAATCCAATTATCCAAATAGCTTTAACTGTGTTAATCAATTGCTTTAATATTGATGACCTATTGAGGTCACATGCTTGTTAGTTATGTAAACAATTTCTTTTTAGTAAAGTAACACTTTAGTTAATTGTAAGCACACATCTCAATGTAGATGGAAGGCGGTGGATTTGGTAGGATTTGGAAACTAATCTACCTAAGTGGAGCATAGTCTACTGTGTACCTATATATTATAATATATACACACATTTGCCACCTTAAGCCACGCCTTGAAAAACGACGTGGCTTCGCCAAGGCTCGTAAGGCTTGAGGCTTGACCTCGCTGCTACGCCACGCCTCATGCCATTTAGAACCATGGTTTTTTCTATCCTCTTGTACAAGAAACTTGGGAGTTTCATCTAGGGCTTTAATTATGGTTCATGTTCTAACAACTTATTGCTTTGTATTTGTATTCTCTTCATCTGATATATTAAACATCAATTTTTCATCATTCATGGATGTAGACCATAGCAACGAACCATGTAAATATTTAGTATCCTTTGTATTACTAATTCTTTACTTTTGTTTCTTGTGTAATTATGATTTGCTCATGTGCTCTCGTAATCCATAACGTAGCCTTTGATCTACTTTTTTTCATTTGTAATGTTGTGGGCAAACCTTAACAATTCCAACTTTAAAAAAGTAATTGTGGTTATAGAAAATTCTGCTAATAGCTTGGAAGTCATATTCCCATAAATTACCATGTTCAACAAGTCTTATTATTGTAAATAAAACAAGAAATTATCATGAAGAATAATGCAGTTTATATATCCAAAAATACAAGAGGAATACAATTAAATTACAATTTTATGATGATGCAGAATGGAAGAGGAAAGATGTGGTGGGTGAAAATGGAGGAAAGAAGATTTAGGGATATGATGAAATTTTGAGCCTTGATCCTTGAGGATTTGGCAACAATCAACTCGCACATCACACACACATATTTTTTAGACTTCATGTCCAAGCAACCAAGCCCATTTTCGCATTCCAATACAAGAAATTCAATTAGCTAACAAAATTTACATAAAATTTAATTCATTCAACCTCTATTAATAAAATAAATGTTGATGCCTTTTATATGATTACAACTTACATAAATTTCTACCACAACCGATGTAGGACAAAATAAATTATTAAAATACGAAAATGACTAAAAAAGGATTCAAATTCCTACTAAGTGAAAATTAAAAACTCAAATAACAAATAAAAAGATTCAAATACCCTTAAAACCTAATCTGCATCCCAATGAGTCCCTGTCATTCCCTCCGGCTTTGAAATATTTATCACTTGATGAATGATAATAGAAAAATTATAACTAGATACAACTACATAATCAGCTCCATGATGATATAAATGTAGGATGAGTAATTAATGCTGCTGGTGAGTGGCTATCATCAAGCTTCCATGAACTATTGAACTTAATCACATCGGGATGAATCCTCTGTATAGCTCGTCAAGAACATGTACAAAATTCTCTCCGTTGGTTACGTGATGAACCTCTCTAGATATGCTCTAGTCAACTCATCTGTAAATTCATATGAATTTCTATTTGATTCTGCAACAGACTTGTGAGTATTATAGCTAAGTGTAAAATTTTTACTAGTCCAAGATGCAAAGCACTTAAATGATATGTGTAATACATGGAAAATGCAATAGGTCTATATCAATGCTAAACTTTAAGGAACTCATGACCAAATGTTGAAATGACTAAACTTTAAGGAACTCATAACCAAATGTTGAAATGACTGAGTTAGTAGCTCATTAAGCATTAAACCTTTTTAATTTCTAATTACATTTTTGAATCAGGTAGGAGTTAACATAATTGTCTTTCCTTCAGATATGAATATGTATATGTTATCTCTCCTATAATCTAAAATATATAAGTCACACATCTAAGACCTATCTAGCAGAATATACATATATCGTATATCATATATTGATATGATATCAATCTAGATCTGATCCTAGAATTTTAACAATTGGATAATCCCGAGAGAACGTTGAGTAACATCATATGAATTATAATCAACCTATGTAATATTGTAAGGCTGTCGTTAAGATTTAACTTAAGTCACATATTCTCTATAGCTGAATATAACTATCTCTATTAATTATTGCTTTAAAATATCTATTCTTAATTTTGATGTAGGTAAAGAAAATATTTATCCTTCGCTAATCTTTCTCACTCATAAGTGAAGTAGCTAGACACCTAATAATATGTAAACATGCACTAAATTTTTCTAAATCGGTATTTACATCACTAGAACCTATCAGCTGGAATATACAACTCTCTCTAATGTGTAATTTTTTATTGGGATATTGACCGGCAAAATGACTATAATCATACCATTTGAAATATTATACTCCTTTTGACTTTTATTGTGATGATTCTTCAATTAAATCTTTTCATTTATCTCTTTAACGGCTATAACTTCAAATTTGATCATGTTCTTAATTGGCCGCATAGGTTGCTTTCCAGCTTTTAAGATAGACTTTTTAAAGATAGACTTTCTATCTGAAGAAGCTTTTATGGTAGCTTGTTAAATAGTAGGTTTAATCAATATTTGTTACCATGTATGAGATAATTCTATTGAAGCCTAATATGAACCTCATGCAAATTTGGATAATAAATTGGGAATCTTTTGTAATGTCATATCTAATAAGTAGGTCATAGAATTTATCTATGTTTTCCTTAATGGTTAAATTCCCTTACCAAAGATTAATTCAATGAGCTAAGAGATGGTCATTATAATATGAGAAATGTATTTTTCTTTAAGTTTTGCATTCATCTCGTCCATTGTTTTCATTGGCTCTTATCTTAGATTCTAAAGATGTTTTTCTATCGAAATCCAATAAATTTTAGCTAACACATGTAATTGCATTTTAGTAAAACAGATCTTACGGGAATCAGACATCATCGTACCAGCGAAAGGAGCAGGAGTTGGCACCGGAGTTGAAGGAGCTACTTAGCCAGTATGTGGGGGTTTTCAGAGCCCGCATGATCTCCCACCGCCACGAGACCATGAGCACGTCATATTGTCTTGAGAGAGGGGGTGTCCCCTATCAGTGTACGGCCATACCGGTACCCACATGTGCAGAAGGATGAAATTGAGAGAGTGGTGGGGGAGATGTTGCAGTTAGGGGTGATCCAGCAGAGCGTGAGCCCATTTTCTAGTCCAGTCCTGCTCGTGAAGAAAAAAGATGGCAGCTGACGTTTCTGTGTAGACTACTGGGCATTGAATAAGGAGACAATGTCAGATAAATTTCCGATCCCGACGATTGACAAACTGCTAGATGAGCTGCATGATGCTACAATATTTTCGAAGATAGATGTGAAATCGGGGTACCACTTGATTCGAATGCGGACAACAGATGTTCCCAAGACAACGTCTAGGACGCATGAGGGACACTGCGAGTATCTGGTCATGCCATTTGGATTGACGAACGCCACTACGATATTACAGGCCTTGATGAACAAGGCCTTCCATCCCTACTTATGGAGGTTTGTACTGGTATTCTTTGAAGATATACTTATTTACAGCCATACTTTAGAGGAGCATGTAGGACACTTGCAGGTGGTGCAGCAGGAGTTACATGAGCATCAGCTGTACGCCAATAGGAAGAAGTGTCTCTTCAAGCAGCCTTAGGTGGAGTATTTGGGCCACATAGTCTCAGCTGAGAGGGTAGCTGCAGATGAGTCGAAGATTGCAACCATGTTGGACTAGCCATGCCCCCACGACGTTGCGAAGCTTGCAGGGATTCTTAGGCCTGACATGGTACTATCAGAAGTCTGTCCAAGGGTACAGCACGATTGCTTGGCCATTGACAGAGCAGTTGAAAAAGGACAGCTCTCATTGGGGAGAGAAGACGACCATGGCATTTGAGGCCCTCAAGAAGTTAATGACGACCATGCCCATGCTAGCTTTTGCCTGATTTCAGCAGGCCGTTTATGGTGGAGACGGACGCGTTAGGATATGGGTTAGGGGTAGTTCTCATACAGGATCAGCATCCAGTGACATACTTTAGCCAGGTTCTGTCAGCCTGCGCACGACTGAAGACAGTGTATGAGAGGGAGCTGATGGCGATAATACTTTTTATACAGAAGTGACGGCCTTATCTGCTGGGGAGGAAGTTTATACTGCAGACCGATCAGCGGAGTCTAAAGTAACTCTTGGAGCAATGCATGATTGCAGAGGAGCATCAAAAGTGGCTCTACAAGTTGATGCACTACAGATTCGAGATTCAGTACAGGCCAAGCTTGGAAAACAAGGCATTTGAAGCTTTGTCTCGCGGGAAGGAGGTAGCAAAGGTGTCAATGATTTTCGTACCGGTATTGCTGGATTGGGAGCCTTTGGCGCGTGAGGTAGAGGCTGATGAGGGGTTGACCGTGATACTGAAAGTGTTACATCATGGGTCTACAAAGTATCCAGGATATACACTAAGTGAGCAGAGGCTGCTGTACCAGGGACAGCTAGTGCTACCGCGGAGTCTTCCCACATACCGACGATTTCATAGGAGTTCCATGCCAGCTCAGTGGGAGAGTCATTCAGAGGTACAACATACCTAAAGGAGGATGACCATGGAGCTATACTGGTCAGGGATGAAGAGGGACATCGCGCATCTAGTAGCGGAGTGTGACGTTTGTTAGCATCACAAATATTTAGCGATGGCTCATGCAGGACTACTTCAGCCCTTGGCGTTACATGAGAGGGTCTGGGAGGATATTAGCATGTACTTCATTGAGGGGCTTTTGCAGTCTGAGGGCTATATCGTCATATTTGTTGTGGACTGCCTCAGCAAATACGCCCATTTTATTTCCCTACGACATCCGTACACGACAATTACAATAGCCATGGCCTTCATGACGGAGATATTTTGCTTACATGGATTTCCCGCTTCTATTGTATCAGATCGCAACAAAGTCTTCCTAAGCAGCTTTTGGAAGGAGTTGTTCAAGGTACAGAGGACCAAACTGAGGAGAAGTACGGCCTATCACCCGCATACAGACGGTAAGACCGAGGTGGTGAAATGAGCTTGGAGACTTATCTTGCTTCTGATTCATCAAAGCAGTGGGCGAGGTGGTTGGCGTGGACGAGGTATTGGTACAACACCTCCTATCATTCGGCTGCCAGTGAACCCCTTTTCGCATCCTCTACGGGCAGGACCCCCCCGCACCTGGTCCACTACACCTGTGGTACTAGCCCAGTGTCTCGTGTAAAGGAGCATTTGGAGGAGAGGGACAAGATGTTAGAAGAGCTGAAGCGTCACTTGCTACGAGCACATCAGTTAATGAAGGCCAAGACAGACACACATAGGCGGGATGTGCAGTTTGAGATTGGGGACAAGGTGTACTCGGAGTTGAGGCCTTACAAACATAGATCAATGGCGCATAGGAGTAATGAGAAGCTAGCGGCCCACTATTATGTGCCCTTTGAGGTCGAGACCAAGATCGAAAAGTTGGCATATCGCCTACATCTACCAGCTACATCCACCATCCATCTGGTGTTCCATGTGTCACAGCTACGACGCGTCGTTGGAGACGACACTCTATCACTATCACCCACTCTTCCGCCCACCCTAACCGACAACATGGATATATTGCTTGAGCCACAGGAGTTCCAAAGAGTTTGGTAGAGGGCAGCAGGAGTTCAAGAAGTGCTTATCAGATGGTGAGGTCTACCGGAGTATGACGTTAACTGGGAGTCTTGTGAGGTGATTCGACAGCAATTTCCAGAATTACACCTTGAGTACAAGGTGGCTCTTTTGGGGGAAGTAATGATATGATCATCACGTATAGGAGGAGGCGCGCGACAGCAAGTTCGGCTACTCCAGGGGCTTTTCGTAAATTCTGAACTTTTAGGGTTTTTTATGCAAATCTGAATTGTGGGGGGGCTTTTGTGCAAAATTACCCTTTCTTGTGCTTAATAGCTAGGGTCGACCCTAATGGCCATTTTCATGCTTTGATTGAGATTGTAAACTCTTCGCCAAGGTGCCTTCTTTGGAGATTTAGACTTTCATCTCGAAGAGAAAGTTATGAGATCGCATCATCTCGAATCGAGGCCCTATCTTGTTATTTCAGATCTGAAATCCATAAAAAGCTCTCTTTTATTTACTTTTCTACACCAAAATCCATATATTCCCCACAAACAAGCCATAGGTTCTGTCATAGGGTTACGGTTTTGAGAAGGGAGGGTTGAAGCAAGGAAGAAGAAGAACCATTTGAATTTTTTTCGTTTTTTCTTTTTCTTTTTTCGGTTTTTTTTTTGAAACTCTTTTCTGTTTTTTTTTTGTTCTTTTGACTAAAAGCTAAATAAAAAGAAGATTAAGACGATGGTGGCTAGGTTTTAGGATGATTTTTTGATCTAAGGGAAAAACTGCTCTGATCTATAGGGAAGAAGAAGAGAAAGATGAAAAAGAAGATTAGAAATTTGAGATCTGATACAAAGTTAATGCAAGATGAAAAGGGGAAAATGTAGTGGATGGAAAATGGGGAAGAATATTCACGGATTTGATAATATTTTCAGCCTCGCACTTAGGATATGAAAATCACAGACTCACATGTCTTACACGTATCGATTTTTCGGATCGCACACCCATGCAACCAAAACCCACTCCCACACTCTACTGTAAAAGATTCAATTAACAAATAAAGTTTACATAATTTTTATTCATTCAATCTCTATTGACACAGCAAGCGTTAATGCCTTTTCTAGGCTTACAATTTACACACAATTGATGTAGGACTAAGAAAATGAATAAAATAAAAAGAGGACACAAACTTGTACTAAAAGAAACTTAAAACTCAAATAAATAAATAAATAAAGACTCAAATACTCCTCCTCCTGAGTGGATCCTCCTCCTCCTCATATTTGAGTCCTGGTTTGATTCCAACTCTAAAACTATAAGAATATAATTTCTGTTACTAAACTAGAAACTTTTCCAATTCTAATATAATTTTAACATTTATCGCATGCTTTATGGGCTATTATCCAATTTTCCCATTATATTTACCACCAATGGGCACATTATGTGCTAGCTTACATGTTCTTAGTTGATTAATAAAAAAATTCAAGATTCGTAAGGGGAAGAGATGGTCCACAACTTGAAACCAAAAACAAGTCAAATAAACTTCTTTTAAATAGGTTGAAAAGAAGGGGGAAAAGAAAAAGAGTCTTTACAGAAAGTTTCTTGGTCACCTCATGGTACTGAAATAAGCTAATAATCATACGGGCCCAATTCAAAGGTTAGGAAGGCAGAGAAAATTGTTTGAAAACTTTATCTCCAACGTGGATTTTTCCCCAAAGTCGCTTGAAGCCTTGAATGGTTAACCAATTTTCAAGAATGGTGACTAGAAATGAAACAGCAGTAGGTTCACAATGAATTAGCAACTTGTTCAGCATTTTGCACATGGTAGTCTAATTAAATATTTTTGATATGAGAAGGGCTAGTTTGATTCATGATATGAACATCAAGTATGTAGGTATCAGATGAATACAACATGGGATCTGTCAAGAAAATCTAGTTTTATGCATCTATCCATCAGCTCGTTGTCATGTATTCTTAATCCAATCAATTAGGGTTTGAAATCAAACTGGATAAAGAATTTGGCAGATAACTCCATATAAGTAGATGATGAAATCTTAAATTGTAATAATGAAAAGATTTTGAGTACCGTGATACCAGTAAACATAAAAACCATAACCACAACAATCATCTTTCTACCAGTGTTTTCTTTATTCAGATATACGAACTTTACTAGATTGGAAATATAAATATCCGAGTGAAGCGTTCGTCATCAAGTCTTCAAGTTTCAAATTAATCCAGCATGGGGTCTATAAAAAACCTGATTTTATGCACTTATGCGACAACTTTTTGTCATGCATTCTCAATCTAATCCATCATGGCTTGTAATACAATTGGATAAAGAGTTTGGTAGATATATTCATACAACTAGGTGATGAAACCATAAATTGTATTCACGAAAAGGATTTTTGAGTAATGTGCTACCAGCAAACATAAAAACTACAACCATTGCCATCATATTTACCCGTGTTTTCTTTATTCTAGTCTATAAGCTGTACTATATTGGAAAGAGAAATATCCGGATATGGTTATGCTAAAATAGAATGATGCAAGACATTATGAAAATCCTAGGAAAATTAGGAAACATTAGGGATGAGCATGTCCAACGACATATGAGCTACTGATCTTTGTTGTATGTGCATGCCATACCTGTTCAGTTATATGTTGATATTTTTTAACAACAAGGATATAAAACCAGGGACTTGGCACAACTAGACGTATTCTTTTCCGAGGGTGAGAATAAGCGCTTTTGAATTTACACCACAATCTTTCGATGACATTTAAGCACAGTGGAGGACGAATTGATTCAAATTTGAAGTGGAAACCTTTTGTGATATTGTGGTAGCTGGTGCCTTGTACTCTCTTTGGCTTTTCTCTTTGTGCAAGTCATCTTTGACTTGAGAAGAAGCATTATGCCATACAACTATTCAAAGAGGGATATGGTCCCCTCATCTAATGCCTCACTCTTTCAATTCTAAAGTTTAGTCGCCGCTGTTTTCACACGGATAACTGGTCGTTCGACCAATACATTTATCTAGATTTTCTTATCTTTTGTGTGTGTTTGTTCGTGTATGCCAGGCTAAAGTGGGTTTTAGACACTATAATTCAATTAATGTAAATTAGAAACAAGAAAAATTTACAATGTGCATAGACAAGCCACATTAACCAGGAACCCTATTAGCTATGCATTGTGAGTAATGTTTAAGTCTGAACAATCATTCGATATATATAGGATAAATAATGAATTCACAGATATGAAATAAGTCTCTATATCCCACTTGTATCCTCCCAATACTATTGTTGTGCGCCGAGCAGAAGCAATCAAATTGCCGAAGTATCTAGCACGAAGAACAAATAGGGAGAGCATACAAAAGATTTAGGTCGCCTTAACGACCAAGAGAACACTTTTATTGATTTCAATTAGGAGATACAAAAGGCACTCAACTACTCCTAAGAAATCCTCACAATTGACTCTCTCAAAGATGGCTCTCAATGTTCCTATGGAACTTCCAATAGGACCTTATACAAGTTTTCACAATGCTTTAGTAGAAGCTCAATTGGATTCCCAATTTTCTGTGTTAAATAACCAAAACCATCCCTCCTTTTATATGGATGAAAGGGGTGGGGGTTGGTGCACCAACCCCGTTTTGGTCTTCATTTGGACAATTCAAAGGGGTGCTGCTGGAAATTCCAGCAGCCGAGCCAACTACCACAAATCTCTACCTTGGCGAGATATTTGGTATATATCACACAATCGACCGTCAGCGCTCCTCCTTGGTGAGAATCATCTCGTGTTCCCGTCATCTTGCCTCGAAAGGCTCATACGGCTCTGCAAAGCCTCATTGCCCCAGAAGAGGCCACCAAAGTCATCTTATATCGTCAACATACAAGTCCGAGCCATACTCAAACTTGACTCCAATATCGACCTTCATAAGCTTGTCCGTCGAACAATCACTAGTGCCAAGGAGCTCCACCCGATCCTTGGCTTCATCAGACGTCGTTGATTCCATCTTATTACACCAATCTTTACTTTGTCCACATAGGATGCCATTGTGCTCCACCTCACCGAATAAGGTCGGAGACTCATCACTTCTAACAAAGAAAGCAAACGAGACCCTTCTTACAGGTTGGCATCTCTCAAATCTTCGTCTCCAAACTTTGATAGAATCCATCCGATGTGCAAGTTGTGGGGACAAGGTATCTCCACCATACTAACTTGAACCGTCACCTCTATTAGCACCTCTCCGGAGATCAATAAATGACATCGTCTTTGGTGCGTGCGAGCTTGAGTCTGTAGCTCGCTCATCTGGAACTCTCGTCGTCTTCATCATCACCGTACCATCCAAGTAATAGAGATTGCCTTCACGCTTTTCCTTCATCAGGATCATTACTCCTCGTGTCACCTTTAAAGCGTTGTCCTCCATAGTCACTTTGCACCCTTGTGCTTCTAATGAACCAAGCGATACCAAGTTGTACTTCACGTCGGGCACATAATGAACATCGCCTATGTTCCGTGTGACACCATCACTCATCTTTATGCAGACCGTGCCAATGCCCGCCGTCGTACATACTTCATTGTCTCCAAGAAGAACTTTACTCTTACTACCTTTATGGAAAGTAGTAAAGTACTCTCTGTGTGGTGTCATATAGAACAAGCAACCCGAGTCGAGCACACATCCCCCCTTCATCACTGCCTCCGTTGCACCAACTAAGACTCACTTATCCACCTCCTCGCTTTTGACGATGTTGGCAGTAGCATCCTTCTTCTTATTGGCCTTTGGGCACTCCCTCGCCCAATGTCCACTTTCCTTGCAAAAGGCACATTAATCCCTCTCGATGTCTGTGCATAGAGCTCTACTATTATCCCTTGTCTCGGCTATATGGTTTCCTCTGCGGCCTCCACCTCTTTCATTGCTCCGACCTCTAACCGCGGTAAGCGCTTCGGACCCTTGGCCCCTCATCTTCTCATCATCCTTCTTTCTAAATTCATTGCTAATAAGAGCGTTAGACACTTCATTGAAGGTGATAGATTCTTTACCCTAGGTGAAGATCGAAACGATGTGCTCATAGTCTTTATACAGGGAGTTGAGAAGAATCGTCGCCTTGTCCGCATCTTCCACCTTGACGTCGATGTTCCTCAAATCTGTGAGGAGTTTGTTGTAGTAGTAGAGGAGTTCTTCAACTGAAGCTCCTTCCTCCATCTTGAGGCCAAAAAGCTTCTTCTTTATGTGTAGGTGATTCTGAATGTTCTTCTTCATGTACTTCTCACCAAGCGCATCCTATAACGCTTTCGCGTTCGTATCCTCCATGATATGGTACTTCTTTTCCTTTGGCAAGTAGAGCCGGATCGTGCCATAAGCGGTCCGGTTCATCTCTTCCACTCCACATTCGACGTCGTAGTTGGCCTCTCATCTAGTACTTGATCTTGACCAAGTTGGTTCAAGATGTCAAGTACTTCGCATCTCCACATGCCCAAGTTGATACGCCCATCGAACTTCTCAATTTCGAACTTCGTACTGGATACGATAGTTCGCGTTGTTGAAGATTGCGCCACTGGAGTAGAAGGATTGTCGTCGCCATCTTTGCTCATCTTCTTCGTCTAGATCTTCGTCGGCAAAGCTCTGATACCAATTGTTGTGCGCCGAGCATAACCAATCAAATTGCCGAAGTATCTAGCACGAAGAACAAATAGAGAGAGCATACAAAAGATTTAGGTCGTCTTAACGACCAATGGAACACTTTTATTGATTTCAATTAGGAGATACAAACGACACTTAACTACTTCTAAGAAATCCTCATAATTGGCTCTCTCAAAGATGGCTCTCAATGATCCTATGGAACTTCCAATAGGAATCATACAAGTTTTCACAATGCTTCAGTAAAAGTTCAATTGGATTCCCAATTTTTGTGCTAAATAACCAAAACCCTCCCTCCTTTTATAGGGATGAAGGGAGTGGGGGTTGGTGCACCAACCCCCCTGTTTGGACTTCATTTAGACAACTCAAATGGGGGGCGGCTGGAAATTCCAGCAGCCGAGCCTGTTAGTTCTTGGGTTCAAGACTAACGTTGTTTTGATGATGATCAATACATTATGTTAGTGTGCTAATCAATCTTATGTTTTAGTCTCAGTTTATCTTAATGATTATATGTTGATGGGATAAAGCATAATGCTTGGAGAATATCACAAGGAATATCTTAAAGACCTCCAAGAGTGATAGTGTGCTCAAGCTTGAATGAAGTCATGAAGATCATCTAATGAAGCCAAAGCTTGGAGCATGGTGATGGATGGACATCTAGAGAAGCATTGTCAAAGCTTGGAGCGTGATGAAGGGAAGCTCATCAAGGAGTGCGAAAGCTTGGAGATGATGGGGAGCATCAAGGTATCGTGAGCTTGAAGACTTAGACTCTAGGAGATGCAATATGTAATCCATGTAATTTCAATTACTTGCATTTCTCTTTTTGAGTCTAGGATTATCTTAATGCCTTGATAGATGGCCATACTCTCATTCATATGCATTTAACCATCTTAGTGAGCCTTAGGATTATCATAGAATCCAACCCAATAGGTTCATCTTGCCCAAAGACTCAATTGGAGTCTCTGGCTATCCAACAGTCGCCTGATGAAGGTTTTACAATCGACTGGATGATTCCAGTCGCCTGTCGAACCTTCTACATTCAACTGTGGTGCACTGCTCAAGTCAACAATTTCATTGACTCTACTTGAGCTTTTCGCATCAGTTGATTGATGTTCAATTTATAGTCGCCTGTATTTCTATAGTCCCCTGTGAATTGCTCAACAGTTGTCTATGCGCAACTTGCATTTTCTGGGCTTCATCCGAATTTGCAAGACAGTCGACTGATGAAGTATTTACAGTCGCCTATATATTTTACAGTCGATTGTCATTTGTTCATCAGTCGCATGTATGCATACTGGGAGTAAGAGTGCATCTCTCTGTTTTTCTCCATCCCCTGTAGCAGTCGCCTGATGAAAGTTATACAGTCGACTATTTGTTTTACAGTCGCCAATGGAGTCTTCTACAGTCGACTGTCCTGGCTCAGATTATAGCAGTTGGGATTTTTCTAGCCGTTGAACAGTCGACTGTCATTTGTTCATCAGTCAACTGTCTGTGCCGTAAACTGCCAAAATCTAGCCGTTGCAGATTTCTTTCCTTTGCGGTTTTGGCTGGTTTTATGGGTTCCTTTGGGCTTCCTAGGTTCCTTTGGGCTTCATATATATATGAGTTGGCTTAGTTCATTTAGAACTCTTGAAAGGGTGAGAAAATCATAGAAGATCATTTAATCTCTTCTCTAAGCCACTCCTCCCAAATTCCCTAATTAGAGCTTCATACTTATGCTATAACATCTAAGCTTTAGGGAATTTCTCCAAGAGATTTCAATTTTATTTCTCTTCTTGGAGAACATCTTTCTTCTCTTCATTTCATACACTCAAGTGAGAAGTGTTAGGATTCATTCCTAGAAGAGAGAAAGATCATCAAGTGCAATCAAAGCTAATCTCAAGCACTTGGTCATTCACTTGCATGCCTTCTTCATCGTATTGGTAAGATCGTATCAAGGCATATGTAAGTGTTATTTCGTTTTGTTTTTTGTTCGAAACCCTAATTCTCTTTGTGGGAATTAGTTACTCTCTTTGTGTGAGTTACTCTCTTTATGAGAGTTTGGTTCTTTCTGTATGAGAGAACAAAATCCTCTGTGTGAGGTCTCTCTGTGTGAGAGTAAGGATATCTCTTTGTGGGAATCCTAAATCCTCTTTGTGAGGTATCTCTGTATGAGATTGTATTCACTTCTCTGTATGGGAATATAGTGAATACTGGTGTGGCTAGACTTACCCAAGTTTTGGGGAAGCAGGGTAAAATCATTATGTTTGCGATTGTTGTTGTTGAGCATACTCTTTAATTTTCACTACTTATTGTGCTTTAATTTTAGTAACTTTTAATTAAGCACTTTGCTTGCTATTACACTATTCACCACTCTCTAGTGTGTGTAGCCCCGCAAGGTCCATTATAGTTGGTATCAAAGACTAGGTTTGGTGGCTTTTGCAAGCATGACTTCTAAGTCTCAACAACCCCTCTCCCTTCCTCCCGTCTTCAAAGACAAACACTTCTCAAAATGGAGGAAGAACATGTTCAACTGGCTTGATGTGCATGAGGAGTCAGAGTTTATTACCGCGGATGCTCAAGTATGGAATGCATTGCTCAATGCCATCTCTCCGAAAATTGCAAAGAAAGTATGTGATTTAGAGACGGCGGGTGAGATATGGGATTATCTTGATGAAAAGTATGGAGGAGAGAAATCATGCGATGATGAAAGCATCGTTGGTAATGAGGTATCTCGTAACTC
This sequence comes from Scilla litardierei, assembly GCA_030789695.1. NCBI lineage: Eukaryota > Viridiplantae > Streptophyta > Magnoliopsida > Asparagales > Asparagaceae > Scilla > Scilla litardierei. Next base: position 383,704,262 of record CM061142.1, read on the forward strand.
TCTCGTTCAACGCGATAATTTTATTGAAAATGAAAATGCGTTGTTTATGAACTCTCTCAATGCGAATAATAACAAGCTTGAGAGAGATGCTCACACACACACACTTCTTTATCATCCAAACATCGTGATGATATACAAACCATTGTATTGAATCAAGAAAAGATTACTCTTGATTCTCATGTGTGCATGTTGAGCAAAGAGAATGACTCTCTTAAAGCTCGTATTGAGTATGATCGTGATTTTCACAAATCTGTGAAAGAGTCTGCATGCATCGCATAATGTTGAACTTAATTCTTTGCATGCCGAGAAAGATACTCTTCTTTCTCAATTGAGTGCCTTGAGGGATGAGAATGCTTCTCTCAAACTCCAAATGGAGAAGATGCACTTGGAGAGTGATTACAACATTTTGAGAGATGAGACATTGGCTCTCAAATCAAAATGTTGTGAGCTTAGCTGATGTCTATCCAAGAGGGATGACAACATTTCTTCACTTTTGAAGAAATGTGAGCCATTGTCTACTCAAATTGAAATTTTCAAATTGAGTAAGGACACGGTTTTGAGATGCTCTTCATTGAAGGTGAACAAACCAAGCTCTTCTCTTAGAAGTATCCAAATAAATTTTATGAGGGAGCATTCTAATGAGAAAGTCACATCCAACTCTTTTGGCCTAAAATCAACTATTATTTCTAAGCCAAAGAGAAATTATGCATATATGTACATCTGATTGCATAAGAAGCCCATTCAAAAACCTATTGGTGTGAATGCTTCTTCATATGTTGATATGCATGATAAATCTACCCATAAGAAGAATTTACTTTGCTTGCATGCTAAAATTGATGCTAAACCTTTGCATGCTTCACATGTTCCTATGCATGGTAGAATTGCTTGTGTGAATGCTTCTAATTATAGATCTCATGTTTCACTCACGGGGCACGCCAATGTTTATGTTCCACCTCATAAACGTGCACCCTCACCTCCTACTCATGCCTTAACCAAATCTCTTCTTAAGAATCCCAAATCACTTTCTTTGTGGATTCCTAAGAATGTTTCTAGGCTTGATAAGAATTTGTATATAGATTCATATGTTCGTAATGTTATATTTTCATATGACTATATATGGAAACCAAACTCCACTTTTGTTTGGTTTCCAACTTGCTAGCTCACTCACATTATTATTCATTGTTTGGGTATCATACTTGTATGTTTACATTTTGTATCCATATTTGTGTGAATGTATCTATTACTCCCATGTGTGCATGTTTTGTGTGATTATGGGGGAGTATGGATTTTTTGCTTGCTAGCATTATTTTTCCATTCATATGTCACATTGAATGTCACTAACATTATGTTTGTGCATATGTGATGGTTATTTCTCTTGCCCTTGGTTTTCCTATTTGGCTATTACCCATCTTTTTGATATGCCAATGGGGATAGAAATAGGTTATGTAAAAATATACCGTATACTTGTTTATGCATTATTATCAATTGATATGTTTTTGTATAACAATCATCAATATGATTTGTGCTTTATATGTTTATATTTTGTGCACATTTACATATTGATTGGGGGAGTTTGTTAGCACACATTGTTTTTTTCAATGTTTATTATATTTTTACATCATGGATTGTCATCATCAAAAAGGGGGAGATTGTTAGTTCTTGGGTTTAAGATTAACGTTGTTTTGATGATGATCAATATATTATATTAGTGTGCTAATCAATCTTATGTTTTAGTCTCAGTTTATCTTAATGATTATATGTTGATGAGACAAAGCATAATGCTTGGAGGATATTACAAGGAATATCTTAAAGACCTCCAAGAGTGATGGTGTGCTCAAACTTGGATAAAGTCATGAAGATCATCTAATGAAGCCAAAGCTTGGAGCATGATGATGGATGGACATCTAGAGAAGCATTGTCAAAGCTTGGAGCTTAATAAAGGGAAGCTCATCAAAGAGTGCTAAAGCTTGGAGATGATGGAGAGCATCAAGGTATCGTGAGCTTGAAGACTTAGACTCTAGGAGATGCAATATGTAATCCATGTAATTCAATTACTTGCATTTCTCTTTTTGAGTCTAGGATTATTGTAATGCCTTGATAGATGGACATACTCTCATGCATATGTATTTAACAATCTTAGTGAGCCTTAGGATTATCATAGAATCCAACTCAATAGGTTCATCTTGCCTAAAGACTCAATTGGAGTCTCTGGCTCTCCAATAGTCGCCTGATGAAGGTTTTACAGTTGACTGGGTGATTCCAGTCGCCTGGCGACCCTTCTACAGTCGACTGTGGTGCAATGCTCAAGTCAACATTTTCATTGACTCTATTTGAGCTTTTCGCATCAGTCAACTGATGTTCAATTTACAGTCGCCACTGTTTATATAGTCGCCTGTGAATTGCTCAATAGCCGTCTGTGCGCAACTTGCAGTTTCTAGGCTTCATCCCAATTTACAAGACAGTCGACTGATGAAGTATTTACAGTCGCATGTGAAATGGTCAACAGTCGTCTAAAAGGCGTAAGTGCAAAAATTTCATCTCTCTGTTTTTCTCCATCCCATGCAGCAGTCGACTGATGAAGGATAAACAGTCGCCTGTCTATTTTACAGTCGATTGTCATTTGTTCATCAGTCGCATGTATGCATACTGGGAGTAAGAGTGCATCTCTCTGTTTTTCTCCATCCCCTGTAGCAGTCGCCTGATAAAGGTTATACAGTCGACTATCTATTTTATAGTCGCCTATGTAGTCTTCTACAGTCGATTGTCATGTCTCAGATTATAGCCGTTGGGATTTTTCTAGTCGTTGAACAGTCGACTGTCATTTTTTCATCAGTCGACTGTCTGTGCCGCAAACTGCCAAAATCTAGTCGTTGCAGATTTCTTCCCTTTGGGGTTTTGGCTGGTTTTATGGGTTCCTTTGGGCTTCCTATATATAGGAGTTGGCTTAGTTCATTTAGAACTCTTGAAAGGGTTAGGAAATCATAGAAGATCATTTAATCTCTTCTCTAAGCCACTCCTCTCCCATTCCCTAATTAGAGCTTCATACTTATGCTATAGCATCTAAGCTCTAGGAAATTTCTCCAATGGATTTCAATCGCATTCCTCTTCTTGGAGAACATCTTTCTTCTCTTCATTTCATACAGTCAAGTGAGAAGTGTTAGGATTCACTCCTAGAAGAGAGAAAGATCATCAAGTGTAATCAAAGCTAATCTCAAGCACTTGGCCATTCACTTGCATGTCTTCTTCATCGTATTGGTAAGATCATATTAAGGTAGGTAAGTGTTGTTTCGTTTTGTTTTTTGTTCGAACCCCTAATTTTTTTTGTGGAAATTAGTTACTCTCTTTGTAGGAGTTACTCTCTTTATGAGAGTTAGCTTCTTTCTGTGTGAGAGAACAAAATCCTCTGTGTGAGGTCTCTCTGTGTGAGAGTAAGGATATCTCTTTGTGGGAATCCTAAATCCTATGTGTGAGGTATCTCTGTGTGAGATTGTATTCACTTCTCTGTATGGGAATATAGTGAATACTGGTGTGGCTTGACGTATCCAAGTTTTGGGGAACCAGGATAAAATCATTGTGTTTACGATTGTTGTTGTTGAGCATACTCTTTAATTTCCGATGCTTATTGTACTTTAATTTCAGTAACTTTTAATTAAGCACTTTGCTTGCTATTACACTATTCACCCCTTCTCTAGTGTGTGTAGCCCCGCAGGGTCCATTACAGAGCCAACTACCACAACTATATCATTTGATGTGGGTACTTCCCATAATTCAAGAGTCCATGATTCGTAGATAATTACGGTCTGAATTCAGTTGTTTCCAACAATTTGCTTAAGAATAATAGGCTCACATTAAAAAATTTGAAATATTTTGATGTCTGTAAATTAGGGATTGAGCCTCTACCCATACTCTTAAACTTTTGGGTTAGAAATATTTTCATTTATTGATTTATAATTTCACTAAAATTATCAGTTATGGGGTCCCCACTCAATTTGTTCTTATACTAACATGGCACCAGAGCTGGATCAACCACATATTCTAAATTTGAAGCCTTCTTGTTTAATATGAACTCATGTGAAATCATCCTCTTCCAATCCGATCATTGGTCAACTGATTCCAACGGCATTCATAAGATACTAGAAGGTTCATAATTAAATTGGTATAAGATTAAAGAATCTTTAATAACAATTTCTCCTTAATATGTGATCCTCTTTACATTAGACTAGCAGAAAATTCTTTCGACGACGATTTTTTTTCTTTCCATCAAAATTGGTTCTTCAACTAAAATTAGCAATTAGAGATAACAAAAAATGAAATCGAACAACAGGAAGTAATTAAGATAAGGTTAGAGATTAAGAATGTCAAGAATGTCACCTCTCGATCGTCATATTTGAAGCGGGTAATGCCGATCTAAGAGCAGCGATGGCTTTGGTGGTGGTATTTGGGACAAGGGATTAATTTAGCGAGATCTGAGAAAAATGAGGGGCGGTTTTTATTGGCGGAGATGAGCAGAGGGAGAGAGAGAGAATCGTGAATGAAGGGCAGCATGCAGTGGCAGGTAATTATTTTTATGAAATAATAATAATAAACCTTGAATAAAGGGATATAATTAAAAAACTGAAATAAGGATTTCTCCATTACGAAGGAACCAGGGATTGATTCATGGAATCTGCCGTCGAATTAAATTCGGACACGACCGACAATACATACCCCCATCGAATAATTACTGATTCCGAATGATACGTGCCATATACACCTCCAATCCAGAGGGGGTGTATGTACTCTTTATTCCAACAAAGGGGAATATGTTAGGGCTTGTTCTTTTCGGGGTAATTGAGAGGGAATCCCGATATTTACAATGTTCTGCGTACTGTAGCGCGAGAAAGTTGGGATAAAAAACCATTGGCCGTTCGATTGTTTTCGCGTGAGAAAGCAATTCCCAAGCCCCGCTGGCAGCTCATTTTCGCGATTCTCTAATCCCTTCGAAACGAAGGGATTTCTGACGGAGCTCGTCCTCGCGTGGGTCCCGGCGCCTACTCTCACCTCCCCTCGCTCCGTTTTCGCCCTCGCGTGGGTCCCGGCCCCAACTTCCCAACATTAAAAGAACACAAAAAAGTTTACTGGGACCCACATAACTTTTCCCCTACCAATTCCTCTCAACTTCTCCCCCCCCAAAAGAACACAAAACCCCATTTCTCTCTCTCCAAAATTCCTTTTCTTCCCAACTTTCCCTCCCCTACTTCCACTCAAAAGAACAAGCCCTTAGTGAATTGCTATATAAACCGAATGCTCGGTGCTTGGAGAGAACACTTCTCCGAAAATGGGTTGTAAACCAAATCATTGTCTCACATCAGTCTTTCTCTCTCTCTCAATTGTTTCCATTTACAGAAAACCGTCAAATCCCCACACCGAACAAAAGGGTGTATACAGTCTGGGCCATATGTTATCTTGTTTTGAGAAGTACATACACACCTTACTACACACCCTACTTAGGGAGTGTATTTGGCATATCTCTATTTTGTTTTGGGTAGAAATGATGGGTGGGGCTTCTATGCATGCACAAGAATAAGTCAGGAGAATTGCCACACGACATACCTTTTTGCTTAGTTCACAGATTAGCTAAAATTTTGCTCACGTGCACAAACTTAAATTGCATTTTTGTTCAGTTTACAGACTGGGTTTTTCGAAAATACCCTCAAGGCCAAAGTGAACTGAACAAGAGTGGCTCAGCTCTTCTTCTTAGCCTCTCCACTAAGACCCTTTTCATGTTCGCATCTCACTCTCAAAACAATCCCGATGACATCGACCTCCTCAAGTTCTTGAGGCAAGGGACTTCAAGCCCAAAGAAGCGATGGCCACGATCAAGAACACCATTAAATCGAGGAAGGAGTTTGGCGTCGAGAGGTTACTAGAAGAGGATCTTAGGGTCCCTGAGATGGAGAAGGATGTGTTCATGAGTGGAGCGGACAAGCAGCATGTTTGTTACGATGTCTATGAGGAGTTGCAGAAAAGGAGCTCTATGACAAGAGTGTTGTTATTCGCACCACAGAAATCTATGAATACACCACACTACTTGATTCACCACACCTATATTTTTAACATCTCTATTATTTATATCTACACCACAAATCTTGACGTTTATACCCTTTAATTACACTTTTCATTTGTTTAGTCGGATGAATACACCACAAACCCATCGAACAGAAAATCGCACGAAGGGATATCTCTTTCGCACGTACCGCTTGTGATCAAGCTTTCTAGGGCTCGCGATAGAGCTTTGTCAGCGTCGCTAATGAGCAAGGGCTTATCGCCCAGCCATCGGAGGAAAGAGATAGGCATTCTTGTCATGGTGGATTGGGCTTCTCGTCATCGTGGATCGGGCTTTTCGTCGCGGGATAGGATTTCTCGTCACAATGCAAGAAGTATCCTGAAGAAGCAAGTAACAATGAGAATGCGAAAACTTAACAATAAAACTATAAAGGTTTGGTACAAGTAGTTATTATCATTTACGTGTAGTGTTCAAGTATATTATTTAAAAAAATGTGATCCAATAATTTCATATCAAGCAGCAAACGTTCGGACTTTCAAATCCGATTGTAAAGAAAGGGGTTCAGACCTGTATATTCGAACATCACGTTTAACGCTCAAACTTAAATGTCCGAGCGATAGAAGTTCTGATCGGATTTACAACTCCATACACGGAGGAAAATTTTAGAAAAAACATAAACTAAAAAGAAAGCTGATACTGTTATTTTGGAGAAGCCCAAGAGCAAGAGACCCAAACCCACGTAGGGGAGTAGGCCCACATGACGAGGCCCGCGGAAGAACTTGAAGTCAGGCCGGATCCAGCCCGTAGAACGCACGATCAGCTCGTGAAGACAACCGTCCCCATGAAAGCGTGGGACCTTAATAACCATTAAGGAGCCAACTAATCGACCCCCCTCCCACGACGCGCAGGTGCCTTGAAGAAGGCGGATCGTGTGTACGTGAGGGGAGGTGGACGAGAGGCGTGGATTCAGGGGAATCGTGGGCCAAACCCAATAAAGGGAGAGCTGGGGCAACCGTGAGAGGGATCGAATCCTTGACACCCACAACTAAGGTATTTCGATAAACAAGACCTTGCCTTTTTCCCCAAATTATCTCCTCCGTCATCGCTCGGTCTGAGGTCACGGGTATCGGTCTCTCCCTGAGCCATGTCGTGCCTACCGAGCGTCGCACAGATCCGTTCTGACTTAGGCATCGGAGGGGACTTGCCGGAACCAAGGTCCGGCCCCCTGACGAGCTTTCTCGTCTGTCCAGGAAGGAGCTAAACCGAGGCACCGAGGCTACCCCTCGGCACGGAGCTGACCCGCTCGTCGCCAGCGGGAGCTAATGCCAGTCAAGACTAAGGAGTATTCCAGGTGCCGAGGCAACCCCTTGACGCTCATCCAGCCGAGGCCGAGCACCCAACCAGGAACCGAGGCTTCCCCTCGTCTCCACATCGACCGAAGACTGACACTTAGCCGAGAAGCGTCTGCTCAGCCGTGTATCAATCGCCTACCCACGTCGAGAGTACGTGAGCTTGCGTGCCCAAGGGATCCCTTCGACCCCTTGACCACGTTGACCAACCAGTCGTCGATCAACGATTTCGTGGTGAGAAAACACACGTAAACACATGGCGCTGTCTGTGGGAACCGAACGAACACCCACGTAAAAACAACCACACCAACGATGTCGCGGTCTCACTCCCAGAAGCAAAGGAAGGCATCGGTCCTGGCAACGGCACATGGGCCGTATCACAGAGGGCGAGAGGGAACCATGACAGCCTGGGGCGTGTCCCGAACCGGGGGTCCGGTCCAACCCCGGCCCATCCAAGCGGAAGGCAGCGATGTGGGGGGGGGGGGGGGGCGGAAGCCCTTCCTCACCTCTCCCGGTCTACGGGGGGGAGCCGCAAGGGAAAAACCGCGGTTCGGACGAAGCACTCGTGGTTTCCGCTGTCATCGACACATCCATGGTGAGGCGGCTGCTCGTCGATACTGGCAGCTCGTGCGACATCCTTTTCATGTCAACTCTGGAGAGGATGGGGCTGCGGGACGAGGACCTAGAACCGAGCTCGGGGCCGGTGATCGGCTTCACCGGACACTCCGCGCCGATCGTCGGGGCGATCCGCCTACCTGTCACTCTTGGGAGCCCGCCTGACTCGATGACCCTGACGATGGAGTTCGTACCGTTGAGGATCGGATCGGCATATAACGACATCATCGGTCGCCCACTCCTCAACGTGGTCGGGGCGGTGATCTCGACTCTCCATCGGACGATCAGATTCCAGACCCCGAGGGGGATCGGACAAGTCGAAGGCGACACAGGGAGGCCAAAGGTCTACTACCAGCTGGCCGGCGAGGAGCCGCCGAGTGGCCTGACGATCCGATGGCCTCACTTGACTTGAGATACGGACCAAGACCCACTCCCGATGAGGTACCGGAGCTAATCCCTGTCACGAATGTCGAAGGGAGATTCGTCTCCATTGGGGCCGGACTGAGCTCTGGCCTAAGAGACAAGCTGATCGAATGCTTGAAGGCCAATCTTGACGTCTTCGCATGGTCGCCCGACGACATGCCTAGCATAGATCCCCGGGTAATTATGCACCAGCTGAACGCCGACCCCAACTTCCAGCCAGTCAGATAGAAAAAGTGAAACCTAGGTGGCAAGAAGAGAAGGGCCGCCTCCGAGGAGGGGGAGCGCCTTCTCGACGTCGGCTTCATCCGGGAGGTCTGGTACCTGAAGTGGCTGTCCAACGTCGTGATGGTCAAGAAGTCCAGCGGGAAGTGGCAAATGTGTGTGGATTTCAGCAACCTCAACAAGGCTTGCCCCAAGGACAGCTACCCACTTCCCCGCATCGATCATCTCGTGGATAGCGCTTCGGGATACGAGATGCTCAGCTTCATGGACGTCTACTCCGGATACAATCAAGTCCAGATGGACCATCGGAACGAAGAGAAGACCTCCTTCACAATGGACCGGGGACCTTCTGCTACAAGAAGATGCCTTTCGGGTTGAAGAACGCGGGGGAGACCTACGAGAGAATGGTCAACAAAGTATTCGACTCCTAGATAGGTAGGAACTTGGAGGTCTGCGTGGATGACATGCTTGTCAAATCGAGAGGGCCAGGAGAGCACATCGCCGACCTCAGGGAAACCTTCGAACGGCTGTGAAGGCACAACATCCGGCTCAATCCCACAAAGTGCACATTCGGGGTCACTTCCGATTCTTGGGATTCATGATCACTAATCGTGGCATTGAAGCCAACTCCGACAAGATCGAGGCGTTGATCAACATGCTAGAACAAGGACAATCAAAGAGCTACAGAGGTTGAATGGGCGCATCGCCACTCTGGGGTGTTTCCTGTCCAAGTCAGCAGAGAGGTCCCTCCCATTCTTCAAGACCCCGAGGAAAGAAATCACCGAGCCCGCCGACAAGAGGAAGACGATACCCTGGGATGAGGACTGCACCCCGAGCGTTCGCTGAACTCAAGGAGTACCTTCGCAGTCTGTCGCTCCTCTCCAAACCACGGGAAGGAGAGTCGCTGAGCCTCTACCTAGCCTGTACGGGTGAAGCTGTGAGCTTGGTGCTAATCCGTGAGGATAATGGAGTACAGAGGCCGGTGTATTATACCAGCCGAGTCTTGAAAGACGCGGAGGGACGGTACACACCCATGGAGAAGCTTGCGTACGCCCTCATGCTCTCGGCCCGAAGACTCCGACCCTACTTCCAAGCCCACACGATACTGGTCCTTACTGATTCCCAACTCGAACGGAACCTTAAGAGATTCGATTGGATGTGAAGGATGCTGAATTGGGGAGTGGAACTGAGTGAGTTCGACCTTTGATTCAAATCGCGCACGACCATAAAAGGGCAGGCCCTGGCAGACTTCATCGCTGAGTGCACCATTGAAGGAAGATACCCCTCCGAGGACAAGAGCTCGACCATGGTAATTCCACAACCCTTATCTTTCCTTTCGACTGACATTGCTCTTGCCAGCCATTCAGGGGATCCAGACACATGGGTCGTCCACGTAGACGGGTCGGCAACCCGGGCCGAAAGTGGGGCCGGTATCATGATTCGATCCCCTGAGGAAAGCGTCGTCGAGTACGTGCTCCGGTTCGAGTTTCCGGCCACCAACAACATGGCCGAGTATGTGGCCGCAATAAACAGGTTGAGGCTGGCCAGATGACTCGGAGCCGAGGCCGTACGCCTCCTCAGTGACTCAAAGCTTGTCATCAACTAATTGCAGGGAAGTTACGAGGCCCGCGAGGAGGCAATGCAGAGCTACCTTGCTTCGACCAAAGCTGAGCTGACCAAATTCAAACGAGCCGAGACCATGCACCTCCCGCGGTCGGAAAACGCCCGCGCAGACGCCCTATCCAAGCTGGCTTCCTCCTCGTCCAGGGAATTGGGTCGGGCCATCTACGTGGAGAATCTCCAGTCCCCCAGCATGGAGGAGAAAGAAGTAATGGTCATCGACGAAGACCCCACTTGGATGGATCCGATCGTCCGATACCTCTCCAGCGGGGAGGTGCCAACAGACCAAGACGAGCATCGATCCCTGGAGCGAAGGCACTCCGGTACGTGATACATGAAGGGGTGATGTATAGAAGACGCTGGACGAAGACGGACATCCTCCCTTACCTCAAGTTTCTCGGGCCCCGGGAGGCCGACTACGTCCTCCGGGAAGTGCATGAAGGGGTTTGCGGGAACCACCATGGAGGCAGAACGATCGCCCAGAAAATCCTGAGACAAGGATATTACTGGCCGACCTTGGTCAGTGATGCTACGGGATATGTCCAAAGGTGCCAGGAGTGCCAGAGGTTCGCAAAACTTGGATCATCCCCACCGTCGGAGCTCATCCCAATTGTCAGCCTCGTGCCTTTCGCGAAGTGGGGGCTCGACATCCTTGGACCTTTCACTTCAGGCCTGGGCAGATGAAATACTTGATCGTGGCGGTGGACTAATTCACCAAGTGGATCGAGGTGGAACCCCTTGCCTCCATCACATGGAAAAAGGCGAATAGCTTCATGTGGAACTCCATCATCTCCAGGTTTGGAATTCCACGAGCCATCGTCACGGACAATGGGAAGCAATTCGACTCCGCCGTGTTCAGGGACTTCTGCGCAGAGGGGAAGATCAAACTCCTTTTTTCTTCGGTGGCACACTCTCAGACTAACGAGATGGCAGAGGCCGCCAACAAGTGCATCATAGAGCCCCTCCGCAAGAAGGTGGAAGATGCCGAAGGGAGATGGCCGGAGGAGCTCCCGGGAATGCTCTGGTTGTACAGGATAACTCACAAACAGGCCACGGGCGAGACCCCCTTCATGCTCGTGTACGGCGCCGAAGCAGTTGTGCCGGTCGAGGTGGGCGAGGAATCTCTCCGCATAAAGCACTTCGATGAGGAGCAGAACATGGAAGTCCTGGAGCTTAGCCTAGAGCTCCTGGGCAAACGACGCGAGCAGGTCTTGGCCACCATCATCCAACAGAAGTAGATGGTGGCCCGCTACTACAACTCCCGGGTCAGGGGGATGAGCTTCCACCAAGGGGATCTGGTCCTCAGAAAGGCAGCCTTCAGCCCGAAGATCACCCGCAAAGGGAAGCTAGCGGTGAAATGGGAAGGCCCCTACAAGGTCATTGAAGTCCTCGGACCCGCAACCTACCGGTTAGAGAATTCAGGAGGGAAGGTCCTCACCCACACCTGGAATGCCGAGCACTTGTGCAAATACTATCAGTGAGATCAATCACAAATGTATCTCCACTGCCCTGCTATTGGAATAAAGTATATTGAAGTAGAAATCACCTGCTCCCCATCTTTGCTCCCTCGAGAGACTCACCCGGGATGAGGGAAACCTCACGGGAAGGACGTCTCGACAATCGACCGCAAGTCTGGGGGAACTAACCCCAAGCGGGCTCAGCGCACAACTTGTTAGCATGACGGGGGAACCCCCAATCTGCCAGCTAGAGAGATCGATTGTAAGGCTGGGGGTAACTCCTCCAGCAGGTCGGTCCGTCGTCCGACCGTCAGACTGGGAATAGCTCTCCCGGCTGGCTGGATGACACCGCCCGACCGTAAGGCTGGGGCAACTCCCCCAGCAGGTTGGTCGACTGGCCGACCGTAAGGCTGGAGGCAACTCCCCCAACAGGTCGGTCAAAGGGCTGGCCATAAGGCTGGAGCAACTCCCCCAGCAGGACGGTCACGGGGTCGGCCATAAGGCTGGGGGCAACACCCCCAGCAGGTGATCCCAAAGGCCAGTTGTAAGGCTCGGGGTCGAACCCCTAGCAGACTGACCTACCTAACCGGCTGTAAGGCTGGGGGCAACTCCCCCAGCGTTTCGGTGAATTGATCGGCCATAAGCCTGAGGGATAGCTTCCCCCAGCTGACCGACCGACCCAACCCGCCGTAAGGCTGGGGGCAACTCCCCCAACGGGCCGGACAACCAATCGCCAAAAGATCCCGAAAATGGGGCGGATCCTAAGGAGGGCAAGGCGAGGTCATAAGCAAAAATTGGATCTTTATTTCACAGCAAAAAGGGGCAGAGGGACGCGCTACAAAAGGGGGTGCGCTACAAAAGACCGAGCACAGGTCGGCAAAAAGGCTAAAGGATTAAGTACCTTCCCCCTAGTCGGCTCCCGAATCTCCATTGGGACCGACGATGGGCTGCCCAGAAGGTCCATCCTGCTCCTTGTCCTCGTCGTCGGAATCCGGCTGAAGCTCCTCCAGATTGATCCCTTAGAGGGGAAACCTTTTTTGGATCTCGGACTTGCAGCGGGTGAATCCCCTTTCGAACGCATCAAACATGGCATTGGCCACAAAAGACGTGGCAAACTACCCCACGGCGTCCTGGGCAATCCGTTCGGGATCTACCTTTTCTAACTCACGGACCCGATCCTCAAGGGTAGCGACCTGACGCTAGTGCTCTGCCCGCTCCCTCTCAAACTCTCTGGAGCTAGCGTTGAGTTTAGCCAATAGAGCACGCTCTCTCTCCTCTACCGCATCCAGGAGGCCAGCAAGCTCTGTAGTGTCGGTCGTGTTGGATATTGGACTCCCCGGATTTGGTTTTGGATGATGAACAAACATAAATATATTATGAACTAACAATTTGTGAGCGCAGTTATGGAGATCGTCGCCAAATTCATTTGAACATCCAAAGCGATGTCTCGAGACTTCTCAAAGCACGTAATCATATGCCTAAAGCTTCGTTGAAGCTTTTGGACCATTTTAGAAGTCATGAAGATTCGGATCGAAGCATTCGAAGACGGTTCGTTAAGTTTTATTTATAGTCTTTTAGCTTCGTTCTGTAGAATGTTAAGCCTTGAGTAGGTCTTACGTTTTAATCTTCATATCGCTCCTATCTTAGACATAGGAACTTAGTAGAAGTCCATACTAACTTTCCCGAAGCATCGCGCTTCGATTCGTGACTTCTTATGCATGTTAGTTGGTTCAAGAAGAAGAACCAACCGACTAGATGGTGATCTAGTCGGTCGGCAATCCTTCTTGGATCGACTAGTTTGCTTTCTCAAATCATAGATCTTTACTGTTTACAGTTAGTCGGTCTACGTTGACTCACCGACCGACTAGTTTGTGAACTAGTCGGTCAGTGATGCTTCTTAGACCGACTAGTTGAGCTTTACTGTACATGCCAATTTTCACCTGACTTACTGTTTATCGTTAGTCGGTCTATGCACATTTGGAGACCGACTAGTTGATGAACTAGTCGGTCAACATTTGTTCTTAGACCGACTAAATCAATTTGTGCTCAGACTTCAGTTTTATCTCTTAGTCGGTCTCAGTTGAGTAACCGACCGACTAGTTGTGAAACTAGTCGGTCAGCTACTCTTCTTGGACCGACTAGTTCCTTTTGTCTGAACTTCGACCTATTCCATGTTCACTCTTTAGTCGGTCTACGTTGATTGACCGACCGACTAGTTGATGAACTAGTCGGTCAGTGGTTGTTCTTTGACCGACTAGTTGGGTTCAGAATAGAGCCGTTGGAGCTTTAATTGAAACGTTTTTCTCTCTCTCTCGCCTCTATCCTATAAATACTTGTTGAGCTGCATTCATTGCACTCAAGGCTGATATTAAGACAAGTTTAGAGATCAAAGAGAAATCATTCCCTCTCATTCAAAGCTCTTTCATTCCAATCTTGAATCTCTTCTCACTCTTATTTCAAAAGAGAGATTCATTGATTGTGAGCCTTCCAAGCCAAGTGCTTGATCCTAGGTCACCATCAACCTCATAGCTCTCCATAGCTGGTCTACATCTTGGAGCTAGGGTTTGGTGCCTCTTCATCTTCCTCAAAATCATCTTTGCCCTAATTCGTAAGTTTACTCAAGGCATAGGTATTTTGTGGTAAGCTATTTCATTTCAATTTACTTTGATATTGTAAGTGATTCGCTCTCGGTTGTGAGAGTGTGTTTGTGATCCCGGGTTGTGGGAGTCACAATTATCATTTGTGTATGATTTGACTTGTGAAGGTTTTTCACAAGTATTTCATAGTGGAAATCTTGAGTTAGGGTTTCTAACTCAAGTATCCGGAAGGGATCCGGGGTGGTTGGGACGTAGGATCACCGGGAACAAGTCGGGGAGACTTGGGTGGATCCGAACCCAGTAATATCGTTTGTTTGCGATTGTTTATTTGTTGTCGATTATTTACTTTTCCGCATTAATTGGTAGAGTTTGCAAGGTAATTAGGAATTAGCCTCTTAATTATTTTAAAGTACTATTTACCCCCCTCTAGTACTTGTGCAGTAGCTTAGCAGGGCATTACATTTGGTATCAAAGCCAAGTCTATAGCTATGTCTGCCAACGACAACAAGACCGTTCGTCCACCTTCCGACTATAGCACCTTCAAGAATCGTGAAGGTGCGTCTTCGGTAATGGAAGGACATTCCTCAACGAGGCCTCCATTCTTCAACGGTACCAACTACAGGTACTGGAAATGCCGGATGGAAACTTTCCTCCGGAGTGCTTCATTATGGAGGGCCACGATGAAGGAGTATGTCGAGCCCGCCGAAGAAGATTTCGAGAAATGGACTCCCGCGGAGATTGCCACGGAGGTATGCAATGCCAAGGCAATGAACGCCTTGCAATGTGCTTTGGAGCCCGAGGATTTCAATAAGATATGCACATGTAAGAGTGCATATCAAATATGGAACTCCCTCCTCATCTTGCATGAAGGGACAAGTAGGGTAAGAGACTCTAAACTCGTTGTAGTTAATAAAGATTTCGAGTTATTTCATATGCTACAGGGTGAGAAGATGAAGGAGTACTATGCTCGCTTCGTCGACATCACAAACGAGTTGGAGGCTCTTGGTAAGACCTACACCCAAAAGGAGAAAGTCTCGAAGATTATCGATGGACTTCCTTCTAGTTGGGAGAAACGGACCTTCGCCATCGAGGAAGGTAATGATATGAAAACTTATACCGTCATTCAACTAATGGGTACCTTGATGTCTTATGAGGTACGCAAGGATAGCAAGTTGAAGTTGCATGAAAAGATGAAGTCCTACCTACAACAAGACGAGCCAAAGAAGAAGGCTATTGCTTTCAAGGCCGCTCCATCTACTTCCACATCGACCGATGATGAAAACTCGGAAAATGAGTTGGACTTGGAGTCCATGGCTCTCATGGCCAAGAAGTTCAACCGGTTCTTCCGGAAAGGTAACTTCAAAAACAAATCGAAGTTTAATTCTTCTAACGCCTCCTCTCCTTTGTGTTTTCAATGCAACAAGCCTGGACACATGAAAGCAGAGTGTCCTCAAAACAAGCACAAGGAGAAGTGGAAGGCGCCGAAGTACGACAAGTCCAAGAAGTACAAGAAAGGGAACAAAAAGGGGCTTGTCGGAACATTCACCGACTCCGATGATTCCTCTAGCAGAGAGTCGGATGATGAGCAAGTGGAGCAAGCACACATGTGCTTCATGGCTAGAGATGAAAATGAACAAGGATCTTCCTCCGATGATAGCGACAATGAAGGCGATGAGGTAACAATGGATGACATTAGGAATGCTAATTCTTAATTGTGGTCTAAGTATACTAAGTTAGTAAATAGGTATACTAAAGTAAAAGATGACTTAGCTAGCATCCAAACCTCGCCTAAAACTATCATCACCAACAATGACACCGTTGTTGAAGGGTTGAAGAATGAGATTGTTAATCTCAAGACTCAACTTGAACATGTTAGCATTGAGGATCCGGAAGCACACAAGATAGCGGATTTGACTTCTCAAAACTCGACTTTGAGTATTGAGAATGAAAATCTCAAATCTCGTGTTTATGTGCTCATGTCGCAAGTATCCACTTTGGATGCTTCTATGCGTTCTCTCACCGAGAAATATGCGAACACATTAGGCCGAATTAATAAATTCAATAAGGGTAAGGACCATTTGGATAAAATCCTAAGTGACTTACTTCCGGCCAATCACCATATTGGCTTGGGGTATACGATGGGAAGTTCATCCAAATCGGCCACTACTTTTGTTAGGCCAACTTTCGGTGACTCAACGAGTGGTAGCAAACACTCTATTGGTAGTTCATCTACCAATGGTGCTTCCACCTCGTACACACCTTCATTTGGAAAGAAACCCACTTTGGGTGGACCTCCAAAGAAGGGTCATGCTTACATGTACACGAATACCATGCCACGTAGGAACACACATCCTACTCCACCGGCTCACTCATATGATGATTTTTATGCTACACGTTCACGGGCACGTGCACACAATGTGAGACACCCTCATGCACATGTTCCTCCACATGCATATGTACACCCACATCATCGTATGAATAATTATCCACATGCGCCATTCCATCATGTTCCTTATGCCTATCCATGGCATGCATCACGTAGAAACCAACAACGCGTGCATGCACCCAATAGGATGAGGGCTCCCAAAATATTCACAATTTGGAGCCCAAAGGACACAAGCATGAATGAAAAACAAGTTTACATGAATGCTTATTTTTCGGATGTTGTGCATAGTGTTAATTATGTGGGGAAGTCTAAGTCCAATTGGACTTGGCTTCCAAAGGTCTAATCTTTTGGACCCAATGACCTTGGGTACCATGATATGAAATTTTCTATCTTTAGGTACTCAAGGAAAAGAAAAAGAAACGGAGCAACAAATTTAAATTTAGCTCCAAAGGAAATTGGATACTCGATAGCGGGTGTTCAAAACACATGACGGCTGACGCTCAATTGCTCTCCGGAGTGGTTCCCATTGCTAATGGAAACTGCGTCGTCTTTGGAGGCAACGAGAGCGGAACTATCATAGGTGTTGGTAAAGTGGGTAATCCTTCTAAACCCCTTATATGTGATGTTTACCTTGTTAAAGGATTAAACCACAATCTCATTTCAATAAGTCAACTTTGTGACAAAGGTTACAAAGTTAGCTTTGCGAAAGGAATGTGCCATATTTTAAGAAAAGATAATAATGAATTATTGTTTTCTGGCACACGCCATAAGGATATATACATCCTAGATCTTCCAAGATCACATGAACAATGTCTCATTGCCAACACAAGTGAACAACACTTATGGCATCGACGTTTTGGTCATGTGAACTTTGGAACACTATTTAAGCTTTCAAAGTTAAACTCTATTAGAGGCTTCCCTAAGCTTGTCTTTCAAAAGAAAAGCTTTTGTGACTCGTGTCAACGAGGCAAGCTTCCAAAATCGTCTTTTAAACCTAAGAAAAGCATTTCTTCTAAGCGGCCACTAGAGCTATTACATCTAGATTTATTTGGGCCAACTAGAGTTGCTTCATTAGGAAATGCATGTTATGGACTGGTCATCGTTGATGACTTTTCTAGGTTTACTTGGGTATTTTCATTGAGTAATAAAAATGATGCTTTTGAAAACTTCACAATTTTTGTTAAGAAAGTACAAAATCTCTTAGGAACCACCATTGTCACTATTCGTAGTGATCATGGAGGTGAATTTGAGAATGAGTCTTTTGAGACATTTTGTGATGAAGTTGGTATTACACACACCTTTTCATTCCCTCGCGCACCTCCTCAAAATGGTGTTGTTGAGGGAAAGAATAGGACGCTAGTGGAGTGTGCTCGCACTATGCTTGATGATAGCCAACTTGGCCATCAATTTTGGGCGGAAGCGGTACACACCGCTTGCTATGTGTTTAATAGAATACTTTTGAGGCCCGACACTAAACAAACTTGTTATGAATTGTTGTTTGGTAGGTCGCCTCAAGTTAAACATTTTCGTGTTTTTGGTTCAAAATGTTTTATTAAGAACATGTATGGTAGTTTGGACAAATTCGATCCAAGATCCGATGAGGGGATTTTTGTTGGGTATTCCTCACGTAGCAAAGCCTACCGGATATACAACAAATGAACCTCAACGATCGAGGAATCGCTTCATGTTTCATTTAATGAAGGATTTGTTCCAACTAGAATTACTAATGATGATGACTCTATGGATGTCTTATGTGATTCAATTGGTAATTCTAACTCTATTGATTCCATTGATTCTATTGATACTAACCCGACTAATGAAGTTGTTGAAAATGTTCCTAGTGATCAAGGAATTCCTAAACGGCTTCATACCGTTCGTGACCATCCTCATGAGCAAGTCATTGGCAATATCCATGATAGTGTCAAGACGAGATCGCAAGTCAACCACTTCGCTCATTGTGCCTTTGTCTCCTCGATAGAGCCAAAGAATGTTAATGAAGCATGCGAAGATAGCGCTTGGATCCTTGCCATGGAAAAGGAACTCATTCAATTCGAGAGGAATGAGGTTTAGGAGCTCGTTCCATTGCCATCGAAGAACCACACCGTCATAGGGACAAAGTGGATCTTCAAGAACAAGACCGACGAAAACCAAGTCGTCGTCCGGAACAAAGCTCGGTTAGTAGCTCAAGGCTATCGGCAAGAGGAAGGTATCGATTTCGAAGAATCCTTTGCTCCGGTAGCTAGATTAGAATCAATTAGATTATTGTTATCTTTTGCATGCCATAAGGATTTTAAATTATTTCAAATGGATGTTAAAAGTGCGTTTTTAAACGGAGATGTTGTTGAGGAAGTTTATGTTTCTCAACCTCTGGGTTTTATAAATGAAAAATTTCCAAATCATGTTTTTAAACTTAAGAAAGCACTTTACGGTTTGAGACAAGCTCCTCGAGCTTGGTATGACCGTTTAAAGAATTTTCTTTTGGATTTAGGTTTTAAAATGGGAGAAGTTGATTCCACATTATTTGTTAAGTATTCGAATAATGATATAATTTTAGTTCAAATATATGTTGATGATATCATTTTCGGTGCTACTAACTTTGCTCTTTGCGAAGAGTTTTCTAATGTGATGAAGGATCAATTTGAGATGAGCCATATGGGTGAGCTCAAATATTTCTTAGGTCTCCAAATTCGCCAAATGAACGATGCAATCTTCATCCACCAAACGAAGTATACGGTGGAGTTGCTTAAGCGATTTGGAATGGAGAATGCCTCCGGGAAAAAGACTCCAGCACGACTACACATCTTGATAAAGATGCGGGCGGAAAAGATGTAGACATTCGTCTATATCGAGGTATGATAGGTAGTTTACTTTATCTTACCGCAAGTAGGCCCGATATTATGTTTGCCGTATGTGTTTGTGCTCGTTATCAGTCTCAACCTAAGGAGTCACACTTAGTAGCTGTAAAACGTATTTTCCGTTATTTAAGTTATACACTTGATTTTGGATTACTTTATCCAAAATCTAGCACGTATGAGTTAATCTCATATAGTGACGTAGATTATGCGGGATGCAAATCCGACAGGAAAAGTACTAGTGGCACTTGCCATTTTATAGGAAATTCTCTTGTCTCTTGGTTTTCCAAGAAGCAGAATTCCGTATCACTTTCAACCACCGAGGCGGAATATATTGCCGTCGGTGCCGCGTGTGCTCAAGTTCTTTGGATGAGACACACACTTAAAGACTTTGGTATAAACTGTGATACTTGCCCTATCATGGTGGACAACCAAAGTGCAATTTGTCTCTCCAAGAACCTGGTACACCATTCCCGTTCGAAACACATAGATGTCCGACACCATTTCTTAGATGATCATGTTGCTAAAAAGGACATCATATTAGTGTACGTTGAAACCCAGAAGCAAATCGCCGATATTTTCACGAAACCCCTAAAGGAAGACTCCTTTGTGCGGTTACGTCGAGAATTGGGGATTATGGGTGAATCCAAGATTTAGGATTCATTTTTATTCAATAATCTTGCATGCTATTCATTTCATTATATTTGCACATGCTAGATTTATTGGAATTTTCTGGATTTTTGTTGAATTTTCGGAATTTTCGCTCGATTTGTGCGTAATCGTCAAATTTCAGATTTTCGATGTTTAATGGGGTAGTATAATGATTAATGAGAGTTTTTTGATATTTCGTCGAAGTGCGATTAGGAGAGAAATCAAATTTCAAAATTTTTCAATTTTTGGACTCTCTTAGTCGGTCCAAGTTCATTGGCCGACCGACTAGATTCAGTTCTAGTCGGTCAGTGAATGCGCTTAGACCGATTAAATCTTGTCAGGAGATTTGGCTTCAGTTACTGTTTACAACTAGTCGGTTCAAGCTCATTGACCGACCGACTAGATCGTGATCTAGTCGGTCAGTGCTTGAACTGTGACCGACTAGTTGTGACGGGGAATGTCTTGTCTTTTGAGCTTCCAATCGTTTTTAATCATTTCCCCGACTGACTATTCTCATTTATAGTCGATCAAAACCCCTCTCTCAGCTCGAAACTCCCTTGCCGTTTGGTCTTCCCCTCTCCCACCGTCGACTCCGTTCATCTTTCCGGTCGTCGACATCCTCCCTAGGGTAAAATCTCTCTCTCCCATCCCTCTCTAGGGTTAGTCTCCTGTGCTTAAGGTTAGGCTTTCTCTTGATTTCGGCTAGGGTTGTATCTATTTCGAACTAGGGTTTTGGCTAGGGTTTAGATCTCTAGGGTTTGTGATCTTAGCTTTATTGTGTTGAGTGCATCATGTCTTGCTTCGATTATGGCAAGAACACGAATACCGATCCGTCCTACTTGCACATCGCCTATGACCGTAGAGCCATCCCCTACGGATCCCGTTCAACCCTTGCAACCTAGACGCCGATCTAAGACAACCCAACCATCGTCGTCGTCGCCTCCTCTCAAGTGGAAGAGAACGACGACAGCGAAGCCTAGAGCCCAATCTCAGCCCAAGCCCAAGCCCAAGGAACTTGCGTCTCCCTCCTTTTTTCATACTCCTACGGATTCCGATACGGAGTATAGAACCGAGAATGAGACCCATAGGGAACCCTCACCTCCTCCTAGACAGCCTGAGTCTAGCTCTCGACCCCATACCCGTCAGCCTAAGGGAAAGGCTCTGATGCCGGTTGGCGGTGTCGATATCTCGTTGTGTCGCGATGACCCTATGCGTCTCGCGGCTTACAACCGTATCAAACACTGTCCGCTGCTTCTGGAGCATTTCGTTCAGTTTAGTGACTTCATTGGCCTCGCAGATCTTCTTTCGTCTTCCGGTCTTCTCGATTACCTTCGATATGACCCGAAGGCGAACCCACACCCTTACCCTCGCCTCGTGAAGCTCTTCTATGCCAATAGGGTTCGTGGTCAGTACGACGAGACCCACTCGATTGAGACGACTGTCTTGGGGACTCTGATAGTCCTCACGGCAGAAATCTTAGGAGAGGTTTTGGGTATCTCCTTGTCTGGCCTTCTACCGTCTGATATTTCTGTTGATGATATCTCTTCACTTGATCAGGTCGTTCTTTCTCAGATTTTCCATGAGATTCCTCCCGCCATGATTGGCGTCCCCTCCAAGTCCTTCAAGCCTAATGCCTGGGTCCTGAATTTGATTCTGAAGTCGTGCTTGCTTCCCAAGTACGGCTCCTCCTCTTTGCCGTCCCAGCCTTTCTTGAAGTTGATCTATGCCATCTTCATGGGGAGCTCGATTAACTAGGCTCGGATTATACTCGATAAGATGGATTCTTTCGAGTGTATCCGCAAGTCCTCGAAGTCGGCTCATATCCCATTCCCGTGCCTCCTGACACTCGTATTCCGTCACTTTCGTGTCACTATGCCTCGTGACGATGAGCGTCCACTTGGTCCTCCTCTAAACGCGACGGCCGTCAAGAAGTCTCTTGCGGCGCTCCGTCATGTTCAGAGGACGACACCTTCAGCATCTGCTTCTGCCTCAACTACTCCCTCTACCACTCTTGACGAGCTCGCACGTTCAGTGAGACGTGTGGAGTCTCGTTATGCTCGTACCGAGGAGATTCTTGCTCGCATTGCTCGCCACCTTGGTATTGACATCCCTCCGTCAGTCTCTGACGAGGAAGAGATGGATGAGGAGGAGATTGAGGAGCTTGTGCATGTTTCTACTCGTGCCCCCGAGGGCACTTCTGGTGATGCTGCTGCTTTGTCTGCTGGTGACCCCGAGAGCACACCTGTTGCCACCGTTTCTGCGGTGGATGCTCCGACTGGTGCTCCCGAGGCCACTTCTGTTGATGCTCCAGAGATTACCATTGCTGTTGCTCCCGTAGACACTACTGCTGATCCGGTGACCACCACTCCTGCTGCAGAGCCTGTTGCTGCTGCAGATCCTGCCACTGCCTCCTGAGCTTCTTTGAGGCCTCTCCCGATGCACTTTAGATGAGATATCTTGTAGTGAGAGAGTGTGGGTTAGGATATTTTGGGAGGTTTTGTGGTTGTGATTTTTTTGATACTTTTGGATGTATGCTGATGTATCCCTGATGATGTTGTATGTTTTTTTTATGATACTCTGATATGTGTTATGATGTTGTACTTTTGTGCTTCGATCGTTGGATCGACATTTTGTATGTTGACGGATGTATCATTTGGATGTACTCATGCTTTTCGTATATATATACATCGATGTTGACATGTATTCTCTTGTGCACATTATATTCTTTTATATGTCTCTGATGTTTTGATTTCGTCGCTCGACGAAAATACTTGGTTAAATAGAATTCACTTTATGAAAACATAGAATTGTTTTCCATGCACTAAATTAACCAAGAATGTTGATATTGGAGAGTATATTCCATAACTCAATTCGTGAAATTAATTTGAGTTTTGATGATTTTACTTATCGATTTTCGACTTTGGTCTCATTGACACGCCTTGATTTCATTCGTATTTTTCTTTGTGTGTCATTTGGACCGTGGTCGTATTCTACGACTTACATGCTTTGATTTGAAGCCATTGTTGTTGTCGTTGATCTCCTCCCACACTTTTTGCTAATGCCAAAGGGGGAGAGATATAATAATGACATGTGCTAAATGATAATTTAAGCATTTTTTTTCCAAGAATCTAATTTGATATGTTAGATTCAGGGGGAGTTAAGATATAAAAAATTGGATTTCAAATCCTAAATTTCAATATTTGATTCTCATTTTATATACTTCACTCGACTGCTTGATGCGTATTGTAACGACTGGTTTCCTTGTGTCTGTAATTATTTTAATATAATATATGTTTTGGTGGATTTTCTCCTCTTGTGTGGTTTTCGTCTCCGTAACTTTCATTTTCGATCGATTCGTCGTATTTTCTCGATTCTTCCTTAGGATCGTCGATTTCGAGGTACGTCGTTTGTGACGGGCTTCATAACGGTTATATCTAACTATTAGATCAAGCCTAGGAGTCTTAGGAATCGATACCGGGGCCTCGCGTTCCGTATCGGTACTTTTCTGTGCTCATTAGCCGGTGTAAGAAGGGCCACCGACCGACTAGATGACGATCCAGTCGGTCGGAAATCCTTCTTGGACCGACTAGTGAGTTTTCTAATTTCCTGAGGAAGCTACTGTTTATCGTTAGTCGGTCTAAGAAGAGTTGTTGACCGACTAGGTTGCAAACTAGTCGGTCGGCAATGCTTCTTGAACCGACTAACACATCGTCTTAATTTTAGATGAGTTACTGTTTACTCTTAGTCGGTCTAAGAACGTTCATCGACCGACTAGTTGCTAAACTAGTCGGTCAGTACTTGTTTATGGACCGACTAACTCTAAATCCTATTTTCGTTCAGGAGTTACTGTTTGCACTTAGTCGGTCTGCGTTGGTCGACCGACCGACTAGTTGCCAAACTAGTCGGTCAGTGGTTGTTCTTTGACCGACTAGTCTGTGTTAAAACCCTAATTTCTGGGCAGCCGCCAGCCCAACCTATAAATACCCAACCCATTCGTTTTCTTCTTCTCCAACACGATCCAAAACCCTAGAAACTTCCCCTTTGAGCCCCCCATCTTCCTCCAAGCTCCATTTCTTCATTCCAAGCCCTAGAATCATCATCCAATCCATCCATTCACTCCATCTACCCCACAACTTCCCCAAATCTCCATTGAAATCCAACAAAACCCATCAAAATCCCCTAAACCCTAGTTTCTCCAAACTTCCCCAAACTTTTCCAGATCTGGTCCTAGGGTTCCCCGGAGTGTTCCTTCCGCCTCCTCTCGGTAAGAAATCGATCTACCGTTGTTTTCATGTCTTATTGTAATTTTTATGAAACCCTAATAATAATTCATGTTGTTTGTTGATTGGTCCCCCAAAACAGCGATTTCCCCGTAGATTGGCATCCGTGTGACGACGTGATCGTCATCCCCGGTGCTAGGCAAGTGAAACTTGCCACTTAGGGTTTAGGCCATGTTTTAGGCCATTTGCTTATTGTAGGCGTAAAAGAGACTAGGCGACGAAATGATACTCGCCTAGGCGCAAATTGGGGAGTTAGCTTGACAACGAAGCTAATTCCGACATATAGCATGTTGCACAATTACCATGTCATGTTTACTTTCCATTAACGGTACGCAGATTAAATGTCATGTCATTGCATTGTTTTGGTGATCCCGTGATTGCGTAGCTTTGCTACACTACTTGTGTTACCTGGCTCGTGTTCCAGAAGCGAGCCCTGTAGTTGGAAACCCCAACGCTCGATATTGAATTGTGAACTAAGAAACAAGCGCCCGTGCGGGGCAACCCTGGCTCACTTGCTGGGCTCATGTTCAGGGACCCTGGCTTGTTTAGTGCGGGATGGGGTGAGGGTTAAGCGGCCATTCAACTGGGGTCTGTTTAATCAACAACTGCAGTTGTAAGGCGTAAACTCTTTGGGGTGGGGTAGTGTTTGGGGCCGATCGGACTGACATGCTAGCCATTCAGCGAAGGGCGCAAACATCTACAAAACAACCGTGAAATGTGATTTGTGTTTAGTGCCGATCGGTCTGAATGCTTGCCATTCAGCGAAGGGCGTAAACACCTACAACAATGTGAATTGATTGAGAATGTTAGTAGCGTGGCTACTCTTGTCTTGTCCCGATGGTTGCTCTCATGTACAAATAGTCTTGCCTTGTTTTAAATTGTGCACTCATGTTATAACTGCCATGTCATGCATACTAAACTGTTAGGTTGCTAGTCGCCTTACTTTCAGTTTCATTGCCCAAGTCTTTTAGACTTGCTGACATGTGCCCCTTTCTCTTTTGGGTGACGCATGTTAGACCTTGAGCCTGAGTTGCCCGCTGAGGGTGAGGTGTTTGCGGACGCCGAGCTTGAGCCCGTGTTGGACGGGGAGTACGTAGACACTGGGGACCAGTCCTAGTGTCTCCGTTGTGCTTTATTTTTGTTAAACAGTTGTTTTGTTATTGGTGCGTGGCACCTATACTTATTTATGTCGTTGCTTTTGTTTGGCCTTGTTCTGGGCCTTAGACTTTTTTAGCCTGGTGGCTTTTCTGTGATGTTGAATACTCTGTGGACAATTGTGGGATTGGTATTTTATATCCGTCTCATATTATTATTATTGTTGTTGTTTCGTTTGCAATTACAGGGACCTGCTTATACTAAATTGACGCTTATCGGGTTTGGGGCTTCACCGCTCCACTCCCGTGCGGACCTTCTCACGTCTCGCCTCCATTTTAGGGAAGCGGGTCGTGACAGGTTTTAGTGGTGGCCCATGCAGGTCAACTGTAACTGCGATTATCGGGATAACGATAATAATGCAAGATTGTCCAACAAATAATTTCGACCCCTGAGCCCTAAGCTATGAGTCTAATTGTTTCGTTTTCTGCGTCATTAGATGGCAGGAAGACGGATCACCCGAGGTGGTGGTAGTGGTGCGCCCCCTCACGACGAGGAGCCTGAGCGGGAGCCCACTAATGGGGAGATGATGAGGATGATGTTGCAGATGATGCAGGTTCAGCAGGGTGTGCTTCTGCAGGTGCAGAATGCTCCGGTGGCTCGAGCTGCTCGGGTTGTGGAGACCCCTCGCCCTGAGCCCGGGGCGAAGCAGTTCAGAGAGCTGGGCCCTGCGTATTTTGATGGAACCGAAGGTCCCCTAGCTGCTGATGAATGGATGAGGAATATCGAGGACAACCTGAAGATGTCCAAGGTCAACGAAGTTAGTTGGGTTGACTTGGCGAAGCGCCAGCTGAAGGATAACGCCAGGAATTGGTTGGATGCTGAGGAAAAGATGTTAGTCGAGCCGATCGTCTGGGCTACCTTCAAGGCCAGATTTGATGGTGAGTTTTTCCCCAAGGCTGCCAGGGAAGAGATGCTGCAGCGTTTTATCGACCTGAAGCAGGGGAACTCGTCGGTGGACATGTACCACCAGGAGTTCATGAGGCTGAGTCGGTTTGCACCAAAGATGGTGCAGGACGCTGAGGAGCGAGCTCAGAGGTTCCTTCAGGGGCTTGCTTCAGAGCTCCAGAGCTTTGTGACCTCTTCTGACCGGGAATCTTATCAGAAGGTTTTGGTCGCTGCCAAGAGGCAGGAGCTGCTTGTGAACCAGAGGAAGGGGTTTGTTGTTGGTGCTGTGAGGAGGCCTGTGGAACAGTCGAGAGCTGTGGTTAGACCTGGATTCAGGCCTAATCAGTCCGCTCAGTTTAAGAGGCCGGGAGGGCCTATTCTGAAGTCTTGCCATTTCTGCGGCAAGCCTGGCCATATCAAGGATCAATGCCGGAAGTTTTTGGGCCAGTGTCTGGTTTGCGGTGATGCCTCCCATGTCGCGAGGGATTGTCGGCATGCGGGTCCGCTGCGGAGGGCTCCTGTTGCAGCTCAGCCGTTGCAGCAGCGAGCGCCTGTTCCTGCTGGACGTGGAGCGGCTCTTGTTCCACAGGGGCAGGCTTTTCGGCAGGCGGTTCCGCCGAGGAGGCAGGCATTTCTGATGACCGAGTAGGAGGTCTTGGCCATGGATGAGGTCATTGCAGGTAATTTTCGATTTAGATTGTTCCTTCCTTAATTAATTGATTGATAAATTATGTGAATGCTTGTGTATGGTGTTGCTAGAGTAAGATTTGATTGATTAGACTGTTTGTTAGGTGTGATTTTGGTTTGCACGTTCCCTGCCCGAGTCCTCTTTGACTCAGGTGCGTCAATGTGCATTTTGGCCCAGAGCTTCGTGGAGAAGCATTCCTTGTCGACGTCCCCTCTCTCCAAGAGTTGGAATATCGTCACAGGGAATGGAGTAGTCACGGTGCATCGTGGGTGCAGTCCTTGCTCTGTGGTGGTTTGTGGACATGAGCTTTATGCTGATTTTATTGTCCACAACATCACCAACTACGATGCGGTCTTTGGGATGGATTGGCTAGCGAGCTTCTATGCTACGATCGACTGCAGGAGGAAGAAGGTGGTGTTCGAGATTCCCGGACATCCGGTATTTGAGTTCGGTCGTGGTAGCAGTTCGCTTGGTCCTGTCAGATTTCGGGCCAGGCCGGTGGAGGCTGTAGCTATGCAGATGGAGCTGGAGTGGCCAGCTGTGGTGCGAGATTTTGGCGACGTCTTCCCCGAGGAGATGTCTGGTTTGCCGCCTGATCGAGCTCTGGAATTTTCTATTGACCTCGTTCCAGGTGCGCAGCCGATTTCGAAGGCGCCGTATCGTATGGCACCTGCTGAATTGGAAGAGTTGCGGAAGCAGTTGGATGAGCTGTTGCTGAAGGGTTATATTAATCCTAGTGTGTCTCCGTGGGGAGCACCGGTGTTGCTGGTTAAGAAGAAGGATGGTTCGCGTCGCATGTGCGTGGACTATCGGGGATTGAATGCGGTGACCATTAAGAATAAATACCCGTTGCCTCGCATCGATGATATTTTTGATCAGCTTGGAGGTTCGAGGGTGTTTTCTAAACTGGATTTGAGGAGTGGTTACCATCAGTTGAAGGTGAAGAGGGATGATGTTCCGAAGACAGCTTTCAGGACGAAGTATGGACACTATGAGTTTGTGGTTATGCCTTTCGGTGTAACTAACGCGCCCGCAGTTTTCATGAATCTGATGAACCTGATTTTCTACGACTTTCTGGATAAGTTTGTCGTTATCTTTATCGACGACATTCTGATCTATTCGAAGTCGGAGGAAGAGCATGCATCGCACTTGAGGACGGTATTGGAAATTTTGAGGAAGCATCGTTTGTATGCTAAGTTTTCGAAGTGCGAGTTTTGGCTGGATCGAGTTGCTTTTCTGGGGCATGTGGTGACTGGAGATGGTATTTCTGTGGATCCCGAGAAGATTAGGGCCATCAGGGAGTGGCCTGTTCCGTCGTCTGCATCTGAGATTCGGAGTTTCCTTGGTTTGGCGGGATATTATCGTCGGTTCATTAAGGACTTTTCTCGTATTGCTGAGCCGATGACCAGGTTGACGCGGAAGGATGTTGCTTATGTTTGGTCGGGTGATTGTGAGAGTGCTTTTGGTGTTCTGAAGGAGAGGTTGACGAGTGCCCCTATTCTTGTCGTGCCTGATCGCAGCGGTGGATTTGAGATCTTTTGCGATGCTTCTGGCAAGGGTCTTGGTTGCGTGTTGCATCAGCACGGGCATGTTGTGGCTTATGCGTCTCGTCAGCTTAAGGTTCATGAGAAGAATTATCCGACGCATGATTTGGAGTTGGCTGCCGTTGTGTTTGCTCTTAAGATTTGGAGGCACTTCTTGTTGAGTGAGAAAGTGAAAATCTTCACCGATCACAAAAGCTTGAAGTATATTTTCACTCAGAAGGAGCTCAACATGCGACAGCGTCGATGGTTGGAGCTTATGGCGGATTATGAGATTGATTTGCAGTTTCACCCCGGCAAGGTGAATGTGGTTCCGGATGCTTTGAGTAGGCTTCCAGCGGTGATGATTTTGACCTCGCAGTGGAGATTGCAGCAGGATTTTTGCGAGTCTGGCGTGGAAATTGTTCTTCCTGGGGAGGCTTCTTCGTTGATGTACATGCAGGTACAGTCGACGATCGTGGATCGGATTAAGGCTGGCCAGGCTGAGGATCCGAAGCTGGTGAGGATTCGGGAGCAGGTGGAAGCCGGTCTGCGGACTGACTTTTTGATTCATGAGGATGGCTCGCTGAGGTTTGGAGCCAGGTTGTGTGTGCCGGCTGGGGATATCAGAGAGGAGTTGATGGTGGAGGCACACAGTTCGCCGTATTCTGTGCATCCTGGTGGCACCAAGATGTACCAGGATCTTCGCCTGAATTTTTGGTGGCATGGTATGAAGAGGAGTGTGGCTCGAAGTGTGGCCAAGTGCTTGGTTTGCCAGCAAGTGAAGGCGGAGCATCAGCGTTCGGCCGGGTTGCTACAACCGCTTCCGATTCCGGAGTGGAAGTGGCAGCACATCACTATGGATTTCGTGACTGGACTACCTCGGAGTCCGAAGCAGAATGACGCGATTTGGGTGATCGTGGATCGATTGACCAAATCTGCGCACTTTATTCCGTTCCGAGTGGGACAGTCCACGGAGGTGCTAGCGAGGAGATATATGGAGGAAGTCGTGCGACTTCATGGAGTCCCCGTGAGTATCGTGTCGGACAGAGACACGAGGTTCACATCTCAGTTTTGGCAGAGTTTGCAGAAGAGTTTGGGTACGCGTCTGAGTTTCAGCACGGCGTACCATCCGCAGACGGATGGCCAGTCCGAGAGGACAATTCAGATTTTGGAAGACATGCTGAGGGCGTGCATGTTGGATTTCAAGGGTTCGTGGGAGGACCATCTGCATTTGGTGGAGTTTTCCTACAACAACAGCTTCCAGGCGAGTATTGGCATGGCGCCTTTCGTCGCTCTTTATGGAAGGAAATGTCGATCGCCATTGAGTTGGGATGACGTTGGAGATCGGGAGTTGTTGGGACCTGAGATGATTGTGGAGGCCGTGGAGATCGTCAGGAATATTCGGGAGAGGTTGAGGATTGCTCAGGACCGTTTTAAGCATTGGGCGGATGCTAAACGTCGTCCTTTGGAATTTCAGCCGGGCGACCATGTGTTCTTGAAGATTTCCCCGAATCGTGGTGTGATTCGTTTTGGGAAACGTGGGAAGTTGAGCCCGCGATACATTGGACCATTTGATGTTTTGGAGAGGGTTGGCGAGGTAGCGTATCGCTTGGCTTTGCCGCCATCTTTGGAAGGAGTTCACAATGTTTTCCATGTGTCGCAGCTTCGTCGATACATTAGCGATCCATCTCATGCCGTGGATTTCTCGGAGATCGCCGTTCGCTCAGATTTGACGTATGACCAGTATCCGGTGCAGATTCTGGACAGGCGTCAGAAGTCACTTCGAAACAAGGTCGTCGATCTTGTTAGAGTGATGTGGCGGCACGGTTCGCCGGGAGAGTCTACTTGGGAGAGAGAAGATGAGATGCGAGAGCGCTACCCACTTTTGTTTCCGGACCCGTGAATATTCGGAAATTCCGAGGACGGAATTTTTCTTAAGTTGGGGAGGATGTAACGACTGGTTTCCTTGTGTCTGAAATTATTTTAATATAATATATGTTTTGGTGGATTTTCTCCTCTTGTGTGGTTTTCGTCTCCGTAACTTTCATTTTCGATCGATACGTCGTATTTTCTCGATTCTTCCTTAGGATCGTCGATTTCGAGGTACGTCGTTTGTGACGGGCTTCATAACGGTCATATCTAACTATTAGATTAAGCCTAGGAGTCTTAGGAATCGATACCGGGGCCTCGCGTTCCGTATCGGTACTTTTCTGTGCTCATTAGCCGGTGTAAGAAGGGCCACCGACCGACTAGATGACGATCCAGTCGGTCGGAAATCCTTCTTGGACCGACTAGTGAGTTTTCTAATTTCCTGAGGAAGCTACTGTTTATCGTTAGTCGGTCTAAGAAGAGTTGTTGACCGACTAGGTTGCAAACTAGTCGGTCGGCAATGCTTCTTGAACCGACTAACACATCGTCTTAATTTTAGATGAGTTACTGTTTACTCTTAGTCGGTCTAAGAACGTTCATCGACCGACTAGTTGCTAAACTAGTCGGTCAGTACTTGTTTATGGACCGACTAACTCTAAATCCTATTTTCGTTCAGGAGTTACTGTTTGCACTTAGTCGGTCTGCGTTGGTCGACCGACCGACTAGTTGCCAAACTAGTCGGTCAGTGGTTGTTCTTTGACCGACTAGTCTGTGTTAAAACCCTAATTTCTGGGCAGCCGCCAGCCCAACCTATAAATACCCAACCCATTCGTTTTCTTCTTCTCCAACACGATCCAAAACCCTAGAAACTTCCCCTTTGAGCCCCCCATCTTCCTCCAAGCTCCATTTCTTCATTCCAAGCCCTAGAATCATCATCCAATCCATCCATTCACTCCATCTACCCCACAACTTCCCCAAATCTCCATTGAAATCCAACAAAACCCATCAAAATCCCCTAAACCCTAGTTTCTCCAAACTTCCCCAAACTTTTCCAGATCTGGTCCTAGGGTTCCCCGGAGTGTTCCTTCCGCCTCCTCTCGGTAAGAAATCGATCTACCGTTGTTTTCATGTCTTATTGTAATTTTTATGAAACCCTAATAATAATTCATGTTGTTTGTTGATTGGTCCCCCAAAACAGCGATTTCCCCGTAGATTGGCATCCGTGTGACGAAGTGATCGTCATCCCCGGTGCTAGGCAAGTGAAACTTGCCACTTAGGGTTTAGGCCATGTTTTAGGCCATTTGCTTATTGTAGGCGTAAAAGAGACTAGGCGACGAAATGATACTCGCCTAGGCGCAAATTGGGGAGTTAGCTTGACAACGAAGCTAATTCCGACATATAGCATGTTGCACAATTACCATGTCATGTTTACTTTCCATTAACGGTACGCAGATTAAATGTCATGTCATTGCATTGTTTTGGTGATCCCGTGATTGCGTAGCTTTGCTACACTACTTGTGTTACCTGGCTCGTGTTCCAGAAGCGAGCCCTGTAGTTGGAAACCCCAACGCTCGATATTGAATTGTGAACTAAGAAACAAGCGCCCGTGCGGGGCAACCCTGGCTCACTTGCTGGGCTCATGTTCAGGGACCCTGGCTTGTTTAGTGCGGGATGGGGTGAGGGTTAAGCGGCCATTCAACTGGGGTCTGTTTAATCAACAACTGCAGTTGTAAGGCGTAAACTCTTTGGGGTGGGGTAGTGTTTGGGGCCGATCGGACTGACATGCTAGCCATTCAGCGAAGGGCGCAAACATCTACAAAACAACCGTGAAATGTGATTTGTGTTTAGTGCCGATCGGTCTGAATGCTTGCCATTCAGCGAAGGGCGTAAACACCTACAACAATGTGAATTGATTGAGAATGTTAGTAGCGTGGCTACTCTTGTCTTGTCCCGATGGTTGCTCTCATGTACAAATAGTCTTGCCTTGTTTTAAATTGTGCACTCATGTTATAACTGCCATGTCATGCATACTAAACTGTTAGGTTGCTAGTCGCCTTACTTTCAGTTTCATTGCCCAAGTCTTTTAGACTTGCTGACATGTGCCCCTTTCTCTTTTGGGTGACGCATGTTAGACCTTGAGCCTGAGTTGCCCGCTGAGGGTGAGGTGTTTGCGGACGCCGAGCTTGAGCCCGTGTT
Source organism: Scilla litardierei (assembly GCA_030789695.1). Classification (NCBI taxonomy): domain Eukaryota; kingdom Viridiplantae; phylum Streptophyta; class Magnoliopsida; order Asparagales; family Asparagaceae; genus Scilla; species Scilla litardierei. Next base: position 383,737,076 of record CM061142.1, read on the forward strand.
GGACGGGGAGTACGTAGACACTGGGGACCAGTCCTAGTGTCTCCGTTGTGCTTTATTTTTGTTAAACAGTTGTTTTGTTATTGGTGCGTGGCACCTATACTTATTTATGTCGTTGCTTTTGTTTGGCCTTGTTCTGGGCCTTAGACTTTTTTAGCCTGGTGGCTTTTCTGTGATGTTGAATACTCTGTGGACAATTGTGGGATTGGTATTTTATATCCGTCTCATATTATTATTATTGTTGTTGTTTCGTTTGCAATTACAGGGACCTGCTTATACTAAATTGACGCTTATCGGGTTTGGGGCTTCACCGCTCCACTCCCGTGCGGACCTTCTCACGTCTCGCCTCCATTTTAGGGAAGCGGGTCGTGACACGTATTATTATTGTTTAATTTGGAATTAACGTTTCATCAATGCAGGGGGAGTAAGTAAATTACATTTGAATCATTATTTTTGATTATTATTTATGTTGGTTTGTCATCACCAAAAAGGGGGAGAATGTTGGATATTGGACTCCCCGGATTTGGTTTTGGATGATGAACAAACATAAATATATTATGAACTAACAATTTGTGAGCGCAGTTATGGAGATCGTTGCCAAATTCATTTGAACATCCAAAGCGATGTCTCGAGACTTCTCAAAGCACGTGATCATATGCCTAAAGCTTCGTTGAAGCTTTTGGACCATTTTAGAAGTCATGACGATTCGGATCGAAGCTTTCGAAGACGGTTCGTTAAGTTTTATTTATAGTCTTTTAGCTTCGTTCCGTAGAATGTTAAGCCTTGAGTAGGTCTTACGTTTTAATCTTCATATCACTCCTATCTTAGACATAGGAACTTAGTAGAAGTCCATACTAACTTTCCCGAAGCATCGCGCTTCGATTCGCGACTTCTTATACATGTTAGTTGGTTCAAGAAGAAGAACCAACCGACTAGATGGTGATCTAGTCGGTCGGCAATCCTTCTTGGACCGACTAGTTTGCTTTCTCAAATCATAGCTCTTTACTGTTTACAGTTAGTCGGTCTACGTTGACTCACCGACCGACTAGTTTGTGAACTAGTCGGTCAGTGATGCTTCTTAGACCGACTAGTTGAGCTTTACTGTACATGCCAATTTTCACCTGACTTACTGTTTATTGTTAGTCGGTCTATGCACATTTGGAGACCGACTAGTTGATGAACTAGTCAGTCAACATTTATTCTTGGACCGACTAAATCAATTTGTGCTCAGACTTCAGTTTTATCTCTTAGTCGGTCTCAGTTGAGTAACCGACCGACTAGTTGTGAAACTAGTCGGTCAGCTACTCTTCTTGGACCGACTAGTTCCTTTTGTCTGAACTTTGACCTATTCCCTGTTCACTCTTTAGTCGGTCTACGTTGATTGACCGACCGACTAGTTGATGAACTAGTCGGTCAGTGGTTGTTCTTTGACCGACTAGTTGGGTTCAGAATAGAACCGTTGGAGCTTTAATTGAAACGTTTCTCTCTCTCTCTCTCTCTCTCTCTCCTCTATCCTATAAATACTTGTTGAGCTGCATTCATTGCACTCAAGGCTGATATTAAGACAAGTTTAGAGATCAAAGAGAAATCATTCCCTCTCATTCAAAGCTCTTTCATTCCAATCTTGAATCTCTTCTCACTCTTATTTCAAAAGAGAGATTCATTGATTATGAGCCTTCCAAGCCAAGTGCTTGATCCTAGGTCACCATCAACCTCATAGCTCTCCATAGCTAGTCTACATCTTGGAGCTAGGGTTTGGTGCCTCTTCATCTTCCTCAAAATCATCTTTGCCCTAATTCGTAAGTTTACTCAAGGCATAGGTATTTTGTGGTAAGCTATTTCATTTCAATTTACTTTGATATTGTAAGTGATTCGCTCTCGGTTGTGAGAGTGTGTTTGTGATCCCGGGTTGTGGGAGTCACAATTATCATTTGTGTATGATTTGACTTGTGAAGGTTTTTCACAAGTATTTCATAGTGGAAATCTTGAGTTAGGGTTTCTAACTCAAGTATCCGGAAGGGATCCGGGTGGTTGGGACGTAGGATCACCGGGAACAAGTCGGGGAGACTTGGGTGGATCCGAACCCAGTAATATCGTTTGTTTGCGATTGTTTATTTGTTGTCGATTATTTACTTTTCCGCATTAATTGGTAGAGTTTGCAAGGTAATTAGGAATTAGCCTCTTAATTATTTTAAAGTACTATTCACCCCCCCTCTAGTACTTGTGCAGTAGCTTAGCAGGGCATTACAGGTCGCACCTACCGGATCGGCACCCACGCCCGCCTCGGCCTCTGCTTCGGCGGCTTCCATAAGCTCGGTGATCCGATCCTCTGCCTTCGCCTTCTCGACCAGGGCGAGGGCCTTTTCCCGGTCTGACCTCTCCAAGGCAGCAGAGAGCTCAGCCACCTGAGTATCCAAGGACTTGACGCATGCCTCGGTCAGCTGGCTCGTCTCCCCCTCGCCCCCTAGACCTCGGGTCTCCGTATCGAGTCGGTCTTCGCCAGCGCGAGGGCCGCGAATTGGCGCCTTATCGAGAGACCAATCGAGGACAGTTGTACCAAGGGACAGGAATGAGATAAAGCCTACAACTAAGAGCTGTGTGAAAGTCCTCACCTGTTGACCAGCTTGAACCACGAAGGCGGCCAGACGATCACCCCTGACCCCATCCAGCACAGACTGGTCTGATGGGAGATTGTAGTTCTCGGCCAATCGGGCCGCCACCCCGCAGTCGGAAAAAACCGACTCCTCCAACCCCACGGGGAAACGAAGGCGGAGTAAACACTCGTCCGACTGAGGGAGATCACCTGGAGCTGAGTGGAACGTGCCGAGATACCGCTCATACACCTCGGGGAGAGGACCCAGCGGCGATGGAGAGGGCCCGGCCCAGGGCCAAAGGGCCTCGGCCGAGGGGGTCTGAACCCAACCCTCGCACGGAGGAGCGCCACCCTCCGTGGCACAAACACGGGCCTTCTTCGGGGCATCCTCCAGGGGAGAGGGGGGAACTGGCCCCCTCGCTCTCTTGGAGCCAACTCCCGATGGTCCGACCCTCTGCTTCTTCCGAACCTCCAACACATGGTCCCTCCTCCGCAGGTTGGGATTCGGGGCCGTGACTAGGGGAGAGGCCGGAGAAGAACTTTGGGTGAATCCATCTGCACAGAAAGGAGGGATCAGAGCAAACGGGAAGGGCTTCAGAGCATTCGGTTTCGGCAAAACTCACCGATAGGCCACACGGTCTTCCGCAGACTGAGGTCAGAGAAGAGAATGTCGATCCTCCGATCCCTAGCGGGGACCGTCAACAAGGTGTCAACCGCCTCGAGCTCGGCACTGGACGGATTACCCAGCTTGGGAGTCAATGTACATGCAGCCCCCCAGGTGGCTGGGAAGTCCAATTCCGACGGGAAGCTGATGAAGACGTATTCCCCCTTCCAGCGCTTCAAGGAGCTCGGCAGCCCAAGGAGCTCGGCAGCCCAAGCACCAGGCTCTTATTGGGCCGAGCACTAATGTAGAGCCAGGCCCCCGTCTGATGACGACTCAGACAATAGAATTGGACGAAGAGTCGGAGTGACGGATCAACCCCCTTCAACACGCAGAGAATGACAAACCCGACAATGCACCCGATGGCATTTGGGCAAAATTGGCATAAAGCCACCCCATGAGCATGCAGAAACTCGGCGATGAAGGGATGGAGAGGAAACCGAAGCCCGAACCGAAAGCTCGGTACGTACACCCTGATTTCCTGAGAACCAGGGAAGCAAATCCGCTCGTCGGCTGCCGGAGCCCGGGTGAAACACGAGGGAAAAAGATAGCTGCTGCGCAGATCCCCAATTGAGGTGGCACAAACAGACGAGGGCCACTCCAGAACCTCAGGAGGCACCCCTGATAGTGCTCCTCCGTGATGGCGCACTGCAGAATCGGGTCTGCGAGTCAGACCGGGGTCGACAACCTCCTTCGCCCGACCCGAACTGGTGGCTGAAGAGGACGACATGAGGCAGAGCTTGAGCAAGACCCGGTTTGACAAAAGGAGGAAGAAAAGGGGGATGATGATTGGAGAAGCAAAAACCCTCCCTCGGAGGGCATCGACTTCCTTTTATATCATCTCCCCAAGATTATCCCTCGCGTCACGAAGACGATCGCATGGGACCACGTGGCAGAATCCGGAGGCCGACGATACTTCAAATCCCGCACCAGGAGAAACTCAAGTGGACCGCGTCATGATGGCTTCCATTTAATGGAGTGGCCTCGACTGACGCGCCTGTCAAACCCCCAAGAGTCACATCGCTCGAGCTGAACTGGCAGAATCCGAACGGCTCGGACAATGGGGGCAATTAATACGGTTATTTTGGAGAAGCCCAAGAGCAAGAGACCCAATCCCACGTAGGGGAGTAGGCCCACATGACGAGGCCCGCGGAAGAACTTGAAGTCAGGCCGGATCCAGCCCGTAGAATGCATGATCAGCTCGTGAAGACAACCGTCCCCCTGAAAGCGTGGGACCTTAATAACCATTAAGGAGCCCACTAATCGACCCCCCACGACGTGCAGGCGCCTTGAAGAAGGCGGATCGTGGGTACGTGAGGGGAGGTGAACGAGGGGCGTGGATTCAGGGGAATCGTGGGCCAAACCCAATAAAGGGAGAGCTGGGGCAACCGGGAGAGGGATCGAATCCTTGACACCCACAACTGAGGTATTCCGATAAACAAGACCTTGCCTTTTTCCCCAAATTATCTCCTCCGTCATCACTCGGTCTGAGGTCACGGGTATCGGTCTCGCCTTGAGCCGTGTCGTGCCTGCCGAGCGTCACACAGATCCATTCTGCTTAGGCATCGGAGGGGACTTGGCCGGAACCAAGGTCCGGCCCCCCTGACGAGCTTTCTCGTCTGTCCAGGAAGGAGCTAAACCGAGGCGTCGAGGCTACCCCTCGGCACGGAGCTGACCCGCTAGTCGCCAGCGGGAGCTAATGCCAGTCAAGACCAAGGAGTATTCCAGGCACCGAGGCAATCCCTCGACGCTCATCCAGCTGAGGCCAAGCACCCGACCAGGAACCGAGGCTTCCCCTCGTCTCCACGTCGACCGAAGACCGACGCTTAGCCGAGAAGCGTCTGCTCAGCCGCGGATCAATCGCCTACCCACGCCGAGAGTACGTGAGCTTGGCGTGCCCAAGGGATCCCTTCGACCCCTTGACCACGTTGACCAACCAGTCGTCGGTCAACGATTCCATGGTAAGAAAACACACGTAAACAAAAGCTTATAACCAAATATATAATTTAAGATTTGATTACTATACCTCTTTGTCCTTCATCCTTCTCCACCATCAAATTAACAATAACTTTAAAGTTGTTCAAATTCTAAATTCTGAGCTAATGCTAAGCAAGATATTAGGGCTAACAAGGGAAGGGGATGTAGTAGAGAAAAGAAAGAGAGAAAACATGAGAAGATGAAAGGTTATGTGGTGCATCAAGATAAAACTAATGGAAATTTTGTTATTAAATAAGATATTTAAGAGTAATGTATTAAACACTGTTAATGATAAATTTGGTATTTCAAAAATATTTCATTTTGTGGTGTATTCATAACATATTGTGGTGCGAATACCCGCAAAGCATTTGGGGAGCAAGAGAAGAGGCAATGATTTTTGAGGTGGAGGATCCAATATTTGGAGAAAGGGACAGAGAGTTACTCGATTTTAGCCCCGACGCAGTTTTGACAATGGTGCAGGTGATTGATCTCAAGAAATTGTCGGGGGTTGTGGAAGAGCAAGCTTCGTCAGATTGATATACTTTACAATGGAAACGAAGCTTGAAGTTTGAATGGAAACGAAGCTTGGCAATCAAACTGTTAGATGGAAATGAAGTTTGAATGGAAATAAAGATTGACGGAACAAGTTTTGAAAATGTGTATTTTCTGAATTTGTTGAGAATGTGAGAATGTTAATCTGTATCCATGTGTATTTTTTTGAATTTTGGGAGAATGTGTATTTTTGAGAATTTTGTGGGAATATGGTGAATCTGTTGATTCTGAGAGAAACAAACGTGAATCTGTATTTTATTGAATCTATAGTTATATCCATGTGTATTTTGTTAAATTTGTGAGAATGTTGCAATCTGTATTTTTGTCGAAATTCCTTATGACTTCTTGCTAAGATGAGAAAATTCTTTTAGTTTTGATCATGATAGGATCATAAATGCTGATGACTCTAATTTGTCTCCAATTTGTTCATAAAGCCCATTATAATTTGTTCATATCAAACTTCTCAATACACTTCAATGTGCATAATTACTACATAATTTGTTCAAATCATAAGAATCCAGACTCCAGCTGATACAATTACCATTGGCTAAGCCATATGTTCGATATACATAACCAGATTGACATATCAAGAGTGCACAGATCTGTATAGAACCCAAACAAATTATATATATACACACACACACTTCACTAAAAACCTATCAAAAATTTTTTATACATGTATAGATTTCAAACATAATCTTACAAAATTGTTCAACAAAAAACTATCAACATATTCAACGGATTCTTTACAAAAACTATTAACACAACCAAGTATCTAGAAATTGTTGCTTAAAGCTTTAATTTCAAAATTTGAATCCATTTATTCCTTCAAGTATCAGCCAATATCATCTTCATTTCGAGTAAGTATCAGCTAGTTCTATCAAGCTTCATTTGTTCCTTCAAGTATCAGCCAGTATTAGCATCATTTCCAGCTTCATGTGATGTTTCATACAGTATCAACTTCAAGAAAGTATCAACAACCAACATGCAAAAAGATAACATATGTGAGATCAATAATGATTTATTTGCATATCAAAGGTATGTGATTAGGTCAAAAAAGGTAAAGCAAAAACAACATATTGGTTATAAACTTACTAATATGGAGTTAAATATTGGATCAAACATTCATTTTCATTTTTAGAGTTTAACATTTCAGCAATTTTGGGCTTAACTGCCAATATTCAGTAGTAGTTGGCTTAACTGCCAATTTTCTGGCTTTACTGCAAATTATTGGGTTAATGGCCAACATTTCATCACAAAAATTGCCAAATAATGTGACAACATCAAGCTTCTGTGCTTGAATCTCTTTGTATAATTTGACAACATGAAAATTTTAAAAATGCACATACCAACCTTTCAAAATTTGCTAAACTAACTGTATATTTAAGATTAGGTATATCCAAGCTTTCAAAATTATCAAATCCTGCACACAATTTGATCAAAACAATCAAACTTTCAAAAATCTAGATTAGGGTATTTTTGTGTATTTGGATTAAGAGTCATGCAAATCCTACACATGCAAATTTGTTAGACTCCATAATATATAGTTTGTGTTACGCCATGTTCTCCAAAATACCCAGATTTACGAAGCTTTCCAAGGCATATGTAGAGAACGGAAGGTGACATGCTCACGGCAGTGTTTAGACCCAAGGATTTGACCCCTTGACTCTACATACTACCCAGCATTAATGGAATACGATGATAAAAATTCTGCAGGCCACTACATATGCTGGGATGATACAGATGACAAACAAAGAAAATAATGCACAAACTCCAAAAGAAAGATCACAGAGTCACCAGAAGAAAATGATTGCATATATATATATTATCTGTTACAAAATGTACATATGCAGTTATACAAAAGATACACGAGAAATATAAAAGCGAAATACATAAAGATTCCACAGTACAAGTGCAAACCAAAAAAACAGGTACAACTCACACCCATAAAATATAAAAGGATGAAGATCAGTCAAGTGAAATCCTCGGAGATTAGAAATCTGCTCTGCGAGTCTCTGGTTCCGACCTGGGAAAAAGGGGGCAAACACGTTAACGTATGCCCAGTAGGAACTAAACAACCCTATGTATAGAATACCATTCTTAAAATTTGTTTTATCTAACTACACATCAGATAACATGTGATAATAAAGAAGAAATCTGACTGTTAGTCATAATTTTAAATGAGATGGAAACACGCATAGTTCTGATCATAAAAGTAAATATACCAGAAATGGTGCACATGATGAAACGAAGATAGAAAATAAATAAACACCTACAATTACATGAAAGAATTATTGAACATCAATTACAAAGTTATACTTGTTATGGTTAAACTAACGCTTTTGGAACTCTGGGTTAAATGTAATATGTAATTCCTGGACCTCACCCATGGTGGGTGGAAAAGTGGTATCTCGCTAGTGGAACACGAGCGCTGATCAATTTTAATGGGGCCTCCGTAACTCCCATGTCTTGGAAGTGAGAATATCATATCATACACATCAATTACCTCATTATGCATCACGAGTACATGGGTCTCTCCAACTCTGCCCAACATCCCCGTTTCAGGAGTGCGAGTGAGATCCAAAACAATTTAGTCCAGTCCTTATGTATACATTCTACTCTGGTTTCCCGCAAACCCTGTTTCTGGAATAACTCACCTACCTCAGGGTAGATCGAGTCATTCAGGTTGTTATAACACTCTTGATTACTCACTCTCAAAATGTGATAATGTCCATTATCTTAACATTTGCATGGTCCCATCTACCGCTAATTATTTCATCTCACTTCCACCATCATTATTTCAATGTCACGGTTTAGCGATCATCATCACATAACAAAGTCTCATGTAAGAAGCATCACACCATTAATCTTGAAATAAAGCATCATCACCATAGCCTTATAAGTGGACAGAACATGACATTAAAGATCATTCTAGCACGGAGTATACTAGCAAGAAGATCCACACGACATAAGAAAACATACATAACCTAATAGATAACATGGTGAGCACCATGTCATAAGTAACATATACAACATAATTGGTGACATGGTGAGATACATAACATAAGCAACATATACAACAATGGTTGGTGACATGGTGAGCTACATAGCATAAGAAACATGTACAACATGGTCGGTGACATAACTTAAGCAACATATACAACATGGTCGGTGACATGGTGAGCTACATAACTTAAGCAACATATGCAACGTTATTAGTGAGATGGTGAGCTACATAACTTAAGAAACATATGCACCGTTATTAGTGACATGGTGAGCTACATAACTTAAGCAACATATTCAACATTATTAGTGCCATGGAGCTTACTAAACATTACATAAATTTTAACATGATGTGAATGGAACTACATCCTCCCTAAAAAATTTTAAGCATGATAATCCTAACTAAGGTTGATAGTTTCCTACCTCTTGAAGCCTCTTCTATTCTAATCTTCTTCCTTCTCCTTCCAATGTACATGACCCACCGATGCAAGAGAGGAGGATGTCATGATAGTTCAGCCAAGGGAGGAAGAGAGGGAGGAGAGTGTGGTGGTGGTGGTGTCGGCCAAGGAGGAGGGAGGAGAAGACGGGGTCGACCATGGTGGAAGAGAAGAGAGGGGAGAAAGAGAGAAAGAGAGTTAGCCCTTTGTTTTCTTTTTCCTTTCTTCCCTTTTTCCTTTCTTTTTCCCTTTTGTATTTCTTATCCTTTAATCCTTAATTAACACCAAGATGACAAGTGATTGCTAGGCATCTTAACCTAGCCAACTCATCATGGTAGTAGGTAGGATTAAACATGGAGATGACACATTGGAGGGTGGTGTGGCAAATGGAGAAAAATCAGAATTTTGTTATAGGAAAAATATAACTACAAGTATTTATCCATGTAGCAATCATGTAGAGTACCAAACATAATACTTAATATGGTAATTTAGAATGTAGAAAAAATGTAAAATACTTTTTAGCATTATTAAAATCTTTTTAAAAATTAGGGAAAATCCCCAAATACATAAAAATACATGTATCAAATACGATCAAAAATACATAGTGAAATACCTGTATATATGAAAACAATGTATTGCAGTTTGTCTCTTTGTATTCGAATAATCCACATGCAAATCTTGACTCTCGCAAAACATGTAGTATGTCTCTTGAAACTGTCATGCCCATTTCCTGCACAAGCTTGAAATACACATTATATACATTGGATGTTGGATATATCAGTTTGAAGACTCCAAAGGTAATGGTAATGGTACTGGCTCCGAATTCAAAGTGTGTATCAGTTTGCAAATTCAAAGCATGAATCTGTTTCAAGCATCAAAGTATGAATTTGTTTACATAGTCAAATATGAATCTGCTTGTAGAATAAAAGTAGTAATTTGTTTCTAGAATTATATTATACATGAATCTGTTTGCAGAGTCAAAGTATGAATCTACTTTAAGAATTACAGCATGAGTATGTTTCCAGATTCAAAGTATTTATCTGCTTGCAGAATCAAAGTATGAATCAGTTTCAAGTATCAAAGTATGAATCTATTTCCACAATCAAATTATGATAATATGATACAAAAAATATCATATAAGAGTAGGTGCATAGCCAAAAATAAGAACGTGCTGAAAGTAAATGCATGAAGTTCATCAACAATTGATATATGTTTGCATTTTAAATGAGGTAAACAAAGTCGGAAATTTAGAACACTTTTCAGTTGTTCGTGCTAGTGAATAAGTCCATATCCGAGTAGGTAAAATATTATCGATACACCCTATCATCAGGGGTTTACCGTGACGCTTCTTGCCATTCCTAGCCTGGAAAATGTCCAAGATGCTTGCTTCCATCAGTGTGGTATGGAGGTAGCCGTAAGATGTTCAAGCCACATGTACGGACTCTACTATATGAACCGACCCCACCCAAAGTGTATGTCTAGTCATCGACTAGGTTTCATCCCATATGTATTCGATGGTTTCGCATACACGTCTCGAGGGTTATGTCCTATCATCTGTTCAGAATAGTTCAATTTTAATAGCAGGCAGAGAATAGATTGTTCCAAACAAAGAAACATTAATATACCGTGTCCATTTAATTATTGTTAAGCAGAAGACAACCATCATAATAGAGACATACGATTCGGTTGCTAGTGTTGTCAAACACACTGGAATAAGCTCTAGCATAAGATTTTTAACAGTTCATCTTAAAATTCATTTACGACAAAATACTTGCATGGTAGAGACGAGTTTGGGTGTCCAAGTGATTATAGCGTAAGGCCTGTTTTATCTGCGCCATTTAGATTTCCATATTAAACTAAAAACTTTAAACTAAATCAAATATTTTTAAAACTAATACATATAACAATATATATACTTATAACTATATATATGTTAATAAATATGTTTTACTATTACATATAATATAAACTGTTTTAATATATAAACTATTATATATATATAACTCTCAAACTCTCTCCTTCACCTCTGTCTCTTCTTCTTCCATGTTCTTTCTTCTTTCTTCTTCTTTATTGATTCAGGGGGATCAAGGGGGCGCGGGGTTGCAGGCAGAGGCGCGGCTGATCGAGGCGGAGTGTGCGGGCGTCAGGTGGTGGGCGGCGGGTTTTCAGATGGCGGGGCGGCCAGGTGCGGCAGGGAGGGGTTCGGGAGGAGGCAGAGGGGGGCTGGGTGCCCACGGATCTGTAGGAGGGGGGCAGGGCGCGAGGCTGAGGAAGGCACGCGGATTTGGAGGAGGGCTGTGCGCGTGGCTGAGGGAGGCGCGCGGATCCAGAGGGGGCTGGGCGTGGGGCTGAGGGAGGCGCACGGATCCGGAGGGGGCTGGGCGGGGGGCTGATGGAGGGGAGAGTGGTTGGTGGTGGTGAGGTTTGGAGGAAAGGTGGAGAGATGGAGAAATTGTTGATTGTTGTTGTTGGAGGAGGAGATGGTCGGCAGTTCGATGATGAGTGAGGGGGCGTGGATCTGAAGTGGGGGAGGAGGTATTGCTTGGGGGAAGCTTGGAGAAGATGATGGAAGAAGAAGGAGAATTGGTTGATTTTGGGTTTCTTTGAAGAGGGATGTGTTATTTGTGCTGTCAAAGAGAGGGGTGTGGCTCTATACGAAATGTTGTAATTGAATGGGGTGGTTTGAGATCCGATTATTTCGGATCTCAGCTGCCCAATCGGCTCATACGCATGGGTGAGGTTATGTTAATTAACCAAGTAGGGTTAGGGGTAATAATAACAAGGTAATATTAATTAAAAAAATGTAATTAGTAATTTAATTTAGCTAGTAGTAATTAGTCAGGGTTAATAAGTAATTAGTCATGGTTTTAGCTATGGTGAAAAAATCCCAAAAACAGAGGCGCGCTTACGTCGACGTGTAGAAGAAAAGAATGTACGGACGAAAAATACTCAGACGACCGAAGTAAAAATACATGCACACACACAATTAAACATGCCTAAAATACAGGCCGTTACAGACCTATTGGGAGGAAGACCTGTTCCTGTTACACTGAGCTACGGATGGAGAAATATAAAATGGAAGTTAAGAGAATCAGTTGTCAGAGTACCGTAGTGTTGAGTATCTCTGGAGCTTGAACCTTACTATTATAGTCGTTTCCTCTATTTATAGGTAATGATTTCTCCTTCATGTCGTTAGTGGGTAACAGCTTTGCCTTTATGGTAGCACGATCATCCTGGAAACGAGGGTGACGGCTGCACATTTAATTCGCGGTTATTAACCAATCCCTTGATAATAGCGGGACCTAACGATAGATTAGCTGGCGCCTTGACTGGGTAAATAGCTCGCCTTTCTCAAAGGATCCTTTGGCCATTGGGCTGAGGCCCTGCACTCCGAATAGGCTTTTATTCTCAGATGAAATATATCTCTCCGCTTCTTGGGCCGGCCTAATGTAGTAACAGATGTGTTTTGAGAAAGAGAAAGAACATAAAAGAACGTCTCAGAGAATGTATCTTTCCCCTGAGAAATGGATGGGTATTTATAGGGATAGGGATGGTGGGGAGAAATTAATTAAGGTTGAACGCTTTACGTTGTAAAAAGAACGTTTCACCAATGGAAGGGTAGTTAGGATTAAAAATTTACATTAGGATCAATTAACTTCTCTTAATTTTGATTATTCACAAAGGTTAATTAAAATTGCATGTAAGCCCATAAATCCTTAAATAGTTACATTTTAACACCTTAATCATGTAATGAATCGTATCCAATTCCACCCGACCAATTACCTAGTCGGTTGTCAAACCGTAAACCGTCATCCATTCACCAGACCCTTTATTTGGATTCATCCATTTCTCTCAAAACATGCAGGCTGCCCTGCTCATGTTGTAATAAAGCAATCTCTTAATTCTTCATAAAGGCCTACAAACTCGATCCAAGCTTGGCTTCTAGGAAACTAGAGATAATGCTACCCATGTCATTGCTGACGTTTACCACCTGCTGTGTATGCCCACCGTCCAGTCCTCCCGTGCATCCGCCGTTGTGTCGATAGGTCCGCCGCCTGCCTAACTGACTTTGATCGAAACAAAGAAAGTTGCATTCATTTTAGACCTCAATGTTAATTTCCATAAGAATATGCATGCGCACTTATCTTCAATAGTACTACACTGGAATAGGGCTACCATTGATACTATTCATGGATGCAGCTAGAAATAAAGTGTTGAAGCGTGGCTCCTCTCACTAATTTCCTCGTTGATGAATTCAAAAAAGGCCGTGGCTTGGCTTCAGTGTGATTATGCCTAACATTCAGCACGACACTGTTGAAGTATATACAAATGCTTGCGTGAGAACATTCAACCTATTGTTTGTTGGTACAAAAGCACTCTGCAGCTTGACCATTTCAACCAAATGGCTTGATGCTCGTAAAAGTGCAATCACTTTTTCTACAAAAATGTTATACGATACTCAACGCTAATCATTGTTAAACAAAGTGATTGTTCAAAGTCCAAAAGTGTTTAGCTGTGGACAAAAAAGAAAAAAGAAAATACCCCACATCTATGTTGACCGCCAACCACATGATCTTTTTCTAAGCGTTTACTTATAGACAAAATGCACGTTGTAATTTACTATAAGTACTCTACCATGCCCCCCGTGCTTTCCTTCATCAACAACTTATCCCCCTTCATCTGCTTCATCCTTTGTTTTTGCTCTCGTTCCTCCCAATGGCTCGCTCTACTCATCTCATGTTGCTCTTCCTCTTCTCTCTTGCTCAGTTTCAGTGGATGACCGAAGCGGACGATTTCGTTCAATCAAGCGCCGCCTACTACCCAAACTCGATACAAAATGGAACCTCAGGTTTAGTTACTCTCAAGCAAGCGCACAAATTGCAACTTCTCAGATTGATACATTTTGATCGATGCAGTCATTCTGATTGTACTGCAATTTCATAATGCAGATGGAGCATGCGGCTATGGCTCATTCGGCGCGACCCTCAACGGCGGGGATGTGTCGGCTGCAAGCACTCTATATAGAAATGGCGTAGGCTGCGGCGCCTGCTACCAGGTGATCATCTTTCTAACAATCACCTAATTTTCTGCGATCACTCAAAACAGAACACCCTGACCTCATTTTCAATATCTTTGCCGTATGCAGGTCAAGTGCACGAATGCAAACCTCTGCTCGGACAACGGAGTGACCATTGTGATCACGGATTCGGGCGCAAGCGGCAACACCGACTTCATACTAAGCCAGCGCGCTTTCTCTCAGATGGCTCAGACGGCCGACGCAGGTGCATCCCTGTTGGCTCTTGGGGTGGTCGGCGTCGAGTACAAGAGGTGCAAAATCTAAAGAACACGCAACTTAATCAATCAACACAACTTAAAGTCTGACGGTGTCTCGATGAATCTGGCAGGGTTCCTTGCAGCTATCCAAACAAGAACATTAGCTTCAAGATCGACGACAGCAGCAACTTCCCCGACTATCTAGCCTTTCAGATATGGTTTCAGCAAGGAGACCAGGACATCACTGCAGTCCAGCTATGCGAGGTAACTCGCCACTGTTTAATCTATATTTAATCGACTAAATGTGTCGAGTTTGATCTAACTAATATATGTGGATTCATATGTGTGCAGACCGTGAACTTGACTTGCAAGCTGCTGAGTCGGAGCCATGGAGCGGTGTGGGCCATGGTTTCTCCCCCCAGCGGGCCTCTGTCGATAAGGATGCTCACAAACGGAGCAGGAGACGACGGAGATGAGAGCTGGGTGGTGCCCGCCAACGACATACCTCAGGACTGGAAGGCCGGAGACATCTATGATTCTGGAGTTCAATTGAACTAAGAACTATAATAGGCTAATAGCTACCCTCAAGCATGTGTTCTATAATTTTCCAGATTTGTCATATTGTTGTTCTCAATTCTTATTGTATTTGTATGCTAGCTGCTAGCTTGATATATAGGCATATTTGTTTCAGCCACCGACTAAAATAAAGCTCAATTTTGTCATCTCTATGACGTTCCTTTAATTTGACTAAGAATGAGCCTTTGTTCTATTGAAGTCTAGCTAACTTTAACAAGGGGTTGTTTTAAGATCATTGTATCTTTTGACATGTGCACAATGCACGTGTAACTACAATGGAAACTCTAGAACATTGGTTTTGTTATAAACTTGACAGCTACGGAACCCCGTAGCTCTGTATTTATAGAAGTATGGTTACATAATGGGTGGATAC
The DNA here is from genome assembly GCA_030789695.1 of Scilla litardierei. Taxonomy (NCBI): domain Eukaryota; kingdom Viridiplantae; phylum Streptophyta; class Magnoliopsida; order Asparagales; family Asparagaceae; genus Scilla; species Scilla litardierei. The sequence continues at coordinate 383,752,519 of CM061142.1, forward strand.
CCAATAACGGGTTGTGCCTCCAAAAGCCCGTTTATAACACTTCCCCTTATCCATCCATTGTTGTAAGCCGTAATGAACGCTTCAGGGTTCATAGAGCTTATCTGATCATGGGTCTAAGGATACTTCTGGATCCTAAGTTTAAGAGTTCTTGCCTCGTTAAAACCTTTGCCATGGAAAACCCAGTGGGAAAAACCAGTGGCTAAGGGAAAAGAGTGCAAGTCTCTATAACTTCCCATGATCGATGGATATCACTAGAGGTGGATGCTTCTGGATCCTAAGTTAGGGATAACTGTCTCGTTAAAACCTTTAGCTATGGAAATCCCAGTGGGAAAAACCAATAGCCAAGGAAAAAGAGTACAGTTTTCCATAACTTCCCCTAATTAGTGGAAGTATTTAGGGGGTGGATACTTCTGGATCCAGATTCAATGAGGTTGCCTCGTTAAAACCTTTAGCTATGGAAAACCCAGTGAGAAAAACCAATAGCCAAGGGAAAAGAGTACAACACTACATTTGACTCCCCCTGATCTGTACAAGCTGCAGGCTTACAGATCTCCTAGACAACTATACATCAATCTCTTACAGTGTTCCGATAATAAGTACAAAGTACAAGGCATCGCTCACCTATACAAGACATCGCTCATCTATACAAGTATCGCTCATCTATGGCAGCTACTGAATTTGAGGGAGCTCTTCTGAAGAGGAGTAGTCTGTAGACTCGGTAGGTAGCACCACGTCTCTGACCCAGTCGTCACTGTGTTTGCGAGATACTGCAGGACATGGCTGTGCGTACTTATGATTTGCTTCTTGGATTGATGAGCCTCTCGGGATGGTGGGATTAATGTTGCCTTGGAAGCATGCTTTGTTGGTCTCCAGGAGTTGGTCGTTTCTTTTTTGCAGTCATCGCGATGATCTGTATCCTGTATCTGCAAATACATTTAACATGTTGAATGATCCTTGACCCTTGTAGGTAGCACAGAAGCTACATATCTCTGATCCAGTGGTGCGTTGCAGGTGCTGCACTGTATCTGGTTAAAGGGTTTACTGCCAGATAAAGAAGTGTACAAAAGACATTTGAGTAAGGCACTTCAGGACCTAGGATATCCTTCCCCTCTTCCAGCGAACGGAAGGGGTCTTAATGTGCATCCATACAACCAGTTCATGTATTATTGGATTGCAATTATCCATGTTTCTTCATCAGCTGGATGATTATTCATCTGTTGGATGATTATTCATCTTCTGGATGATGGTTTCATCTTCGGGATGATTGTTCATCTTCAGGATGCTGGTTTCATCTTCGGGATGATTGTTCATCTTCAGGATGATGGTTTCATCTTCGGGATGATTATTCATCTTCAGGATGCTGGTTTCATCTTCAGTATGATAATTCATCTTCAGGATGATGGTTTCATCTTCAGGATGATAATTCATCTTCAGGATGATGGTTTCATCTTCGGGATGATTATTCATCTTCAGGATGATGGTTTCATCTTCAGGATGATAATTCATCTTCAGGATGATTATTCATAAGGGTATGTTGTCACATCATCCATAGCAACATAGCCTAAAATTATCTTTGCCAATCGCATGGGTTTTGCAATCATGACCAGGGAGCCTGATGCATCAGTTTAATTAATTTTGTAAGTGAGTTAAGCTCATCTTACATGGTTACTTCCTGGTTTCTGCGAAATAAACCTCTAAGCTATAGTGTTTTGCTTATAGCATACGATTTTATTTATTTATACAATACTCGGTAACCCATAGGTTTGATATCTTTTGATATCAGGACTTCAGGTCCAAACACTTCACATTTCATAAGTGAGTCCAGCTCAACTTATTATTGCCTCGTTCCACATAATCTGGCCAAATTTCTGTGTTTGCTTCAGGAAACGGAGATTGGGAACGATATCAATGGTAAAATGGAATGTGAGTAATCGTCGACAAGTGAGTTTTATCCAAATACATCTCCGTGTACGTACATTATTCAATTTATTCCAGATTTATCTCTTCTGGAGGTTCTGGAAAGGGAGAGGATATGGAGATGAGCTCACTTTCCTGTGGTGGTATTGTTTTAGGGTCTCGTGGTATGTCCTCTCATCCATTGAGGTATCCACTTCTACTACTGGTAGATTGCATCCATTATAGTTGGTATGTCAATCCTAGCTGAATTTTTATAGCAGGGATGTGTGAATTTGACAATATTTATATTTTCAGTAGCTATGTCTGATAACTGTTTAACAGTTTCATAAGTGTGGATCTTAAGGATCACATTACTATTCATAATAATCAGATCATAGGTATTAATGTTTTAAATGGTCAAATTGAGCTTCAGGCTCATGGATGATTATTGTATTTTTGTTAAACCTAATACTGGGGAATTAAGGTTATGAAGGATCTTCATGATCACATCAATGTAATGCCTTACGTAGCTACTGCACAAGTACTAGAGGGGGGATGAATAGTACTTTAAAATGATTAATGAAGATAATTCCTAATTATCTTGCAAACTCAACCAACAATGCGGAAATGAAAATATTGACAACAAAGAAATGCAATCGCAAACAGACGATATAACGGGTTCGGATCCACCCAAGTCTCCCCGACTTGTTCCCGGTGATCCTACGTCCCAAACACCCGGATCCCCTCCGGCTACTTGAGTTAGAAACCTCTAACTCAAATTTGCACTATGAAATATTTGTAGAAAACCTCTACAAGATCAAATCATACACAAATGAAAATGTGACTCCCACAAACCGGGATCACACACAAACTCTCACAATCGAGAGTAAAACTTGCAATATTCAAAGTAAATGAAATACGAAATGCTTACCAACAAAATCCTATGCCTTGAGTAAACTTACGATTTAGGGTAAGAAGGATTTTGGGAAAGATGTAGGCACAAAACCCTAGCTCCAAGATGTTGACCAGCAATAGGAGGCTAGGAAGATGTTGGTGACCTTGGATCAAGCTCTTGGGTTGAATGTCTCACAATCAATGTGAATCTCTCTTTGGAAATAAGAGTGAGAGAGAGATTCTTGAGAAATGAATGAGCTTGGAAATGAGAATTAATTCTTCTCTTTGATTCTCTAAACTTCAATAAATATCAGCCTTTTAATGCTATGAAAGAAGCCCTTCAAGTATATATAGGATAGAGGAAAGAGAGAGCAAAAATCGTGGCATTTAATGCTCCAACGGCTCTATTCTGAAGCAGACTAGTCGGTCAAAGAAGGATCACTGATCGACTAGTTTCTCAACTAGTCGGTCGGTGATTCAACATGAACCGACTAACTGGAGAACAGCCAAAAGAGAAGTTCAGACAATAAAGAACTAGTCGGTCTAAGAAGACTTGCCAACCGACTAGTTTCACAACTAGTCGGTCGGTGAATGTTCTTTGACCGACTAAGAGATGAAATCAAATAGGCTGAATACAAGTTGAACTAGTCGGTCTGAGAACAAATTCCAACCGACTAGTTTCTCAACTAGTCGGTCGACAATCGTTCTTAGACCGACTAAAGATAAACAGTAGCTCAGGCTGAAAAACTGAACACACAACTAGTCGGTCTAAGAAGGATTCCTAACCGACTAGTTTGACAACCAGTCGGTCGGTGAACCTTCTTGGACCGACTAACTATAAACAGTAAAGAGCTGAATTTGAACAAGGCATTCTAGTCGGTTCAAGAAGGATTGTCGACCGACTAGATTGCCATCTAGTAGGTTGGTTCTTCTTCTTGAACCAACTAACATGCACAAGAAGCCGCGAAATGAAGCGCAAAGCTTCGGGAAGCTTCTAATAAGATCCTAGCTCTAAGATATGAGTGTTATGAAGATTAAAATGTAAGACCTACTCAAGGCTTAACAATCTACGAAACGAAGCTAGAAGATAATAAATAAAACTTGACGAACTGTCTTCAAAAGCTTCGATCGAATCTTCTTGACTTCAATAATGGCCCTTGAGCTTCAACGAAGCTTCAAGCACACGATCACGCGCTTTGAGAAGTCTCGAGACGTCTCTTTTGATGTTCATAGAAATTTGGCGACGATCTCCATAACTGCGCTCACACGGAGTTAGTTCACGATATTTATGTTTGTTCATCATCAAAACCAAATCCGGGGAATCAATACTCAACATTCTCCCCCTTTTTTGTGATGACAAACCAACATAAATAATAATAAAAAATAATGATTCAAATGTAATTTACTTACTCCCCCTGCATTGATGACACGTTAATTCCAAATTAAACAATAATCATAAGCATCAAGCAGACGAGGAAAGTATAAAATGTGAATCCAATTATCGAAATTTAGGATCTAAATCCATTTTTATATCTTAACTCCCCCTGAATCTAATATATCAAATTAGATTCTCAGAAAATTGCTTTAAATTATCATTTAGCACATTGTCATTATTAATTCTCTCCCCCTTTGGCATTAGCAAAAAGAATGAGAGGAGATCAACGACAACAACAATGGCTTCAAATAAAAGAACGGGAGTCGTAGAATACGACCACGGTCCAAATGACACCAAAGGAAAATACGAAGTAAATCAAAGCGTGCCAACGAGACCATAGTCGATAATCGAAAAATAAAATCATCAAAACTCAAATTAATTTCACGTATTGAGTTATGGAATATACTCTCCAATATCAATATTCTTGATGAATTAAGTGCATGGAAAATAATTCTATGTTTTCATCGAAATAATTTCTATTAAATCAAATGTAATCATCGAGCGACGAAGTCAACATCAGAGACAAAAAATATAATGTGCACAAAAGAAGTAAATGGCAACACGATGTATGTGTATATATATATATATATATATATATATATATATATATATATATATATATATATATATATATAACCATGGATACATAAAAAGTATACATCCGCCAACATACAAAATAACGATCGAACGATCGGAGCACATCATACAACATATCTCACAGCATATATCGAAGTATCACAAAACATGTATACATCAAAATACATCATAAAAACATCCAAAAAAATACATCAAAAATCCATAACCACCAACTATCATACCCCACTCTCTCACGACTAAAAATATCATCCAAGTGTCCATGGGAGAGTACTCCAACGCAAGCTCAGGAGGCGGAGGGAGGATCAACAGCAGCAGCAGGCTCTGTAGAAGGTGTGGTGGTCTCAGGGATGGCAGGAGTGTCAACTGATGGTAGAGTGGCAACGGGAGTGGTCTCGGGAGCACCAACAGACGAAGTATCCACCGGAGGAATGGTGGCAGCAGGTGTGCTCTCAGGATCACCAGCAGAAGTAGCAGCAGCACGAGCAGACGTACCCTCAGGGGCACGAGCAGCAGATACAACAAGCTCCTGGAGCTCAGCATCGTCCATCTCCTCGTCGTCAGAAACTGACAGAGGAACCTCAATGCCCAAGTGAGAGCAGATGCGAGCTAGCATCTCCTCAGAACGAGAAACACGAGACTCAACACGTTGCAGGGAAACAGTAAACTCAACGAGCGACGGAGAAGGAGAAGGAGAAGGAGAAGGAGCAGCTGAAGCAGAAGCTGAAGGAGTCGTCTTCTGTACGTGACGAAGCACCGCAAGAGACTTCTTGACGACCATCGCATTCAGAGGAGGACCAAGAGGACGCTCATCATCGGGAGGGATAGGGACCTTGAAGTGACGGAAAACAAGTGTCAAAAGGCAAGGGTATGGGATGTGAGCTGATTTTGTGATACATTCGAAAGAGTCCATCTTATCAAGAATAATCCTAGCCCAATTGATCTCGCTCCCCATGAAGAGAGCGTAGATCAGCTTAAGGAATGGCTGGGAGGGTAAGCTAGATGAGCCGTACTTCGGAAGGAGGCACGACTTCAGGATAAGATTAAGAACCCATGCATTCGGCTTAAAGGACTTCGAGGGAACGCCAATCATGGCGGGAGGGATGACATGAAACATTTCGACAAGCATGGCTTGGTCAAGATCAGAAATATCATCCACAGAGATATCAGCTGGAAGAAGGCCAGAGGATGACACACCTATCAACTCACCTTAGATTTCTACCGTGAGGACAATCGGTGTCCCCAAGACAGTCGTCTCAATGGAATGGGTGTCGTCATACTGACCCCGAACATGATTCGCATAGAAAAGCTTGACAAGACGGGGGTACGGGTGAGGGTTCGCCTTGGGGTCATGGCGAAGATAGTCAAGGAGACCGCTGTAGGACAGAAGATCGGCGAGATGAGGGAAATCGGAGAACTGAACGAAGTGCTCCAATATCAGAGGACAGTGCTCGATACGATTGTATGCCGCATGACACATCGGGTCATCACGACATAACGATATATCGACACGGCCAACTGGCATGGGAGCCTTCCCCTTAGATGGTCGAGTGATAGATCTAGGAGGAGGAGTAGGAGCCCTATCGGTAGGCTCAGACTCAGGGATATACTCGTCGTCGGAATCAGAAGCACCAGGAGGAGTGGGAGCACGAAAGGAAGCTGGAGACACAGTCTGCTTCCTAGGCTTGGGTTGGGATCTAGGCTTAGCGGTCGCCGTCCTCTTCTTCTTAAGAGGAGGCGAAGAAGACGATGGATGGGTCGTTTTGGCTCGGCGTTTGGGTTGTGGGGGGGGGGGGGGTCCGTAGACGGAGACTCTACGGTCATAGGAGACGGACGCGAGGGTTCGATGGGGATACGTTTCTTCGCCATGATCGAGACGAGACACGCGCAATCAAACTAAAACTCGAAAACTAGGTCGGAAAAGAACCCTAGAACAAACCCTAAAAACGAGCTGAAAATCGACGAAACCTAGGTCTAAAAGCTGAGAGGGAGTGAGAGAGTTACCCTAGAACGAAGATGGAGGGAAATCGACAGAGAAGATGGCCGGAAAATCGACGCAATCGACGGAGGAAGTCGAAAAGGCACAGGGGGTCGCGGGGTTTAGGGGCTGAGAGAGGAGGGATGCACCGATTAGAACGATATCTAATCGGTGCGAAGGGGTATAAGTCGACCGGGAGTGGAAAAGACCAAAGCAGCCCCTGAGCATTTAGTCGGTCACAGTTCATGTACTGACCGACTAGATTGCAATCTAGTCGGTTGGCCAATGAACATGAACCGACTAAGTGCAAACAGTAACTGAAGCCAAAATTGGGGCTTGAGTTAGTCGGTCTGAGTTCATTCACTGACCGACTAGAACTGAATCTAGTCGGTCGGCCAATGAACTTGGACCGACTAAGAGAGTCCAAAAATTTGAAATTTAGAAATTTTGAGTTCTCTCCTAATCGCACTTGGACGATACATCGAAATACTCTCATACATCATTATACTACCCCATAAAACATCGAAAATCTTAAATACGACGTTCATGAATAATTCGAGCAAAAATTCCGAAAATTCAACCAAAAATCCAGAAAATTTCAACACATCTAGCATGAGCATATATAAAGAAAATTTAATATCATGCAAGATTATTGAAGATATGAATCCTAAATCTCGGATTCACCCATAATCCCCAATTCTCGACGTAACCGCACAAAGGAATCTTCCTTGAGTGGTTTCGTGAAAATATCGGCTATTTGCTTCTGGGTTTCAACGTACACTAAAATGATGTCCTTTTAGCAACATGATCATCTAAGAAATGGTGACGGACATCTATGTGTTTATAACGGGAATGGTGTACCGGATTCTTAGAGAGACATATTGCACTTAGGTTGTCCACCATGATAGGGCAAGTATCACAGTTTATACCAAAGCCTTTAAGAGTGTGTCTCATCCAAAGAACCTGAGCACACGCAGCACCGGCGGCAATATATTCCGCCTCGGTGGTTGAAAGTGATACGGAACTCTGCTTCTTAGAAAACCAAGAGACAAGAGAATTTCCTATAAAATGGCAAGTGCCACTAGTACTTTTCCTGTCGGATTTGCATCCCGCATAATCTGCGTCACTATATGAGATTAACTTATATGTGCTAGACTTTGGATAAAGTAATCCGAAGTCGAGTGTGTAACTTAAATAACAGAAAATACGTTTTACCGCTACTAAGTGAGATTCTTTAGGTTGAGACTGATAACGAGCACATACACATACGGCGAACATAATATCGGGCCGACTGGCAGTAAGATATAATAAACTACCTATCATACCTCGATATAGACGAATATCTACATCTTTACCGACTGTATCTTTATCAAGATGTGTAGTGGTGCTCATTGGAGTCTTCTTCCCGGAAGCATTCTTCATTCCAAATCGCTTTAGCAACACCACCGTGTACTTGGTTTGGTGGATGAAGATTGCATCGTTCATTTGGCGAATTTGGAGACCTAAGAAATATTTGAGCTCACCCATGTGGCTCATCTCAAATTGGTCCTTCATAACATTAGAAAACTCTTCGCAAAGAGTGAAGTTAGTAGCACTGAAAATGATATCATCAACATAAATTTGTACTAAAATAATATCAGTATTCGAATACTTAACAAATAAAGTCGAATCAACTTCACCCATTTTAAAACCCAAATCCAAAAGAAAATTCTTTAGACGGTCATACCAAGCTCGAGGAGCTTGTCTCAAACCGTAAAGTGATGTCTTAAGTTTGAAAACGTGATTTGGAAATTTTTCATTTATAAAACCGGAGGTTGAGAAACATAAACTTCCTCAACAACATCTCCGTTTAAAACGCACTTTTTACATCCATTTGAAAGAGTTTTAAATCTTTATGGCATGCAAAAGATAATAACAATCTAATAGATTCTAATCTAGCTACCGGAGCAAAGGATTCTTCGAAATCGATACATTCCTCTTGCTGGTAGCCTTGAGCTACTAACCGAGCTTTGTTCCAGACGACGATTTGGTTTTTGTCAGTCTTGTTCTTGAAAATCCACTTCGTTCATATAACGGTGTGGTTCTTCGAAGGCAATGGAACAAGCTCCCAAACCTCATTCCTCTCAAATTGAATGAGTTCCTCCTCCATGGCTAAGATCCAAGCACCATCTTCGCACGCTTTGTTAATATTCTTTGGCTCAATTGAGGAGGCAAATGCACAATGAGCGAAGTAGTTGACTTGAGATCTCGTCTTGACACTATCAAGTATGTTGCCAATGACTTGCTCATGGGGATGGTCACGAACTGTATGAAGACGTTTGGGAATTCCCTGATCACTAGGAACATTCTCAAAAGATTTATTAGTAGGGTTAGTATCAATAGAATCAATAGAATTAGAATTACCAATCGAATCACATAAGACATCCATGGAGTCATCATCATTAGTAATTCTAGTAGGGACAAAACCTTCATTAAATGAAACATGAAGTGATTCCTCGATCGTTGAGGTTCGTTTGTTGTATATCCGGTAGGCTTTGCTACGGGAGGAATATCCAACAAATATCCCCTCATCGGACCTTGGATCAAATTTGTCCAAACTACCATACGTGTTCTTAATAAAACATTTTGCACCGAAAACACGAAAATGTTTAACTTGAGGCAATCTACCAAACAACAATTCATAACAAGTTTGTTTGGTGCCGGGCCTCAAAAGTATCCTATTAAACACGTAGCAAGCGGTATGTACCGCTTCCGCCCAAAATTGATGGCCAAGTTGGCTATCATCAAGCATAGTGCGAGCACATTCCACTAGCGTCCTATTCTTTCTCTCAACAACACCATTTTGAGGGGGTGCGCGAGGGAAAGAAAAGGTGTGAGTAATACCAACTTCATCACAAAAATTTGAGAAAGACTCATTCTCAAATTCCCCTCCATGATCACTACGAATAGTGACAATGGTGGTTCCAATGAGATTTTGTACTTTCTTAACAAATATTGTGAAGTTTTCAAAGGCATCATTTTTATTACTTAAGGAAAATACCCAAGTAAATCTAGAAAAGTCATCAACGATGACAAGTCCATATTGTGCATTTCCTAATAAAGTAACTCTAGTTGGCCCAAAAAGATCTAGATGTAAAAGCTCTAGAGGCCGCTTAGATGAAATGCTTTTCTTAGGTTTAAAAGACGATTTTGGAAGCTTGCCTCGTTGACACGAGTCACAAAAGCTTTTCTTTTGAAAGACAAGCTTAGGAAATCCTTTAATAGAATTTAACTTGGAAAGCTTAAAAAGTGTTCCAAAGTTCACATGACCAAAACGTCGATGCCATAAGTGTTGTTCACTTGTGTTGGCAATGAGACATTGTTCATGTGATTTTGGAAGATCTAATATATAAATATCCTTATGGCGTGTGCCAGAGAATAATACATCATTAGTATTTTTATTCAAAATATGACACATTCCTTTCGCAAAGCTAACTTTGTAACCTTTATCACAAAGTTGGCTTATTGAAATAAGATTGTGGTTTAATCCTTTAAATAGGTAAAAATCACTTATTAGTGGTTTAGAAGGATTACCTACTTTACCAACACCAATGATGGTTCCGCTCTCGTTGCCTCCAAAGACGACTCGGTTCCCATTTGTAATGGACACCACTCCGGAGAGCAATTGAGCATCACTCGTCATGTGTTTTGAACACCCGCTATCGAGTATCCAGTTATTCTTGGAGCTAAATTTGGATTTGTTGCTCCGTTTCTTTTTCTTGAGTACCTAAAAATAAACATATCATTCCATGGTACCCAAGGTCATTGGGTCCTAAAGGATTAGACCTTTGGAAGCCAAGTCCAATTGGACTTAGACGTCCCCACATAGTCATCATTATGCACTACATTCAAGAAATAAGAATTCATGTAAGCTTGTTTTTCATGCATATTGGTGTTCTTCGGGCCCCAAATAGTGAATATTTTGGGAGCTCTATTCCTATTAGGAGCATGCATACGTTGTTGATTTCTACGTGATGCATGTCGTGGATATGCATATGGCACATGATGAAATGGTGGTGGAATCATATGATATGGTGCATGATGATAATTGTTCATATGATAATGTGGATGAACATATGCATGTGGAGGAACACGTGCATGAGGGTGTCTCACTTGGTGTGCATGTGCTCGTGGACGTGGTGCATAAAAATCATCATAATTGTGAACCGGTGGAGTAGGATGTGTGTTCCTACGTGGCATGGTATTGGTGTACATAAATGCATGATCCTTCTTTGGAGGTCCACCCAAAGTGGGTTTCTTTCCAAACGAGGGTGTGTATGAAGTGGAAGCACCATTGGTAGATGAACTACCAATAGAGTGTTTGCTCCCACTCGTTGAGGCATCGGAAGTTGGCCTAACAAAGGTAGTAGACGATTTGGATGAATTTCCCATCTTATACCCCAAGCCAATGCGATGATTGGCCGGAAGTAAGTCATTTAGGATATTATCCAAATGGTCCTTACCTTTATTGAATTTATTAATCCGGCCTAATGTGGACTCATACTTCTCGGTGAGAGAAAGTATAGAAGCATCCAAAGTGGACACTTGAGTTGTGAGTACACAAACATGAGACTTGAGATTCTCATTCTTAATACTCAAAGTTGAGTTTCGAGAAATCAAATCCGCTATCTCATGTTCATCCGATTCCTCAATATGAACATGCTCAAGTTGAGATTTGAGATTTTCAATCTCATTTCTCAAACCTTCAACAACGGTGTCGTTGTCGATGTTGATAGGCGTAGGTGAGGTTTGGAGACTAACTAACTCATCTTTAGTCTTAGTATATCTATTTACTAATTTAGAATACTTAGACCAAATTTGCTCGTTAGCTAATCTAAGGTCGTCCATAGTTACCTCATCACCTTCATCCTCGCTATCATCGGAGGAAGACTCTTGATCATGCTCCTCTCTAGCCATGAAGCACATGTGTGCTTGCTCCACTTGTTCATCATCCGACTCTCCACTTGAGGAGTCCTCGTCGGAGTCGGTGAATGTCCCGACAAGTCCCTTCTTGTACCCTTTCTTGTACTTCTTGGACTTGTCGAACTTTGGCGCCTTCCATTTCTCCTTGTGTTTGTTTTGAGGACAATCCGCTTTCATGTGTCCTGGCTTGTTGCATTTAAAACACAAAGGAGCGGAGGCGTTAGAAGAACTAAATTTTGATTTGTTCTTGAAATTACCTTTCCAGAAGAATCGGTTGAACTTCTTTGCCATGAGGGCAATGGATTCCAAGTCCAACTCTTCTTCCGATTCTTCATCATCGGTAGATGTAGATGTAGATGGAGCGGCCTTGAACGCAATCACCTTTTTCTTTGGCTCGTCTTGCTTCAAGTAAGACGTCATCTTGTCCTGCAACTTTAGTTTGCTATCCTTGTGTACCTCATAAGACATCAAGGTACCCATTAGTTGAATGACGGTATACTTACTCATACCATTACCTTCCTCGATGGCGAAGGTACGCTTTTCCCAACAAGAAGGAAGTCCATCAATGATCTTTGAGACTTTCTTCTTTTGGGTGTAGGTTTTTCCAAGAGCCTCCAACTCGTTGGTGATGTCGACGAAGTGAGCATAGTACTCCTTCATCTCCTCAACCTGTTGCATATGAAATAACTCGTAATATTTATTTACAACTACGAGTTTGGAGTCTCTTACCCTACTCGTTCCTTCATGCAAGATGAGGATGGAGTTCCAGATTTGATATGCACTCTTACATGTGTATATCTTGTTGAAGTCTTTGAGCTCCAAAGCGCATTGCAAGGCATTCATTGCCTTGGCATTGCTTACCTCCGCGGCGACCTCCGCGGTAGTCCACTTAGCGAAATCTTCTTCTTCGGGCTCGACGTACTCCGTCAACGTGGCTCTCCATAAAGAAGCGCTCCAGAGGAACGTTTCCATCCGGCATTTCCAATACCCATAGTTGGTACCATTGAAGAAAGGAGGCCTAGTCGAGGAGTGTCCTTCCATCACCGAAGAAGCTCCTTCACGATTCCTGAAGGTGCTGTAGTCTGAAGGTGGACGTACGGTTTTGTTGTCGTTGGAAGACATAGCTAGGTACTTGGCTCTGATACCAAATGTAATGCCCTACGTAACTACTGCACAAGTAATAGAGGGGGGGTGAATAGTACTTTAAAATAATTAAGAAGATAATTCCTAATTATCTTGCAAACTCAACCAACAATGCGGAAATGAAAATATTGACAACAAAGAAATGCAATCGAAACAGACGATATAACGGGTTCGGATCCACCCAAGTCTCCCCGACTTGTTCCCGGTGATCCTACGTCCCAAACACCCGGATCCCCTCCGGCTACTTGAGTTAGAAACCTCTAACTCAAATTTGCACTATGAAATACTTGTAGAAAACCTCTACAAGATCAAATCATACACAAATGAAAATGTGACTCCCACAAACCGAGATCACACACAAACTCTCACAACCGAGAGTAAAACTTGCAATATTCAAAGTAAATGAAATACGAAATGCTTACCAACAAAATCCTATGCCTTGAGTAAACTTACGATTTAGGGCAAGAAGGATTTTGGGGAAGATGAAGGCACCAAACCCTAGCTCCAAGATGTTGACCAGCAATAGGAGGCTAGGAAGATGTTGGTGACCTTGGATCAAGCTCTTGGCTTGAATGGCTCACAATCAATGTGAATCTCTCTTTGGAAATAAGAGTGAGAGAGAGATTCTTGAGAAATGAATGAGCTTGGAAATGAGAATTAATTCTTCTCTTTGATTCTCTAAACTTCAATAAATATCAGCCTTTTAATGCTATGAAAGAAGCCCTTCAAGTATATATAGGATAGAGGAAAGAGAGAGCAAAAATCGTGGCATTTAATGCTCCAACGGCTCTATTCTGAAGCAGACTAGTCGGTCAAAGAAGGATCACTGACCGACTAGTTTCTCAACTAGTCGGTCGGTGATTCAACATGAACCGACTAACTGGAGAACAGCCAAAAGAGAAGTTCAGACAATAAAGAACTAGTCGGTCTAAGAAGACTTGCCAACCGACTAGTTTCACAACTAGTCGGTCGGTGAGTGTTCTTTGACTGACTAAGAGATGAAATCAAATAGGCTGAATACAAGTTGAACTAGTCGGTCTGAGAACAAATTCCAACCGACTAGTTTCTAAACTAGTCGGTCGACAATCGTTCTTAGACCGACTAAAGATAAACAGTAGCTCAGGCTGAAAAACTGAACACACAACTAGTCGGTCTAAGAAGGATTCCTAACCGACTAGTTTGACAACTAGTCGGTCGGTGAACCTTCTTGGACCGACTAACTGTAAACAGTAAAGAGCTGAATTTGAACAAGGCATTCTAGTCGGTTCAAGAAGGATTGTCGACCGACTAAATTGCCATCTAGTCGGTTGGTTTTTCTTCTTGAACCAACTAACATGCACAAGAAGACGCGAAATGAAGCGCGATGCTTCGGGAAAGTTTCTATGGGCCTCTAATAAGATCCTAGCTCTAAGATATGAGCGTTATGAAGATTAAAACGTAAGACCTACTCAAGGCTTAACAATCTACGAAACGAAGCTAGAAGATAATAAATAAAACTTGACGAACCGTCTTCAAAAGCTTCGATCGAATCTTCTTGACTTCAATAATGGTCCTTGAGCTTCAACGAAGCTTCAAGCACACGATCACGCGCTTTGAGAAGTCTCGAGACGTCACTTTTGATGTTCATAGAAATTTGGCGACGATCTCCATAACTGCGCTCATAAGGAGTTAGTTCACGATATTTATGTTTGTTTATCATCAAAACCAAATCCGGGAAATCAATACTCAACAATCAAGTCTTTAAAAGAGGGCCCATCAATGCACGTCTTAGGAGAAGTGGTTTTAAATTCTTCCCCTGTTCAGAGTGCTCAGAGTCAATTTATCTGGGGTAATTACTTCCGATAAATAGTTCTACATTCTGATGGTCCATAGTGGTGATATGAGGATGTATACTCATCATGGCTCCATCGATAAGATGTGCAATAAATGCTTCCCCCCGTTAGGGGTTCTCGGAAACTGTTTATATGAGGTGATCAGGCTCATATAAATAGGTTCTAAGGAGGCGTTCTGATGGTTTGTATGTTCCCATATGGTCACCTACAACTTGATTTTTAATGGATAAGTAATCCGTATAAATCATTTTAATGATTTACATATAACCCGTTTCTGGGTGTGAACACAAAACTTCAGGGTGTTCAATTTTCTTCCAGTTGTTAAATATAATTGATTTCCCAGTGTTATCCCAAAAAAAATCCGCAATAAGCTCGACTTCAATGAAGTTGAGCATAGAACTAGGGATATGAACCCGTAAAGGCTCCATCTATAAGATGTGCTCTAATGCCTCCCCCGTTTGGGGATCTCGGAATATATTCATCTAGGAGGGTTAGTCCCGATGAATAAGTTCCACTGCGGCATTTTTGAGGGTGGTATGAGGGTAAGTAAAAGCCCAACCAATATCCCAGTAAGGTAATATGTCCGTTGTGATTAATAATAATCTGGACTGCGGTTGGATAACAAGGTTTTGATTATGACCATTTTAAGAGGATATATAGATGAGTACTCTTAAGGTACATCATCAGCCATATATCGGGAGTGAAGAGAGTCAATGGCATCCTCATTTTAGGAGTATTCAGGATGACAAATTATTCATAGTAAAATGAAATGTGTAAAAAGCATGAAATCAATAATAAATATTGTGGTGATGCATTTAAACACATATATACTGCAAAAGAATACTACTGATAATTGTGTTACGACAACAAGTTTCATAGTATGATGTATGTTCTAGAAAATATACGTCCACAATTGTGCTCATTTTAGACTCATATTATGACAACAGATCAAATTTATTTTCAAAATTTATTTGTCCTCGGGGAGTAGCGAAATATACATACAGTCAATTTGACTTTCGTCGTTTAGATTAGATATGTATATATTTTTATATGGCATAGGTTAATGCCCATTCATATTGCAAAAAGCATTATGGGTCTTGTCAGAACTTCTGGTCTGATATTGGGTTGCCATTACATACTCCATGTCGAGGTATATCATATTTTCCCTTTCTCATTTAATACACGACTTTCCCTGTTTTCAGTCTTCCTCATTGACATTTATAAGGAAAATTAATATTGGTCTTACGAAGTAGACATATACAAGGGAAATGAGTTAGTATCTACATTTCCACTTTTCTAATTTATGAGGGACTTTTAAAAGTCTATTTGCAAGCTCAAGTATGGTCTTCAGGCCATTTTTATTGAGTCATTCAAGTATTGTGTGGATATAGAGTCATGCTCTAGGGGAAACAATTACGTGGGTACGAAATTTATAATTTCTCACTTATCTATTAAGCCACGACTTCGGGCGTACGCTTAAAAAATAAGGCTAGATTTAAGAATCATACCTTGTAAAGTGAGATTACTCTAAAAGAGTTTAGCGGTGTTATGACAACTACTGGTGTCAATAATGGTTTATACAAACCATAGATCTGAGAGATCTATTTACCGCAAAATGCGTATTTCTAAAAGAAATCTCATAAATGTTTTTCGTATACTCCATCGTACTTGTTAATTTTTTATTAGGGTGAAAGGGTGTTGACTTTTGATTTGATTTTGAACTTTAGGTTCATTTTGATTTTGAACTCCAGGTTCATTTTTGTCAAATAGGATATGATGTTAACCTTTTTGAAATCATTATTGGTTTGTTGTCATAAAATATCGTCATAACATGAGCATGTGATGATCATATAAGAGTGCAAAATGTAACAATTAATGGTTTATCATACACATAATATGAAGCTTGTAAGCTATAAAGGTTATGCTCAATAAAATAGTTGAAAGAAACTAAATTATCATTGCAAATAAATCAAGTATGTGAGCTTAAGAATGTATGCTCAGCTAACATGAAGTGAAACATATACACATACTATTTATATTCTGCAGGTATATAAATAATTTTGTCTCAGACATATATTTATGCTGCAGGCATTAAAAATACATCATAGAGATTTTAGCATGCTAAATAAAATGTTCATCACAGAACATTAAATATGCGACGGGCATATAATTTTTACGCATGCATTTATAGTGTTTAAGTGGAAATTCATGCTAGAGGCAACAAAAATATACAACATCACATCGTAGAAAAATGCGGCAGACATTTAATATCATTGCAGACGATCAACACATGCAATTAATCATCACAAGCATTTTATAATGGAAATGAAAATTTTTCGGTTAATAATTATTGGACCACTAGGCAACGTCATACACCGTTAGGTAAGTTGACTAACGGCAGAGCGGTCGCAGGATCTTCCTAATTATTAAACGTAAATAATCAGATAATCCGAATAAAATGCGATGAATTAAAATTGTGTAATTTAACAGATTTTTAACGAAAAATAAATCGTAATTAAATCTGAAAATAATTTGGAAAATAGTAAATTGTTGGTCAAACCCTAGTTAGGGGTTTTAGGTTCGATCTGCCGTGCGATCCCGTGCACCCGATTAGGGTTTCGGGCGCGTGTGTGGCTGCGTCCGGCAGCTAGGGTTTCGGACACGCGCGCGCACGTGGGGGGTGCCGCTGCTGGCGGTGGGACCCGTCTGCCGCTGCTGGCGACGGCGGGGGGGGGGGGGGGGGGGGGGGGGGGGGGGCGTCGCTGCAGGCTGCGGCGGGTGTTGCCCGCAGTCTGCAGGCGGTAGTTCCGCCCGTCGTCGCGAGCGGCTGATCCGACCGCTGCTTCGGGCGGCGGGGGGCAGCCGCCGCAGCGGGCGGGGGCTCCACCCGCCGTCGAGGGCGGCTGATCCGCCCGCCGCTTTGGGCGGTGGGGGCAGCCGTCGCTGCGGGCGTGAGCTCCGCCCGCCGTCGAGGGCGGCTGATCCGCTCGCCGCTTCGGGCGGCGGGGGCAGCCGCCGTCGCGGGCGGGGGTTTCGCCCGCCGTCGCGGGCGGTGGTGGGTGCCGCCACTGCGGGCGGCGGCAACGGTGTGAATCGAGGGGGGGTTTCGCGTGGCGGCTTTCGGTCGCGTGGCGAAGAAGAATCCCCCTAGGGTTTAATGGTTTTGGTGGAAGAAGATGATAAAAATCCGATTTTTACGGGAAAAAAAATCTATTTTTGATCTTCAAAACGGCATTTTTATCGCAAAAATCTGATTTTTAGAGATAAAAACATCGATTTATCATTTAAAAGGTTGATTTATCATGAAGATCTGAGATTAAAAATTTGATCTTTTACCAACCAAATAATGATCCAATCGTATGCGCATAAAAATTTAGATTTAGGGAATACGAATTACCTCTAGATCCTACCCGCCGGATCTAGCGACGTTCGGTGAAGGAAGCCCGTTCGCGTCGCGTTCGTCCATCGACAGAGGTTCGGCTCAGCTTCGAGCGTGCTGATAACGTGTTATAAACTTGGCGGCTACAGAACCCCGTAGCCCTGTATTTATAGAAGTAGGGTTACATAATGGGTGGATATGCAATAACGGGTTGGGCCTCCAAAAGCCCGTTTATAACAGGTTTTAAATTTTGCCTAACTTTTTCATTAACATCTATTTAGTCTTTTGATCTCTTTTGATTATTAGAATCACATTTAACGAATCCAACTTTACATTTTTTATTTAAAAAATACATAAATGATGAAAACGGATATGACACCAAAGTGAACCAAAGTAATGTCAAATTAAGGCTTCTATTGATGCCATTGTGTAGGGGATACCCTTGGAGTAAATCTTGATGGATATGAAATGATTTGGATCTTCCTTGAGACTTGCGCTCTATAATAGAGACGAGCGTTAGGGCCTGTTCTTTTCTCGAAATGTTGGAGAAAATTGTGGGTTCTGACACTATTCACTCACTGTTGGCCCTAATCCGAATTCACTTTCTATATTCGTGTTCTTTTGTGGGATTTGTCATTTGGGAAAGCTGTCCGACGTGGAGGTGGCAGGTTGGAATCTGAGGGGAGTTTTAAAATCTCCAGAAAAAACAGGAAATACACAAGATTCTCTTCGGTTGTGGGACCCTCTCTCTTCTCACACCAATCGGAGCAAAGCATTCTTATTTTTTTCGCTTTCATTCCGCTGCATCGCGTGAAAAGTGTGAGCCCTCCGCTATTTGCACATTTGAAAAAGCCATTTCGTACTCCATTAATTACATTAAGTATTAATTAAATAGTTTATTAATTAATTAATTTAGTTTTAAGTAATTAGTTTAGGTTTAAAAATATTAATTTAAATTTGTGTGGACCTCATAACACTTTTTTCATCCAACTTTCTTCAACCAAAAGAACACACTACACGGAGTGGGCCCCACCTCAACTTTCCAACTCCACAATCCAATCCCTCTTTCCAACAAAAAAACAAAATACACCAAATTTCTCTCTCATCAGAATCCACACTTCTCAACTTTCCCATTTTATACGTTCCTACCGAACAGGCCCTTAGCCGAGTCAGTAAGAGTGTGGGTATGCTAATTTGACTCATCCGATATTCAAATTAGCATTTCTAAGGCACAAATAAGATGAGCAGCTTAAATGAGCAAATGTTAGAAGTAGAGAGCCTAGGAACTCATACATCCTTTCTTGTTTTGAGGTATATATATGTATATATATATATGTATGTATATGGATCAAACTGGATCCTAGTCAACCTCTATATATATATATATATATATATATGTATGTATATATATATATATATATATATATATATATATATAGAGGAAAATTTTCAAATGAGAACATTTCGTACCGTGCGAAAATGTTTTTATGAAATTTTTTTTTTCAAAAATTCTTTTTTCCACCATCATTATATGTTGTTATACCCCCCTCAAAAAATAATGGTTGAGAAATAATGTCATTTGGTCTTCGATCAAGACATTTCATCAAATTTGCACGTTTTGAGACCGTTAAATTTGTAACGGGTGGATATGTGCTCTAATGCCCAACGGGTTCACCCATTATTTTCCCTGGGGTATATAATTGTATGGATTAAACATCAAAAAAAGAATTTTTGAAAAAAAAAATTTCAAAAAAATAAAAAAAAGTTTTCGCACGGGCTTTCGCACGGGTTTTTTCGCACCCGAAGATCACTCTATATATATATGTATATATATATCTATGTATATATGTATATATATGTATGTATATATGTATATATATATGTATGTATATATGTATGTATATATGTATAAATATACAGTTGAGTTTGTTAGAGATATTTTGGAATTTTTCCTTGAGCCTTTTAAATGGCTCCGTTAATACCCATTTGATCATAATTAGGCCATTATTGGGTTTGGTTTTATCTGGCTTCATAAGCTTAATGGACCTTGGTAATACTAGTCACATTCCCTTTACAGTCTGGTTCAATTTAGGGCCTGTTCTTTTCATTGATTGTTGGAAGAGAAAGTGAAAAATATTACTATTCACATACTATTCATGGGATTCCTTTGGCCGCTTTTTATTTTGTGTTCTTCTGTCATCTCGGCTTGGGAGGGACAAAAGCTGATGTGGCGTGAAAATTTGGATTCTCGACGAGGCTTTTGTTGTTTCCGCAAAACTCGGTGGAAACGAAGGAATCACTCAAAATAGTGGGACCCAATATCTCCTCTGGCCAATCGCGCATGCCTAGAGTTTGTTCTCTTTTTTTATTTCGTTTCATCACAGCCCACAAAAGTGTGGGGCCCCCCTACTCCAAACACATCAAACACATCGTTTAGGTATAATAAGTTAGTAATTAATAATACATTAATTAAGTATTTTAGCTTTAATAATTTAGTTTAGCTATAAATTCAACAAATTAAGTACGAGTGGACCCCACACCACTTTCTTCATCCAACTTTCTTCAACCAAAAGAACACACTACATGGAGTGGACACCATCTCAACTTTCCAACTACACAATCTAACCCCACTTTCTAACAAAAGAACACACGACACCAAATTTCTCTCTCATCAGAATCCACACTTCTCAACTTTCCCCAATTATACTTTCCTGCAAAAGAACATGCCCTTAGATGAACCGAACCTGGTTTTTTCATTCAATGGCATTGGATTTTGAGCCCAATCTATTTGCTTGGCTTATGACCTGTTCTTTTGTAAGAAAGTATATGAGAGAAAGTGAAAAAATCACTATTCATGTACTGTTCATTGGATTCCTACCTCACTTTCCGTTTGTGTGTACTTTTGTGTTTTGAGTTTTCTTGGGAAAAAAGCTGACGTGGCGGGGAAATTGGGATTCCATGGGGGTGTTTTGGAGTTGGGGAGAAAAGCTAGGATTACACAAGAATCCTAGCTTTGGTGGGGCCCTCAAGGTGTGTGGTCACCTCAGGTGAGAATATTGGGGTTACTACACCCCAAAATCATATGTTAAAAAATAACTCACAATTAATTTAGGCCTGAGGTAACCTTACCTAGGATCACCACAGCCCAAAATCCAACTTTCCACCTCCAACTTTCTTCATCCAAAAGAACACATTACACGGAGTGGGCCCACCTCAACTTTTCAACTCCACAATTCAACCCCACTTTCCAACAAAAGAACACACTAAACCAAATTTCTCTCTCATCAGATTCCACACTTCTCAACTTTCTCATTTATACTTTCCTACAAAAGAACATGCCCTTAGCCAAATTGGTCTTGATCTCTTCATGGCAAAAGTTATTTTCAATATAACCGCTTGTCTTAGAATAGGATTTTGATGAAAATTACTATTTAAGACGCCTTTCTTTTTTGGCATGGACCAAATTTGGTGATAGTTACTATTTAAGACAGTGTCCAAGTTTGGCTTGAAATATTTTGCTAATAGGTCTATAAAAAAGCCTAGAGGCGTCTCAGTTGCCATCCCTACGCCATGCAGTAATTGAGAAGCTTTGTGAAGTCTACATTCTTAGTCCCTTCTTAAGCCTTAACTTCTTCTTGTTGTCAATGGCATTTGTAGATGACTTGACACGTATATAAGCATATATATACCTCTTATTACGAAAGCTTAACCGATAATGAAGGTAGTAAGGGGTTTGATTACCCTAGTAAATTTCACAAAAGTTGTCCGTTAGTATAGCAATATTTAGTTATCTTAGAATCTCATATTAATGTGTTTGATGGGAAGCGATCTTCGAGTGCTTCAGCAATGGGATCCTTTTCTGCCTTATAAATCATCTGGTTCGAGACAAGTCGCATGATATGACCAAGGGATCAGATATTAGGCGAAGCTAATTCTCTCCCTAACAAGAAGGATTTGGAGGAAGTAGTTGTGATGCATAAGAGAGAGAGAGAGAGAGAGAGAGAGAGAGAGAGAGAGAGAGAGAGAGAGAGAGAGAGAGAGAGAGCATGTGTTCTCAAACCATGGTTCTGAGCATGACCACTCAGCCTTTTAGCATAAGCGTTGCCTAATGAATCATCTGTTTTTGAGTCAAGCACACAATGTAGCAAGGGGTTGATGTTACACGACGCTACTTCTCCACCTGATAAGGAGGAGTTAGAGGAAGTTGCTGCGATGCATATGAATCTACCTTTGTGGGTAGGACTGAGTGTATCGATTTTGCCACATAAATCGACTATATATGTATGGTTCTAAGTGCAAACACGTGTCCCTTAGGCATAGGTATAAGTATTTGACTCCCAGGTGCAAGTTTGAGTGACTGGTTCTTAGTGCGGGTTGTGAGGTGCTTGGTCCAAGGTTTGAGGCTTAAGTACTTGGCTAAGTCCACACGCATAACTCGCTCACTTCTATTGGGGTTGGGATTAGGCAAGGGTACTGCTGCTGAATCAACACCTCATCTTAATCTTATAGTACATCCTGATCATTACATGTCACTCACATCATCCCAAGCCCTCTTTATGGAACACGATGGTTTGATTTCCTCCCCTACTAAGAAAGTTCACTACCTTAAGCTCAAGCACTCGATGCTGAAGAACCGCCTCATCTGAATAGTAAGATCATTCTTTCTTCCTTCAAGAGAATATAAGAGTATTTCTTAATAAACGCCCCCCTCCCCCCCCCATTTTCAAAACTTACGGCAACCACTTCAGCCCGCAACCCCGACGGCCTCCTCAGACCCATGCCACCCATCGTCATCTCCCTTCTCCCCTCTCCAGTCCGATGCCGTCTCCATTCGAAGCTGCCGCCGAGCCCCACCTCCGTTGTCTAACCTCGACGCCCCCATCACTCCAACCTCCCCTCCCTCAACCCCGACCATCCTCCGAAGCCACCATGCTCCCGTCAACCTCTTCCTCTGCCGACAGCCCGCAAAACCTCCGACGACTCAAGCCATTCGAAGTCGCCGCCACCTCAAACCCATCTCGTCGGACCGTCGCCTTTCCTCCGACGCCCTAGTCGAGATCTTCGGTGCCCTCAATCTCCGGTGAACCCCTCTCAACCTCCACTCGCGCCTCCACCGCCCTTGCACCCTCCTCAAGCCCTTGACAATCCCTGGAAGTTGCAACCCCTCCCCGTCTCCCTCTCTTTCCCACTCCCTGTGTCTCCTTCCCTTGCCGTTCACCATCGTCTGTGTGCGCCTCCGACTACCTGCCACCGCCGTCGCCGACCGTCGCCATCCAATGTCGTGGCCCCCACCTGCAAACACAAATCGAAGGAAACACAAAAGCTGTGAGTTATTATTTATCATGAACGTAAAGTGTGTAGAGTTATTTATATAGATATATACGGTAAGTTTATATATTAATTATGTTGTGAGTTGAGGGAGGCCTTTGGCCTCCCTCCCCTCATTATCTTCCATTACACCCCACTACTAAGTAGTGGGGGTCCCTTGGGCTTCTTACCCCCCCATTGAGGAAGAATATGTAGAGAGCCATGGCTTATGCCATGCCTACTCGACACTTTGAGATTGGTATCATCTTATGAGTTTATAACATGTTATCAGCATGTGAGCTCTCGTTCATGAGCTTCTCCTTTTATTCCCTCAAATCACCCACACCGCGCTTAGGAATCTTGGTTGCTGCGATCCGTTGTTGTGATTTTTGCGCGTTGAAACTCGATCCCTTGGAATCTTTGGTTGCAGCGATCCGTTGCGGCGATTTCCACGGTGCAACGGGAGCGGGGATTCATTCTACGGATCTAATCTTTTCCGATGATCGTTCCTAGATATAACGGATCTAGAGGTAAACAATACAAACTCCTAGATCTAAACTTTATATTCATGCAACATGTTTAGATCATACATATTATGGACAAAGTATTTCATAGGATACAAATCATTAAAAAAATTATTTTTCATCATCGGCCTCGCCGGCCCCGAATGCCAAACGGCCTCGCCGGCCTCACCACCTATATGGCCGTGACGGCCCCAAAAAGGCCAAAGGTCTGCGCCTCCCAGATGGCCACGCCGACACCAAAAGGCTAACGGCCTGTGCCGCCTCGATGGCCGCGACGGCCGCAAAAAAAAGGCCGTGTAACGACTGGTTTTCATGTATTTGGATTATCTATATTATATATATATATGTTTTGGTGGATTTTCTCCTTATGCGTGGTTTTCATCTCCGTAGCTTCGTTTTCGTTCGTTTCGTCGTGATTTTCTAGCTTCTTCCTTAAATCGTTGATCTTGGAGTAAGTCACTCATGACGAACTTCAAGTCGCTCATATCTTAGAGATAGGTTGATCCTAGAAGCCATAGGAATCTTCCCGAAGCTTCACGCTTCAATTCGGCACTTTTCGTGCACCTTACTTGGTTCGAGAAGGGGGACCAACCGACTAGATTGAGATCTAGTCGGTCAGAAACTCTACTGGAACCGACTAGTTCATTGAATCAATTGTACAGGAGTTACTGTTTACTCTTAGTCGGTCTAAGATCAACTACCGACCGACTAGATGTGAAACTAGTCGGTCAGAACTTGCTCTCAGACCGACTAGTTCCTTTGATAAATTTCACCTAAGTTACTGTTTATCGTTAGTCGGTCTAAGAACGTCTTTCGACCGACTAGGTAGCAAACTAGTCGGTCAGCCATTGTTCTTTAACCGACTAATTCATTGACCAGTTTGTCGACCTGAGTTACTGTTTGCTTTTAGTCGGTCACAGTTGGTCTACCGACCGACTAGTTCTCGAACTAGTCGGTCAACAACTCTTCTTTGACCGACTAACTGCTGTCGTAAACCTAGGGTTTGCCCAGCCGCCGACTTTTCCTATTTAAACCCCCCAATCGTTTTTCTTTCTTCTTTCATTTCTCCTGAGCCTCCTTCTTCCTCAAATCATCATCCATCTTCCCTAGCCTTCCTCCTTCCTCAAGAGCCCCTCCCCCTCTCCATTTGGGCCGGCCATCACCTCTAGGCCGCCGGAAAACCCCCCAAAACCCCCAAAATCCCATTTCTCTAGATTTTCTCCCCATTTCCAGATCTGAGCCGTAGTTCTTCGGATCGTTCTTCCGTCGCCGTGCTTGCTCGGCATCGATCTTCTACTTCTATCACGGTAGGGTTCGATCCTTTGATATTCTCATAACCCTCTTTGTGATTTTATTGAAACCCTAATAATAAACTAGGTTGGATGTTGTTCTAATGTTGTTTTGCCATGGCAGCGATCTCAACCCCGTAGCTAACATTTTGTGACGTGCCTCGTTGATCGTCATCCTCGGTGTTAGGCAAGTGAAACTTGCCACTTAGGGTTTTAGGCCATGCCTTAGGCCATTTGCTTGTTGTAGCGTAAAAGAGACTAGACAGTGAAATAATAGCTGCCTAGACGCCTATTTGATCTAGTTTGACAACGAAACTAGATCCGTTACCTCAATTAATCTAGCTTGACAACGAAGCTAGATCCAACCCTTTAACTTGTTGTTCATGCATATTAAACTGCCATGTTTAAATTCCTTACCTTTACGCCTTACTACATGCCATGCCATGTCATCCATGCATTGAATGTTGCATCGTAGCACACGCTACAAATCCTTGTACAAGTCCGTGTTTCCGTGTTACCGGCTAGGCACCCGTTATGCGGGCATAACCCTACGCCATACTTGTTAAATACACTTCCTGGCTCGTGATCCAGAAGCGAGCATTCCGTGTTCGGGGTAATGCCCTGGCTCGATATACGTGTTAAGCACATTTCCTGGCTCGTGATCTAGAAGCGAGCATTCCGTGTTCGGGGTAATGCCCTGGATCGACATACGTGGAGGGGTAGAGATAAACGGTCACTTGAGCTTAGGAGTTGGCCCGATCAGCCACTCTAGCCAACAGGCGGAATCTCTGTGCACGACGTGTTTACTTGACGTGATTTACTTGACTTGTACTTGTCCGTGTTTATACTTGTAAAACTTGTCATCCATGCCATACTTGTTACTTGCACCCTACCTTGTTTGTCACTTCCATTTTATACTTGCCATGCTGAGCATCATACTATAACTGCTAGGTTGTTAGTTTACCTTCCTTTCAGTTTCCTTGCCCAAGTCTTTTAGACTTGCTGACATGTGCCCCTTTACTCTTTTGGGTGACACATGTTAGATCCCGAGCCTGAGAGTGCTGCGGAGGACATGGTGTTCGCTGACGCTGAGTCAGAGCCTGCGTTCGTTGAGGAGTACGAGGACACGGGCGATCAGTCTTAGAGGCTGCTTGTGTTCTTCGTTTTAGACTGTTTTTGTTGTCGGTGCGTAGCACCAATACTCTGTTTATGTTTGTCCTTACTGGCCTTGTTCTGGGCCTTTAGACTCTTTCTTTTAGCCTGGTGGCTTTTCTGGATGTTGAACTAAATTTTATGTTGGACGATGCTGAGATTTGGGATTTTATTTCCGTTTCTCCTTGTGTTATTATTGTTGTTCCGTTTGCACTTACAGGGACCTGCATATGACTTATTGACGCTTATCTGGCGTGTGGCTTCACAGCTCCACGTCTGTGCGGACCTTCTCACGTCTCGCCTCCATTGCTTTGGGAAGCGGGGCGTGACAGGTTTTGTTGGTGGCCCATGCAGGTCCCTCTTCTGTAACTGTGAATATCGGAATAACGATAATAATATTAGAATGTCCAATGAACTAAGTTCGACATCCGAGTCATTAAGCTTTGAGTCTAATTTTGGTCCGTTTCTATGGCGCTAGATGGCTAGAAGACGTCAGATCCGAGCTGGTGGTGGATCTACTCGGAAGGCTTGCTATTTCTGCGGTAAGACTGGGCACGTCAAGGAGCAGTGCTGAAGATTTCTAGGTCAGTGTTTGGTTTGTGGTGGTGCTGCTCATTCGGCGAAGGATTGTCGACATGCAAATCAACTGCGGAAGGCATCGGATAGAGTTCTGCAGTAGCAAGCACCGGAATCTGGGCCGAGTCGGAAGGTGTGCCATCATTGTGGTAAGATTGGTCATAAGAAGGAACAGTGCAGGCGGAAGCTGGGCCAGTGCTTGATTTGTGGCGCCGCAGCGCATACCTTAAAGGACTGTCTGAGAGCTAGGCATCTGGGGAAAGCGCCAGTCGGAGCTCAACTACGAAAAGCACCCATAGCTGTTAGACGTGGGGCAGCCCTTGTTCCACAGAAGCAGGCTTTTCGACAGGCTTTTCCGCTGAGGAGGCAGGCTTCCCTGATGACTGTAGTTGAGGCTGAGACTGTGGACGAAGTTATTGCGGGTAACCCTCAGCCTAGTTGCCTTCTTCCCTTAGACAGTCTTGTTTGTTAGAATATGTTAGGTTGCTTGAATATGTTATGTTTGCTAAAATAGGGTTTGATTGCTAGGCTGGTTGTTAGGTGTGATTTGGGTTTGCACATTTCTGGCACGAGTCCTCTTGGCTTTGGTGCATCAATGTGCATTATATTCTGGAGCTTCGTGTAGAAGCAATTCTTGATGACTACCCCCCCTTCTTAAATATTTAATTCCTCCCTATTCGATCGAGTTAAAATCCTTTTGTAGATTTTGAAGTCTATTGGTTGAAATTTTTAATCTCGTAGCTTTTGCTAACCAATATTTCTCGTATTTTGGTTTTAAAACTTTACTAAAATTTTGATTACTTTAGAATATCTTCCAAGGTAAATAGAACTTCAATTATTTTTTTATATATCAGTCCTCGGTTCATTGTACTCGTACTTTAAGATCTTGTATAAATCAGTTGTTTGGCAAATCCGGGTCCCTCTAAAAAGTATTTTAAATGTTATTTATTTGGAATTTCTCTTCAGTTTTAAAACTTGGAAGCATTTAGCATGGGCCTAAATTTTCACACTATAGTTGATCGGATTTCATTCTTTGAATTTCGAAATTTTGCCGAAATATTATATTAAGCTACTGCCGTATAATATTTTCGAACCTCTCCGTTGCAAATCTTGAATTTTCTGAAAGTATCTTTTCGATTTCCTTTTCCTAAGTTTAAATTCGTTCGAAATTTTAATATTTATATATTTATACTTCATGCTCCTTCGTTGACTTAAGGATCTGTAAAACTTTTGTCGAAATTTGGAATACTAACCCATTGTATTCTGCCAGCCTATACCTTCCGTACCCATGAAAACACCTTGTCCCTTCTAATATAAATTTATTCTGAACCGTACCTTTATTTTGCCCAATTCGATTTGTAATTTTCCCTTTCTTATTTATGCCATACAAATGACTCATCGTGTTTCCTTTAATATACTTTTCGAATCACATATAATTTCAGCTTCCAACAAGCCTAAGTTGTGCTCATCGTTTCCCCTATTTCAGATTATTGTGGAATTACTATTTCGAAACCCTTTTCTGATCTGGACCTTCCATAATTTGGTTTAAAGCTTATTACGAATTTTGATAAACCTACTACTAAGTTTTCCGTTCACCATACATGCTTTTAGAATAATTTCTAAACTAAATTGAATTTCAATTATTTTTATATATCCGTACTAGGCTCGTTAGCTCGTATGTTAAGAGCTTTGTGTAAAACGATTTCTTTTCGGTAAAACCTGGTTACTCTAAAAGTAGTTTCAATATTGATTTTTAAGTTTTTCCTGGCTTAAAGACTTTGAAAGTATTTAACACGAGTTTAAAATTCTTTAATTAATTTAATTTCATTTCAAAACTTTTGCCAACATTATTAAATCACCGCCGTATAACGTTTTCTAAAACTACGTACTTAATATTCGTGTGAATGATTTACTTTTTAAAAATAGCTTTCGATAAGCCAATAAACCATTTTCTCTTACTATGTGTATTTCACTTAAACTCGTTTCGAACAACTTGTTTTATCGATCTCCAAATATTTTTATACAGATGAGGACTCCAACATTTGAAGTACGACAGTTTCAATTTCCCCGTATTTTAGCTTATGCTATTTACCCTATTTCCTTTTCTGTATCCTATAAAAGTATCACTACATCTCCCTTTCCTCTACCTAAGCTTTCACAAGTAGATCGCTGTTTCACCTAACCAAGCCGTCTCCTTGTATTCGTCCTATCTGAACTCATGCTTATCGATCCTTCCCTCGTCACGCTTTCGACCTAGGTTTTCCTCTATTGCTTATGCTTTAGTGCCCGTCTATGTCTGTGTCAACCCTAATTTGTTAAGTAGGCCTTGGACCTTTGTGATGCTGTCGTGGTGCTTTTACCTAAGTTGTGTATGTGGGCTTGAATGAGTGTACTCCCCTGTAGAAAAAAATGATTGCCTATTGTGTGATATATACCTACTCAGAGTTATTCATGATGTTATGAATCTGTATGTGTGTTAGTATTTATAGATATGTGTGAGGATAGCTATTCCACTATAGGAACGTTTGAGTATATGAATCAGTGTTGGATTATTTAATGAGACGTATGTAGTCTGATGTGTGCCACGCTGGCGGTGATGCCCGTGCGGCAGGGGGTTTAGATATTTGTAACCGCAAGCGCACGATGTTGTAGTGTGGCTTGGGGGTCGAACACAGGGAGGCTAGGATGTGCTTGTGTCAAGGAGGACCAAAATCACCCCGTGGGCGAGCTAGCCCGAATCGGTTGATGGGTTGTCACGAGAAAAGAATGCAAGGTATGAACAATAAGAAAATAAACCCGGGACTTTGGTTTCCACTCCAACGAACAACTCTCCCCGATACGGCCTACGGGCAGGAGAGCGATCGGGATTAGGGTCTAATGGTGAGACGTTGCCTCTGAAAGTGGTACCGGCATCCCATGGGCCCAATATTCCGGTCGGTGCCCAGGATGATACACCGGACTTCCCAGATTCGATCAGTGGGCACTCCCGTGTCCATTAACACTGATCGATTCCGGGAGCACTAAGCTCGCAACGATAACTCCCAACGTCTCATCCTACCGCTCCCGCGCGCTAGGATTCGGCGTCTACGCTAAGGGCGTGAGCTATGGCTAGGGAGTCAACCGCCAAGTTTATTCCCCCTTGGCCCGACGGTCAAAGGCGGTCTTTTTCCCGCCGATGACAATGAAACACCACGCGTAACCGTTAGATTCCTAATCCCTATCGATTTCCTAACCCTATGGACGCTTCGGGAAGAGCCCCCGAAGGGGTTTCCGCCAAAATCCCAGATTTGGGAACTACTCACAAATATTCATTAAAAAGCGATCTAAACGAAAATGAACCGTTGAAATCATAATCAGACGATTGGAATGCGAAGGAAATAGAGCAATTAAGATAATACTAAAGTTTATGAAAGATCTGAAAACTTACAATAAAAGAGTAATTACAGCCGTCACAAATAGGAGAAAACAGTAAAAACTAGCAGCTCCCCGTTTCTGGAACCCTAGGGGTTCTATTTATAGGATCTCGTATCACCCGATCAGTTGACAAGTCAACCGATCGGGTGATCCGTTACAGATAATAAACAGAAAACGGCGAACTTTCACCCGGTCATATGAACCGGTCGGTTGAGTTCTTGGAGTGACCGGTTGGATCTTGGCGCCATCGGGTGAAGGGATCGGTTGGGTGTCCGTGTCTTCGGCTCCTCAGCATCAGCTACAGATGAACTGATCGGGTGAGAGTCACCCGATCGGTTGGAATTTGGCTTGAGAAGATAGAGAGTTGGCCCCCGTTGAACCGGCCTGTGAACCGGTCGGGTGACTTTCACTTGAGCTCTGGCTGAGATCGGGTGGTGCACGCGTGCATCACCCGATCGGTTGGAGATGACCAACCGACCGGGTGAGGGGCTGAAAGATGTATTCTTCATCGTTTGACCCCATGGATCATGCGTGACTCCTCCCGTTGCTCCGGAGACTTGAGATATCGTCGTTAAACGTCCCCTACGCGGGCAATCTCCTGCAAACATGGAGAAACAAATAAAAGTGAAAGAAAACGAGAAAATACGAGAAAACGAATAAAAGACGGCGGAAAAATACGGAGAAACACAAAAGAAAACGTGCGTGAATATATGAAATATATACGCACGTCAAAATCCCCCAAGCTGAACTCTTCCTCGTCCTCGAGGAAGACGAGTGAGAGTAGGAGCTCGGAGGGGAAAAATAGAGAGAAAGAGAGAGAAAGAAAACTTTATATCCTAGATCGTCCATCAGAGCCAACAAAAATCAAAAACGACACACCAAGCAAGCAAACGTCAAATCACATCACTAAACCTAGGAAAACTAGTCCAAATAAGTGTCGTGGGCCCACGCGGTGAAGCGCGTGTGAGTGCGGTCGTGTGCTAGCAAATGGTGTCGCTTTCTACAATGTGCTATGAGCTCATATACACAAATCCAAGAAATGACCCAAATACCGATTCGAATTTGAAATTGCGGTGAATATTAGTTCAAGCACGCACGAGATGAGTATAAGAATAGAAGCATATCATGCATCGGGGATTCCACAACTAGGGTTAAGGAAATCACGCCACTATAGCCTAGATACTAGCTAAAAAGTTCCTAAGCCAAGTGTTTTCGAAAACGATGGGGGTTGAGATGATGTGGAGTAGAACACTCGGTGCAAATTCTCGCCTTCCCTTTATTCTCGGTAGATAGGAAAAGTATTCACATTTGAAATTTTTTTGGGTTTTGGGTATTTGTATTTTTTTAGCTTTTTGGCTATACAAAATTTTTCTTTTCTTTTCTTTTTGGGTTTTTCTTTTCTTTTCTCTTTTTTTGGATTTTTGGTTCTTTGGCTATACACATGTGTACTCTCCCAAGTGGGAGAATGGTACACGACGAGGGGATTTGCACCAAGTAAAACAAAAAAGAAGTCGAAATCTAAACACTCGGGCAAAGGAAACTATTCTCGCTAAATAGAGCATAGGCTAAATGGGTTGTCCTAGTCCTTAATTGTGGAATCCCGACACATGATGAAGTACCCGATATATATATATATATAGCATGCAGAAGCAGACAGGGGAAATAAATACCGCATATTCAAATCGAAGCATGATAATCTAGGGGTCATTCCTGGACAGGTATATAAAGTAAAATCACAAAGTAGAAGCACACCAAATAGCTAGGCACGACGCACGACTCACAAAAAGCTAAGTGGACCCGCGATGCATGAATATGCAAGAGAACTCGAAATCCTAGGGTCAGTGAGTGTGATAATCGATGCCATGCTAGGTGTGTATGATTTTGTGGCGATTCATCATAGGGTTCATCTCTAGGAGAAAGAGATAAAAAGAAGAGAAGAGAAAAAAAGGAAAAAAGATAAAAAAACACGATGAAAACGACACAAAAACGAAAAAGAAAGACTCAAATGGCGCACATAGTGCGACTCCCCCAAGCTGAAGCTTGCATTGCCCTCAATGCAATATGAGTGAGTACGGGAGGGCAATGAAGGGGGGGGGGGAATACACACCGATACAAAAAGAAATAAAAACGAGAAAAACACAGAGATGAAACTGAAAATAAAGAAAAATCAAAATCAAATCACATGACACGAAAATAGAAATAAAACCACACGACACGACACATGAAAACATGCACACAAAAGTCGATTTCCCCCAAGCTGAACATGATGATGCTAGCAAAATGATATGACCAATGTGATGCAGAAATATGCGAGGGGAAAATCGGAAAAGAGAGAAATCAGAATGCAGGAGAGGGTGAATCCTCGCCCTCCTCGGAAGAGGGTGGGACTGGGTGGTCGGGGGAGGCTGGGGGTGTGCGGAGAAGTGGGGAAAGAGGTGGAGGGATAGGTGCAGCGGTGGTGTGAACGATGGGAGGAGTGTTGGTGGAGGTGGGTGGTGGTGGTAGGACGACGAACAAGGCGGTGGTGAAAGGAATAGAGATGGGGGAAGAAGATGTGGTGGCGACGGTAGTGGGTGGTGGTGGGAGAGATTTGGAGCGCACCGGCAATGTCTTCCGACGCACATACGAAGTGATGGAGGAGGAGGGAGGAGGTAGCGTGGGTGCGATGGAAGTGGTCGGGAGGGGGGAGTGGATACCGGGATGGGAATAGATGAGGGAGGAGAAGAATGTGGTGAGGGAGGTGATGGATGTGGGGATGTGTGGGAGGGTGGAGGAGAAGATCGTCGAGGTGGTGAAGGTGGAGGAGAAGATCGTCGAGGTGGTGTAGGTGGAGGTGGACCGTGGATGTGAGTGAGAAGGCGAAGAATGGCGGCCACGGTCCTCTCAAGTGCGAGGAAACGTGGGTGAGTGAGAAAAGAGGACGGTGATGGGTCCGAGGAGGTAGAGGACATGGCGAGATCACGGAGGGCAGCGACCTCCCTTTCAAGACCAAGGCGGGCGGAGACCTAGCGGCGACCAAAAGATGTGGACTGACGTGAGGCAGAAGTGGTGCCGACGGGTAAGGTGGAAGTGGTGTCGGCGGCAGTGGTCATGCCGGCACAGGAGACGAGGCCAGAAATGGCCGCTAAGAGGTGCTTAGACGTGATGGGCCCCAGAACAGAAACAGGACGACTCGGGCCAGCCCCTATATCTCCCCGAGACGCAGGGATATCCTGCTCGCCTAAGTGGGCGGCAGGGGACGGTGGTCTGCGTGCGTCCGCGGGAAGGAAAGGAAGGTTCAACCCCGCTAGGAAGTTCGGATCGGGTGGGAAGGTCCAATCTCCCACAAGAGCTATGGTCAGGCGAGCGGGGTTGGGGAGAATGGTGTAAGGGGCTGGGGGGTGGCCATAATTGAAGATGAAGCGGCCATCGGAGTGGGGTCTAATCATGTGAATGTGCCGCAGGACATCAATATCTAGCTGTGAGGGTCCTGCGGCAGCGGGAAGATTATTGGGGATAGGAATATTAAATTGGGCGTAAGAACAAATGATAGTAATGATGCCCCCACAACAAAACTTCCCCTTACCGGCCCGGCTGATCTCGAGGAGCTTGTAAACAAGCCAATCGCCGCCATGGATGGGGACGGTAGGGGCCCTGAAGCTAATCCCATCATCGTCTCGGACAAAAGGGAAAGTCATGGCCCAGAGGATAAAAAGGTCAGGAATAGTCACGGTGCCGGACTCGTCCCTGGGAAAAATGCAGATGATATGATCCTGTGGGCCAAACGAAACACGGGATGAATGATGGAGGAGGCCTTGGCCCTTCCTCGGGGATAGTTATGGAGCAGTGTGAGGCGGAACCAGAATTGATCGACGTTAAACTCGGGCGTGTACCCGTAGTGTCGGATGGAGTCATCCCCAAGATTGGGGAAACCAAATATATCGTTAATGGTATTCAGATTTATTGTGACACTCCTGTTACGCACCCGGAATTTTATGATCGACCCGGACTCCCAAACAAGTGTAGAGAGAAATTCGAGGGTGAGTGCCGGGTAGGATACGGCAGGTGCATTAAGAAAGGCCAACCAACCTAAGTTAGCGAAAAGAGATTCGACTTCGGTGTAGACACCGAGATCGATCAGCGACTGTGTATGCGGGAACTTAGTTGATAGATGCCCCTGAGCATCGAGCCTACGATAAAAATCCTTGTGTTCCTGGTTCCTAAAGATATACCCATGCGGGCCCAACATTGGGTCCACAGGGGGGATAACAGGCGGGGGAGGGCCTAATGTCAGTGCCCGTGTGCGGGAAGGGGGACGTGTTTGTTTTCGTCTCTTTCGAGACGGTTCCTCCTCCCGCAAAATCTCCTTCCCCTTGTCTTTATCCTTAGCCATGCGTAAGTGTGCGTGTATGAATGAGTGCAAAAAACAATGAATGCACACTAACACAAGCAAAACGAGCAAGCACAATTTATAGGGCAAAAATAGAAATATGAGCGTATGAGCAAGTGTACCCAAGCGAAGTGGCGAAGCGGCGAAGCTTGCTCGTAAATGTCCCTACGCCGTGCAATGAGAGTAACGTGGATCCGCGGCGACCTCTTTCAGCAAGAATTTTCGAAATGGGCGTTGTTTAGGGGGGATTAGGTCAGAAACTCGAAATGAAAGGAGAGAGGGAGTGTAAATGATGGAGAGATTGATGGAGGAGGTGCGGAGAGGGAGTATTGGAGGAGTGGAGGACGTCGGGGAATGAATCGGGCTGTTGGGGAGGAGAGGCAGGCGAAACGATGGCGGAAATGGCGATCGGGTGAGGGTGAATGCGAACGGGTGGTCGGGGGGTTTTATAGGGTTTTAAGTCGAACCGATCGGGTGACTTGTCACCCGATCGGTTGACGGTTAGGTCAAAAATTCTTGCCGAAGAAGTGCTACAGGCGAACCGGTCGGTTGACTTGTCAACCGATCGGTTGGCCGCTCCACTCATTTTCCCGAGAATTGGGGGTCGCTCACCCGGTCGCTTCAACCGATCGGTTGATGTTTCCCAAAAATTTCCCGAGAATTCTCCCCAGATCACCCGGTCTGTCACCCGGTCTCTCCATTCTTCAACCGATCGATTCATTCTGGGACAGTTGCTGCTTGTATCTGATACATCCCAACCGATCGGTTGAGTTATCAACCGATCGGTTGGGGCTTTTTTCCTGCAAAAACCAACAGATTTATCTAAGTCCCTGAACGGATGTTCCTGGGGCTGATTTTATTTATAAAAATAGATAAAATAAAGTCAGAAATAACACTAAAAAGGGGGCAAAAGTTTGGAGCATGGGTTGCCTCCCATGAAGCGCACTTGTTTAACGTCATTGGCTCGACGCGCGCAAGTGATGTTCACGGTGGTTGATACGGGTGATGCCCGAAGTTCGGCATCTCTTCTTCATCGGAGCTTATGGCCTTTGGAATAGTCAGCGGCTGGAGAAAGATTTGCTCGACTACCCTCTCCTTGTTTTTGGGATCCGGGGGCTTCTCTTTCGCATTGGCGTTCATCGCCATCTTCTTAAGGATCCGGACCTCGTCTTTGGTGAGGTCCATGGGTTCTTTCCCCGATTTCCTCGCAGGAGGAGCCTTGGGGAATCCTGGAGGGGTCGTACATGCTGCACTTGCTTTCCCATCAGCATCATTGTTCTTGGGGCCGTCTTGGTCTTCTGAATCCCCCAAGTTATCGGGGGGATTTCTCAAGAGAATCTCCCAGGAGCTCTCTTCAGCAACTTTATCTTCTTCCACCTCCAGCAAATTACACCGAGGGTCATCTGGGGGATCGGGGTACTTCATGGACAACCCCAGATCAAATTCAACCTTTTCTCCGCTGACGTTTAGCAAAAGTTTTCCATTCTTCACATCAATCAAAACGCCAGCAGTGGCCATGAAAGGCCGTCCCAGGATGATGGGGGTGTGTGCGTCTTCAGGCATGTCCATGACAACGAAGTCCACTGGCACATGCACCCCTTTTACATTGACGGGGAGGTCATCCACAATCCCCACCGGATATTTGACCGACCGGTCAGCAAGTTGTAGGGTCATACCGGTGGGCTCCAGATCACCCATTCCTATCCTCTTATACATCGATAAGGGCATCAAACTGACACTCGCTCCGAGATCGACGAGTGCACGATGAATCTTTACTGCCCCGATCATGCAAGGGATTGAGAAGCTCCCCAGGTCTTTAAGTTTCGGTGGATTTGCCCTCTGGATGAGAACGCTACACTCCGCCGTCAACACTACTTTCTCCTTTCTAGACCCTCTAGTCACCAAATCCTTCAGGAATTTCGCATAGGAGGGGATTGTTTCGATTGCTTCCAGGAAGGGGATTTGCAAGCTCAGGTCCTTGACCATGGCGAAGAACTTGCCATATTTCTCATCGATTTTGGCCTGAGCTAACCGTTGTGGAAAAGGCACAACGGGTTTGAACACTTTCGGGCTCCCTTCCTCGTTCTTCTTCTTCTCTTCTTCAGAGACTCCCTTCGGAGTCGTAGGATTTGATGACGAAGCACCGGCGTCGTTTGATTTTTCGATCGATCGCTCGACGACCAACGGTGCTTCTGGTCTGTTAGGGGGCACTCTAGTAGGGATTTGTGTCCCGCTTCTCAGAACGATAGC
Organism: Scilla litardierei; assembly: GCA_030789695.1. Classification (NCBI taxonomy): domain Eukaryota; kingdom Viridiplantae; phylum Streptophyta; class Magnoliopsida; order Asparagales; family Asparagaceae; genus Scilla; species Scilla litardierei. The sequence goes on from CM061142.1 coordinate 383,789,513, forward strand.
GGACACATTTGCGTGCTCGTGCACGAGTGCTGACGTTTGGGTTGCTCCCCTCGGGTTTACCTCAGGTTGTGGTGGCAATTGGTTTTGTGACCTTGAAAGGTTCGCCACTTGTAACCCCAGCTGGGTTACTTGGTCCGTGAGGGCCCGCTGACCCATTTCCAGCTTTTGATTGATCTTCTCCTGGTTGGTTATATATTGAGTCAAGAGAGACTCAACCGGAGAGACGGCCCTCTGTTGGCCATACTGCTGCTGCTGCTGGATTGGCTGCTGATTCCTGGGGGCGTAATATTGTTGCTGAGGCTGCTGCTGATATTGTTGCTACTGAAACTGACTCTGCTATGGCCTAGTCGGCTGATATGTTTGTTGCTGCGGCTGCTGAGGCGGCGAGGGCTGGAATGGTGCCTGGTAACCAAAGTTAGGGTGGTTCCGGTTGTTTGGAGAGTAGGCCGGGTTGGAATTGGTTCTTGGTGGATACGAAGAATTTCCCGTGGGGTTGTAAAATAGTGCGCTCGCCTGATCCAACGATGGTGAGACGTCACCACCGTCAAATTCCCCAAAAATTTCGGATTCTACCGCTGCAATCTGTTGTGCACCGGCCCCACCGGCTCCTACCATTAGTGCGAAGATCTGGGTCGAAAGCAAGTCGAACTTGCTTGAAAGTTTGTCGACGTCCTCGACTCTGTGTATACCCCCAGACCTGGGTGTGGCTCTCTCGTCACACCACCGCTCATTGTTGGATGCCATATTTTCCAGAATATGTCCGGCATCTTCCTCGCTCTTTGACATGAAGGAACCCCCAGCCGCGGTGTCCATAGAAGATTTCAGGTCATCCCTCAGCCCATTGTAGAACAGATTAATAATCTGCCACTTCGGAAGCTCATGGTGAGGGCATCTTCTTTGCATCTCCTTGTATCTCGTCCAAGCTTCATGCAAGGACTCGTGGCTGGCCTGGGAGAAGGAGGAGATCTCACTCCTCAACTTCATGGTCTTCCCCGGAGGAAAGAACTTCGTCAGAAAAGCGTTGGAGAGCTTCTCCCAGGTATTGAAAGTGTTGGGGTCCTTCCCCCAAGCCATTGCTTGGCTTTGTCTCGCAATGAGAAGGGGAACAGCTTCAGACGGATCGCCTCAGTCGTGACACCATTAATCCGGAAGGTGTCACATTTCTCCAAGAAGGAGTCCAGATGCTCGATCGGGCTCTCCATGGGTGCACCCGAAAACTGATCCTGCTGGATCCATGTCACCAAAGACGGCTTTAGCTCGAAGCTTTGGGCCGTAATAGCTGGAGGACGGATGGCGGAGGTGGACTCGATAGATGGCATCGAGTACTCCAACAGGGACTTGCGAGGCGGGGTGTTCTCCTCCATGGCTTCAGGATCCTCTCTTCTTCGCTTCTAGGCGGCCAAACGCCTAAGGGTGGCGTTAATCTCTGGATCAACGGGGATCAAGTCATCGAGACTTCTTGAACTCCTGCGCATGAAAAACAACAAACACCCGTGAAGCGACAAGTGGGAAAGAAACAGATAAGATAAGAAATAAAAAGAAGAAAATAAAAAGGAAAAAAAAGAATGCGAAAATTATCGCGAGGTAGGGATAAGAGCTAGACACTAGGGTTCAAGAGATCCTAAAATAACAATCACGTTGCCTCCCCGGCAACGGCACCATAAACTTGACGTGTGCCACGCTGGCGGTGATGCCCGCGTGGCAGGGGGTTTAGATATTTGTAACCATAAGCACACGGTGTTGTAGTGTGGCTTGGGGGTCGAACACAGGGAGGCTAGGATGTGCTTGTGTCAAGGAGGAACAAAATCACCCCGTGGGCGAGCTAGCCCGAATCGGTTGATGGGTTGTCACGAGAAAAGAATGCAAGGTATGAACAATAAGAAAATAAACCCGGGACTTTGGTTTCCACTCCAACGAACGACTCTCCCCGATACGGCCTACGGGCAGGAGAGCGATCGGGATTAGGGTCTAATGGTGAGACGTTGCCTCTGAAAGTGGTACCGGCATCCCATGGGCCCGATATTCCGGTCGGTGCCCAGGATGATACACCGGACTTCCCGGATTCGATCAGTGGGCACTCCCGTGTCCATTAACACTGATCGATTCCGGGAGCACTAAGCTCGCAACGATAACTCCCAATGTCTCATCCTGCCGCTCCCGCGCGCTAGGATTCGGCGTCTACGCTAAGGGCGTGAGCTATGGCTAGGGAGTCAACCGCCAAGTTTATTCCCCCTTGGCCCGACGGTCAAAGGCGGTCTTTTTCCCGTCAATGACAATGAAACACCCTGCGTAACCGTTAAATTCCTAATCCCTATCGATATCCTAACCCTATGGACGCTTCGGGAAGAGCCCCTGAAGGGGTTTCCGCCAAAATCCCAGATTTGGGAACTACTCACAAATATTCATTAAAAACGATCTAAACGAAAATGAACCGTTGAAATCATAATCAGACGATTGGAATGCGAAGGAAATAGAGCAATTAAGATAATACTAAAGTTTATGAAAGATCTGAAAACTTACAATAAAAGAGTAATTACAGCCGTCACAAATAGGAGAAAACAGTAAAAACTAGCAGCTCCCTGTTTCAGGAACCCTAGGGGTTCTATTTATAGGATCTCGTATCACCCGATCGGTTGACAAGTCAACCGATCGGGTGATCCGTTACAGATAATAAACAGAAAACGACGAACTTTCACCCGGTCATATGAACCGGTCGGTTGAGTTCTTGGAGTGACCGGTTGGATCTTGGCGCCATCGGGTGAAGGGATCGGTTGGGTGTCCGTGTCTTCGGCTCCTCAGCATCAGCTACAGATGAACCGATCGGGTGAGAGTCACCCGATCGGTTGGAATTTGGCTTGAGAAGACAGAGAGTTGGCCCCCGTTGAACCGGCCTATGAACCGGTCGGGTGACTTTCACTTGAGCTCAAGCTGAGATCGGGTGGTGCACGCGTGCATCACCCGATCGGTTGGAGATGACCAACCGACCGGGTGAGGGGCTGAAAGATGTATTCTTCGTCGTTTAACCCCCTGGATCACGCGTGACTCCTCCCGTTGCTCCGGGGACTTGAGATATCGTCGTTAAACGTCCCCTACGCGGGCAATCTCCTGCAAACATGGAGAAACAAAGAAAAGTGAAAGAAAACGAGAAAATACGAGAAAACGAATAAAAGACGGCGGAAAAATACGGAGAAACACAAAAGAAAACGTGCGTGAATATATGAAATATATACGCACGTCATAGTCGGAGATGCTTATAATGCTTGAAATAATATGTTGGTAAAGCTATGTGTTTGATGGGAGAAATAATAATAGGTGTACGTATAGTTAAGCGAGTAGGCCTATTATATGACCTGTGTGCTTGTACGTGTGAGTATGTGCTCGTACGTAGATACATATTGTGCTTGGACGTAAGTAGTTATGGATTGTTGCATGAATTATAGGTAATATACATATGGTAATGGGATTATAATTTTGATTGGTATTGCTTGCTTTTACGGGGTGTCGTATGCGTGTATACCATGAGGTATACACGACTATTGCATACCGTAACTATGTATGTGTAGATGTATTGGTGTACTAATTATAAGTAGTAGGATATGGTGTGAATATATGAGTTACATGTGCGTGACTATACGGTGAATGCATGTATTAGGAAGGGTATTATAGTTATACGTGTGCTGAGGTCTGTACTATTATTATGGTATGTAAAGTGATTTAATTATGTGAGCGTGACCTGTCTAAATATAGTGATTGATATTTTAGTGTGTATGCGGTTATGTTGGTAGATGTAAATGTATTAGAGTGTGGTATTGGAATAAGTATAGATACCGTGTTACGTACATAGATATATGTTTTGGGTCTCACTCAAGCTTGAGTGGGTATACTCTAAGAGTATTGCTATGTATGTCTGTAGTTTGCATATAGCGATGTTTGATACATGTATAGGGGTAGGAGTGTTTGTGGCTGGTCGTGTTACGCACATGATTGTGGGTCGCTATACCAGTATATAGTTATATGTGTGTTGGTCTTGTGGAATAGTTATTTACTAAGGACTTGCCTGTGTGAACGTATGTGTGCTAGCTAACCAGGTGTGTGGTTGTGCTAAGTATACAGTGGTGTGATTGGTATATATGAATAAAATATTAGCGTGTGTGGGTGTGCACCACGCACGGGTAAGTATGTGCTTAGTTATAAGTTTTGGTGACCATAATATGTGTAGCGTGTCGTGGGTATAATTATAGGGCCGTATGTGATGCGAAGTTATAGTGAAATATTTGCATGTATTGGAATAACTAAGAATTGTGAAATTATAGTAGCGGTAAGTGTATCTTAGATATGATAACATGATTGAATATTGAGTGGTGTGGTTACTTGTAGTGATATGTTGACATTGGATGTAAACTAGGAAATATTAGGGAGTAATATGCCCATGGTTGCTTGATGCATATGTAGCTAGCTATGCGTAGAGCGATGGTTGTAATTGCTAGTATGAGACTAATATTATCTATAAGTGAATAGCTGAACTATTGTTTGTGCTAGGTAAGCAGTAGCAATATAGGGGATGTATATATATGATTGAGATGCATGTATGAGTATGAATGGCTATGATAGGTATAAGAGCATGAGGTGCGTGGATGATACATGCTAGTAGTGTTAATGTTGGATTACCTAGTGCGAATATAAGCACTTGTAATGACTTTGCCTGATTGAATGTGATATGATTGGGGTAGTTACTAGAGCGACTAGATATGTTAGAAAGTCTGAGGACGGACTTTATTCTAAGTTGGGGAGGATGTAACGACTGGTTTTCAAGTATTTGGATTATCTATATTATATATATATGTTTTGGTGGATTTTCTCCTTATGCGTGGTTTTCATCTCCGTAGCTTCGTTTTCGTTCGTTTCGTCGTGATTTTCTAGCTTCTTCCTTAAATCGTTGATCTTGGAGTAAGTCACTCATGACGAACTTCAAGTCGCTCATATCTTAGAGATAGGTTGATCCTAGAAGCCATAGGAATCTTCCTGAAGCTTCGTGCTTCAATTCGGCACTTTTCGTGCACCTTAGTTGGTTCGAGAAGGGGGACCAACCGACTAGATTGAGATCTAGTCGGTCAGGAACTCTACTGGAACCGACTAGTTCATTGAATCAATTGTACAGGAGTTACTGTTTACTCTTAGTCGGTCTAAGATCAACTACCGACCGACTAGATGTGAAACTAGTCGGTCAGAACTTGCTCTCAGACCGACTAGTTCCTTTGATAAATTTCACCTAAGTTACTGTTTATCGTTAGTCGGTCTAAGAACGTCTTTCGACCGACTAGGTAGCAAACTAGTCGGTCAGCCATTGTTCTTTAACCGACTAATTCATTGACCAGTTTGTCGACCTGAGTTACTGTTTGCTTTTAGTCGGTCACAGTTGGTCTACCGACCGACTAGTTCTCGAACTAGTCGGTCAACAACTCTTCTTTGACCGACTAACTGTTGTCGTAAACCTAGGGTTTGCCCAGCTGCCGACTTTTCCTATTTAAACCCCCAATCGTTTTTCTTTCTTCTTTCATTTCTCCTGAGCCTCCTTCTTCCTCAAATCATCATCCATCTTCCCTAGCCTTCCTTCTTCCTCAAGAGCCCCTCCCCCTCTCCATTTGGGCCGGCCATCACCTCTAGGCCGCCGGAAAACCCCCCAAAAACCCCCCAATATCCCATTTCTCCAGATTTTCTCCCCATTTCTAGATCTGATCCGTAGTTCTTTGGATCGTTCTTCCATCGCCGTGCTTGCTCGGCATCGATCTTCTACTTCTATCACGGTAGGGTTCGATCCTTTGATATTCTCATAACCCTCTTTGTGATTTTATTGAAACCCTAATAATAAACTAGGTTGGATGTTGTTCTAATGTTGTTTTGCCATGGCAGTGATCTCAACCCTGTAGCTAACATTTTGTGACGTGCCTCGTTGATCGTCATCCTCGGTGCTAGGCAAGTGAAACTTGCCACTTAGGGTTTTAGGCCATGCCTTAGGCCATGCCTTAGGCCATTTGCTTGTTGTAGTGTAAAAGAGACTAGACAGTGAAATGATAGCTGCCTAGACGCCTATTTGATCTAGTTTGATAACGAAACTAGATCCGTTACCTCAATTAATCTAGCTTGACAACGAAGCTAGATCCAACCCTTTAACTTGTTGTTCATGCATATTAAACTGCCATGTTTAAATTCCTTACCTGTACGCCTTACTACATGCCACGCCATGTCATCCATGCATTGAATGTTGCATCGTAGCACACGCTACAAATCCTAATACAAGTCCATGTTTCCGTGTTACCGGCTAGGCACCCGTTATGCGGGCATAACCCTACGCCATACTTGTTAAATACACTTCCTGGCTCGTGATCCAGAAGCGAGCATTCCGTGTTCGGGGTAATGCCCTGGCTCGATATACGTGTTAAGCACATTTCTTGGCTCGTGATCTAGAAGCGAGCATTCCGTGTTCGGGGTAATGCCCTGGATCGACACATGTGGAGGGGTAGAGATAAACGGTCACTTGAGCTTAGGAGTTGGCCCGATCAGCCACTCTAGCCAAAGGCGGAATCTCTGTGCACGACGTGTTTACTTGACGTGATTTACTTGACTTGTACTTGTCCGTGTTTATACTTGTAAAACTTGTCATCCATGCCATACTTGTTACTTGCACCCTACCTTGTTTGTCACTTCCATTTTATACTTGCCATGCTGAGCATCATACTATAACTGCTAGGTTGTTAGTTTACCTTCCTTTCAGTTTCCTTGCCCAAGTCTTTTAGACTTGCTGACATGTGCCCCTTTACTCTTTTGGGTGACACATGTTAGATCCCGAGCCTGAGAGTGCTGCGGAGGACGTGGTGTTCGCTGACGCTGAGTCAGAGCCTGCGTTCGTTGAGGAGTACGAGGACACAGGCGATCAGTCTTAGAGGCTGCTTGTGTTCTTCGTTTTAGACTGTTTTTGTTGTCGGTGCGTAGCACCAATACTCTGTTTATGTTTGTCCTTGCTGGCCTTGTTCTGGGCCTTTAGACTCTTTCTTTTAGCCTGGTGGCTTTTCTGGATGTTGAACTAAATTTTATGTTGGACGATCCTGAGATTTGGGATTTTATTTCTGTTTCTCCTTATGTTATTATTGTTGTTCTGTTTGCACTTACAGGGACCTCCAGATGACTTATTGACGCTTATCAGGCGTGTGGCTTCACAGCTCCACGTCTGTGCGGACCTTCTCACGTCTCGCCTCCATTGCTTTGGGAAGCGGTCCATGACAGGCTGCCTCCTCGATCACTGAAGAAGGGGGGCCTTGCTCCAGCATCCCCCCTCATGACCGATCTCGGACGAAGGAGGGCTCTACTCTGGTAGCCCCCTCCCCATGTTTGATCTGATGAAGATGGGGGGCGCTGCTCCGGCCACCTCCCCCATGGCCGATCACCGAAGATGGAGGGCGCTGCTCCGGCCACCTCCCCCATAGCCGATCACCGAAGATGGGGGCGGCGCTGCTCGGGCCACCCCCTAGGCCGCGATCGGATGGGTTGAGGGGGGTTGTTTAGCTTCTTAAACAAACCATAACCCTAATTTAAGGGTTAGGGTTATGTTTAGGGGTATTTTTACACCCCCTCCAAGTGGTAATTGGGCAAACTATATAGCCCATTGGCCTGCAGCCCAATACTACAATATTAAAGTTTTTATTGGCTGTTTGGGCCTGAAGTCCACACATAAGCCCAATAGTTTTTAAAATACTTACAATCGGATTTATAATCATTTTTCAATATAAATTCTTGAAATTTAACAGAAACATCCATAAAATCCTGGAAAACTCTGTAAAAATAAGGAAAAATCAAAATGATTATTTTTGGCAGCATTGGGTTGATTTGTTCATGATTTTAATTATTTAGCTCATATTATGTTAATCTCTACATCATGCAAAGTATATAAAAATTGGATTAATTAAATTTTTTCCTTCACGTATTAATAATTACAAGGACACTGAGACCGCTCTGGCGTTAGTTACCTAACCTAACAGGTAATGACGTTTTTCCATGGTCCAAGTAAATTATTAAACGTAATTTTTATATAATATGCTTGCTATGCTGAATATACATCTTATGCATGTGTGTTTACGTGGTTGATTTTTATATTGCATGTAGCATATATAAACTGCGTGGATGTTGTAAATAATTCAGTCTTGTGGTTTGGATAGGCCATTTTGAGATACACATTTTTATATTCCTCGCTTTCTTTTTCTGTTTTGAGTGATATTGTAATGAGGTTATAATGTAAAATGCCAAAGACCGGATCTCAGCCAAATTGAAGACGGAGATGAAATCTGCATTATGCTGGGACCCAAAATGGGTTTCCAAGTTGTATTTTTCATTTCTTTTTGTATTTCATTTTTGGACTGTATTCGGACATTTTTGGGCATTTTGTTTTTCTAAGGGTATCTGGCAGATCCCCACATGACTTTTTATTTACTTTGCGTGAATTTATTTTTTACAAATATTAATTCAGGCTTATTTAATTGCATAAATAAATGGCAAAATTAGCGAGCATTGATTTTGATGTGCTGGATGCGACAGGAAAGAATTATTTGAGCTGGCGGGTGAACCTGACGTTCCACCTGCTCTCAATGGCTTTTATGAGTATGATTCTGGCTCCTACTACTGTGCCTGCAGCCCCAGCAGCTGCCTAGGCTACTTCAACCGCACCCCCTGTAGCGACGCAGTCATCTGTCTCTGATATAAATAAGGCGAAAGCCATAATCTACATTAGGAGCCACATAGATCGAACCTTAATTAAAAACTGAATATCTAACAGTAGAGGATCCACTTAAGTTATGGACGGCACTGGAGGCACGGTATAAACATCAGATTGATGTTATACTGCCCCGTGCAAGTTCTAAGTCGGAAACCTCCGACTTCAGGACTTCAATTCCGTGTCTGAGTATAACTCAGCACTCCATAATATCACCTCACGCCTGAAGCTGAGCGGTGAAGAAGTCTCGGACCAACGCATGTTGGAAAAGACATTAACTTCTTTCCATGAAAAGGATGCAATCCTCAAGCAATAGTACCGTGAAAGAAATTTCACGAAATTCTATGACTTACTCTCCTGCCTCCTAAGTGTAGAGGAATATGCCCTCGGATCATTTGTATTTGATGCAAATGATAATTTAAGCTTAGATATGGACTATTTTGCATTTGATGCAAAAGAGATTAAATGTGTCTTAAATTGTTTAAGACTATATTTAATTATATAAATGCGTTGAAAAGGTTACCTAGATGACGGGATCGTCCCGCTCTAAACGCAGGTTCAAACCGCGTCAAAAACGGAGTCCAAATGCACAAGTTATAGCCAAAACAAGTCAGCCCAAACTGTTGGGCTGAAACCTGCGAAAATGGAGGCCCACCAAGCCCGAATTTTCTGGTTAGGGTTTTTTGAAACCTGGGATTTTCTTGACGGCTACGTTTCTAAGAGAAGCATGACTTTTAGCTATCTTTGGACAATTGTTTGAAGGGTCAAACGGACTCGGATTGACGAGACGTTTTTTCCTACGCGTTCACCGTTGAACACCCTTCGAATTGATAGGTTGTATCAATCATGAAGCTCAAGCGGTGAGTGAGTTAAAATTCACGGAAGTTTGCACTTTGTGAAGTGCAAACTAACTTGATTTTGATTAACTCAAATTAATAGTCCCACATCGGATTTTGAGAAAGGGGAGTAGTCAGCCGCCTATATAAATAGGGGTCTGCTCTCCTCCTCAAAACTCGTCCCAAGCTCTAGATCTGAGCGGCTCTCGTAAATGTTGGAGCACGCTCGGATCTAAGCTTAAATAAATATTTCTCCTCTCCCTATAAATTTCTGCCTTACTCCTGCGGGCTCTAGCAAAGCCGCAAAGGAGTTCGGATTCTGGATCCGAAATCTAGGCGGAGGTTTCACTCGCGTGAAACTTTCTTCGGCGGTGGGTGGCTCGGCGACACGGGGATTGATCGCCTCGGGATGCGGAGCGGTTCGAGGAGCGGTTCGGGGAGCGGTTCAAGGAGCGGCTCGGCGTGAGACGGGAGCAGCTCGGAAGACGGCGCGGAACATCTCGCCTGCCCCAGGGCTGAGATTCCGGGTATGTGTCTAAGCTTTTCATTTAATTATTCGCAGTAGTTAGATCCCTCTTGGGGTGGTCAGATCCACCCCAAGTTGGCAGAGATCCTGGCTAATAGGGTCTGGTTCCTTAGGGTTGCATGTTAATTAGATTAACATAAAATTTTTTCCGCTGCATTTCTGTCTATGTTCCGTCCGACTAAGGACGGGACTAGAGTTTTTGTGCCCTAAGGGTCCCAGAAAACCCTTCATTGGCATCAGAGCTTGTTGAGCTTGAGTACGAGTTCTCGGGTTATCGGCGACACGGGGATTGATTGCCTCGGGATGCGGAGCGGTTCGAGGAGCGGTTCGGGGAGCGGTTCAAGGAGCGGCTCGGCGTGAGACGGGAGCAGCTCGGAAGACGGCGCGGAACATCTCGCCTGCCCCAGGGCTGAGATTCCGGGTATGTGTCTAAGCTTTTCATTTAATTATTCGCAGTAGTTAGATCCCTCTTGGGGTGGTCAGATCCACCCCAAGTTGGCAGAGATCCTGGCTAATAGGGTCTGGTTCCTTAGGGTTGCATGTTAATTAGATTAACATAAAATTTTTTCCGCTGCATTTCTGTCTATGTTCCGTCCGACTTAGGACGGGACTAGAGTTTTTGTGCCCTAAGGGTCCCAGAAAACCCTTCATTGGTATCGGAGCCATCTCTGTATGCTGATCTATGACTACGAATTTATCTCCCACTTGCACTCAGGATCATTTATCCCGAATGCAGGAGATGATTGCAAACATCTTTTGCAATATTTTATTCCTTGCATCAAATGCAAATCATTCTCCCTAACTAATTTCTACCTATTACTAGACGAAGATTGCACTCTGTATGAGACCCTACAGCCTGACCCTTACAACAGGTTAAGCTCGAAGCCCTATACGGCAGTGACCACGAGCAGTGGTTGTCGTCCCTGCTTCAGGAATCATCATTATGTGGTTAACTCATTGACATGAGTATTTTCGGGACCACCCTGACTGTTTCCGTGATGAATTCCGCAGTTATAGTCTTTTCGTCTAAACTATGTCGTGTAGATCAAGTCTAGGGTACGGTCAAACTGTCAACCCCAATAACTTGACTCCGGTTAGTTTCTATCAATCTTTAGTCAAATCATGTTGGACTTGTTCCAACATACTCTGGCCAGAGTTTTTACCAAAGATCGAACTAACCCTACGACACTAACTCCCATTGACCGGGAGAGACGAATCCTCTCTTGGTCATTACTCTCCTTATACGCTTCAAGTGTCACCCAATCAAAGACCTTTCGACGCGGCTTGCCTCGAAGCTAGGTCATTTGATCTAAGTGGCACCGTTCACGCACAGGTTCGTCAAAATGACCTCAAGTCAAAAGACCAACTAGCCTATCATCACTCAGAGTCATCATTGACAGATTGGTCAATATAACCATATGATAACTCTTGTGGATCGTTCAGTGAACTCATTCTCTAATGAGCACCTGTGTCTTGTCAACGACTTCGCCAAGTCAAGCGATCATGAGATCATCGCCACCGCTATACGGTGAAGACTAAGACACAATGGTCTATCCGATGTTTCGATATCCTAGTCTCGAAACATCTACGACCACGAACCCTTTTTAGACTTATGCTACAGACGGTCAAACATTTCTCCATGATCGAGATACTCATCTCGATACCTGTTTGACCGTGCATAAAGTCTCAGGACTTTACCTAAGTTAATATCTAATGTTAACTACATTATAACATAACTTAGATAAATTTTTACCAAACAGCTTACTGTTATTTCGAAGATGTTTGTGCTATGCACACATGAAGATAGATAGCCTCGAGGGTATCATCTCTCAACATCTCCCACTTGCACTCAGACCCATTTATCTCGGTATCTCATACCGTTTTTACACATAAGTTTTCCCGACTTCATGTGGTAGAGCCTTCATGAGTGGATCTGCTAAAACTGTCTACATTATAGACTTAAGGGTTTCTATGTTTAGACCAACCATTTGAATCTCATTCAAATAATTCATTTGGTCTTTCAGAATCCATAATATTTTAATTTACTTGGATCTTATCCAATTCATCGTACCTTACGATAATCATTTAAATTAGTTACTGGTCATTTCAAATGGCTCATATTTATTTCTGATAAAGAATCAAACTCTTTTGATCACTTTGTCAAAATATATGTTCCGTCCCTTTGATGCCTCACATGTAATTTACACGCTCCCACTGACCTTGAAAATTATCTGGTTAATTCATATAAGTTGGTCCGTCTAAATCATATTTAGAAAAACGAACTTGTAAGTGAATGCTCCAATTTTCATGGTCAACTTAAGCGTTTACATCGAGTTTGGTCCGAGTAGTTCTGTACACATCTGCTGGTGGAAAACGGTTTCATTATAATCCGTTTTATAGGAATTAGTATGGAAAAACCGTTCTCGACCAACATGATTGCACTTCCCTATTTTCCTTTTCTGCACCAATCTTTCAACTTAAAGATTTACTTGCAGTAAGTGAGGAAACATTTTCCTTGGGCACGTAAACTAAATTCCAAAATTTATTTACGCACACGGACCTATTCTGGTTGCATCAAGTTTTTAAATCGGAGTTACTTCTCCGAATTTCATCCCGGAAGTTGACTAAGTCATCATCAGTTATGATGTCTAACTCGACAATTCGTCTCTCGAAATTCGAGTAATTATACAACTTCTTTAATGATCGATTTAATGAATATCTTATTGACAATGTCCTCATAGGACATTATCAAAACCTAGGCATTACGATCTGGGACTTAACCCAGAGAGAGGACTTAACTCAGAGTCACTTACTATGTATCGCACCGAGTCTCACTAAGTGTGATTCATACATTTTAACACACGGATGTGTTAACAGACTTGACCTGAGAGAAAATCACATTTTCTTTTAATTACACAAGATTTTATGTAGCTAAGTATTTGACCATTCGATCTAATCGAATCAGTTTAAATACTTTCTACTTTTCGTTCTTTATTTTTATCAGACTTGTGTTTCATCAAGAACACGTGTCTTAATAAAATATACGAATAACTTATTTTGGTTAAAATAGACTCGGGTACATCAGTATGTACGAGACTGAGTTCGACAACTCATTCTTCCACTGTCTTACAGATGGTTTTTAGCCATTATATCTGAGAGGATAAGATTCACAAGTGTCCGTAGACTTCATAATACGAGAGGTCAGACCCCTCTTTATGTGACTTGTGAAGCTTAGTCTCTCGACACGGCCTAGTCTATTTTACCATATAAGTTTGCTACTATCTTGTGTATTTATATATTAACATTTAATATATATATATAGTTATTACAAATTACTTAACACAAAACATTGCTTCCGAAGCAAGGTGACGACATTCGTCAAAAAATGTGTTAGACGTTTTTGTATAACTATTTATTCTGAAATCGTGACATCAAAATATATCACATTTTCATTTCCTCCTACTTATGCCTTTACTAATGATAAATTAAACTAACTTTCTCAATTGACTTTCCGGAGTGCCTTCTTCCTTTTCTAAATCACATTTAGATATTAATTAACCCAACATAAATAGCTATGCAAGCATCTTATGTATCCAAACGCTTGAGCTTTGCAATCTCGAGTTTAGCTTAAGAAGTTGCTTGTCTCAAGATCCGGTTGGGATACAAAGTCTTGCACCGCTCATGCACTCGTATTCGACTCAAACGGTTTGATTGAATTCTCGAACTTTGCGGATCGGAATTGTTTGTCCATACAACCTTGAGGGTAGCTCGACAAGTTGTAGGGAGAAACATACTTCGAATATCCTATATGTTCAAGCTGCCTCATATAGAGAAGAGTGACATGTAGCTTTAATTTATTTGTTGGACCCAGAACTTAATGAAATCATATTTCTTAAGTCTGTTCTTTAGAAGGTCATTTAATGTCAACGAGAATATAGTTTAATTCCATCAATTAGAATTTAACTTGATATTCAATTAATCAACTATTTGACCAGTTAACTTATTCCAATATAATATTTTGATTCCTTCGGTAAACATAGTCTTGCCCTAGTTTTTGCATATGTTCAATATTAAATATAGGTAGATTGGCTTTCATCTATCTATATCCTCCCACTATTTTTACGATCGTTTTAAAGCTTAATAACGAACGATTTAATCGAATTTAAAAATTAGTGAAAGAGGGATCCAATCATCCCAAACCTCACAACCTTGAGGAGACTCAACAAGTTGATTGGTTCCATGACTGGTAGACTAACTCTTGGTCAATCACATCACATGTGATTCCCTGTCGATTTTTACCCACAGTCACTTATGATCTTGAGGAGACTCAACAAATCATAATGACTGGTCTAGTCAGACCCTTGATTTCGTGTCCAGATTTGACTTATATCGATACTCGAGGAGACCCGACGCATCGATTTGGGTCAAGTCTAGACTACATCACATGTATGTTGGAGTTTGTTCCTTAAAGAAAAACAAGTCACAGCTTGAGGAGACTCAACAACTATAATTGTCTTCTTTGAGTTACCAAGCTCCAAAATCAAGGAGGGATACGAATTAATCTTTAATAAGATTTATAACGCATTGACTAGATATAGTCCAGGGTGTCATACAATCATGATTCGCGACATTGCGGTCCAGCGGAACACAGCCAGGGAATTGACTAAGCCAGGATCACTGCCCCTTGTACTAGCAAGGGTTGACCCAGAACTCTTAGCCAAGCACATTGACTGGATCATGGTCCATTGAATGAAGCTTGTCATTTTTGTATGTGTGCCATAGACTAAACAGCTTTTATTAACAACTAATTAATCCTATCAACTAGTTGCATCCTTAAATTCAAAATTTTAGGATTTGTTTAATAACTTTTATTAAGTCCTTATCAACTATAAGGTTCACGTGCTATCCTAATCGTTATTAGGATTTTAATAAAATTATTAACCAACGCTAAAAGCGAAGTCCTTTAATGAGAATTAATAATAACAATTAGAATTAAGAAATCATTAAAAGGACTACCCTAATCAGGAATTAGGTCTTAAAGGGTTGTTAATATTTTATTAAAACATAGCATGTCATTAAAATTCAAGTAAATAAATTTTAATCATTTTTAATGGCTAACCTAAAGGGTTGTCTTGTGTTATCAAATAAGGGACAAGAAGACATATCCATTAAAAATTTACACTAATTTTATCGCATAAAAAGTGTACAACTATTTAACAATTAAATAGACTAAAGTTTATCGCATAAACAATTTTAGCATGCATACTTAAATTTAACATTTAAATTTAAAAATACGATTTTTAAAACATTTTATTTTATCTCATAAAGTAAAAGCTTGTTTAAAAAATCATAACATTTGCATGCTTCTTTAAAATATTTATCGCATAAAAATTTTAAACTTTTAAAATCAGTTTTTAAAAATATCTTATAAATTTAAAACATCATTTAAAAAATTCCATGTTTAAAATTTATCACATAAAATTTTAAACAACATTTTAAACTCATCGCATAAAGTTTTAAAGCTTTAAAACAATTTTAAAATTTATCACATAAATTTAAAAATTCCATTTTAAAACTTTCATGTTTAAAATTTATCATATAAAATTTTTAAACAAAAAAAAATTAAATTTATCGCATAAATTTAAAGAAAACATTTTTCTGTAAAAGCATTCAAATAATAAATTCGCAGTCATAGATCAGCATACAGAGATGGCTCTGATACCAATGAAGGATATCACTCTGATATCATTGCGACGCTGTTAAGGCCCATCATCCATGGCACCCTAGACCCGTCACAAGATACCTCAGGAACTTGTTTTACGGCATGCCTCTCGACAATGCCCAACCCATTATAAGATCCCCATCTTATCGGGACTTGGTACGGTAAGAGCGATTACTTCGGGTCGGCTCATAACCCGAGAACCCGTACTCAAGCTCAACAAGCTCTGATGCCAATGAAAGGTTTTCTGGGACCCTTAGGGCACAAAAACTCTAGTCCCGTCCTAAGTCGGACGAAACATAGACAGAAATGCAGCGGAAAAATTTTTATGTTAATCTAATTAACATGCAACCCTAAGGAACCAGACCCTATTAGCCAGGATCTCTGCCAACTTGGGGTGGATCTGACCACCCCAAGAGGGATCTAACTACTGCGAATAATTAAATGAAAAGCTTAGACACATACCCGGAATCTCAGCCCTGGGGCAGGCGAGATGTTCCGCGCCGTCTTCCGAGCTGCTCCCGTCTCACGCCGAGCCGCTCCTTGAACCGCTCCCCGAACCGCTCCTCGAACCGCTCCGCATCCCGAGGCGATCAATCCCCGTGTCGCCGAGCCACCCACCGCCGAAGAAAGTTTCACGCGAGTGAAACCTCCGCCTAGATTTCGGATCCAGAATCCGAACTCCTTTGCGGCTTTGCTAGAGCCCGCAGGAGTAAGGCAGAAATTTATAGGGAGAGGAGAAATATTTATTTAAGCTTAGATCCGAGCGTGCTCCAACATTTACGAGAGCCGCTCAGATCTAGAGCTTGGGACGAGTTTTGAGGAGGAGAGCAGACCCCTATTTATATAGGCGGCTGACTACTCCCCTTTCTCAAAATCCGATGTGGGACTATTAATTTGAGTTAATCAAAATCAAGTTAGTTTGCACTTCACAAAGTGCAAACTTCCGTGAATTTTAACTCACTCACCGTTGAGCTTCATGATTGATACAACCTATCAATTCGAAGGGTGTTCAACGGTGAACGCGTAGGAAAAAACGTCTCGTCAATCCGAGTCCGTTTGACCCTTCAAACAATTGTCCAAAGATAGCTAAAAGTCATGCTTCTCTTAGAAACGTAGCCGTCAAGAAAATCCCAGGTTTCAAAAAACCATAACCAGAAAATTCGGGCTTGGTGGGCCTCCATTTTCGCAGGTTTCAGCCCAACAGTTTGGGCTGACTTGTTTTGGCTATAACTTGTGCATTTGGACTCCGTTTTTGACGCGGTTTGAACCTGCGTTTAGAGCGGGACGATCCCGTCATCTAGGTAACCTTTTCAACGCATTTATTTAATTAAATATAGTCTTAAACAATTTAAGACACATTTAATCTCTTTTGCATCAAATGCAAAATAGTCCATATCTAAGCTTAAATTATCATTTGCATCAAATACAAATGATCCGAGGGCATATTCCTCTACATCTCCCACTTGCACTCAGGATCATTTATCCCGAATGCAGGAGATGATTGCAAACATCTTTTGCAATATTTTATCCCTTGCATCAAATGCAAATTATTCTCCCTAACTAATTTCTACCTATTACTAGACGAAGATCGCACTCTGTATGAGACCCTACAGCCTGACCCTTACAACAGGTTGAGCTCGAAGCCCTATACGGCAGTGACCACGAGCAGTGGTTGTCGTCCCTGCTTCAGGAATCATCATTATGTGGTTAACTTATTGACTTGAGTATTTTCGGGACCACCCTGACTGTTTCCGTGATGAATTCCGCAGTTATAGTCTTTTCGTCTAAACTATGTCGTGTAGATCAAGTCTAGGGTACGGTCAAACTGTCAACCCCAATAACTTGACTCCGGTTAGTTTCTATCAATCTTTAGTCAAATCATGTTGGACTTGTTCCAACATACTCTGGCCAGAGTTTTTACCAAAGATCGAACTAACCCTACGACACTAACTCCCATTGACCGGGAGAGACGAATCCTCTCTTGGTCATTACTCTCCTCATACGCTTCAAGTGTCACCCAATCAAAGACCTTTCGACGCGGCTTGCCTCGAAGCTAGGTCATTTGATCTAAGTGGCACCGTTCACGCACATGTTCGTCAAAATGACCTCAAGTCAAAAGACCAACTAGCCTATCATCACTCAGAGTCATCATTGACAGATTAGTCAATATAACCATATGATAACTCTTGTGGATCGTTCAGTGAACTCATTCTCTAATGAGCACCTGTGTCTTGTCAACGACTTCGCCAAGTCAAGCGATCATGAGATCATCGCCACCGCTATACGGTGAAGACTAAGACACAATGGTCTATCCGATGTTTCGATATCCTAGTCTCGAAACATCTACGACCACGAACCCTTTTTAGACTTATGCTACAGACGGTCAAACACTAAGGGCGGAGCAGAACAGAGTCTTGTTACTGGCCACTCACAACCTTCGCCCTGCTGGGACTGCTCCACTCCCTGAAGCCTGTTGGACCATGTGGATGGCAAACAACACTAGAAGGGGGGTTGAATAGTATTGTATAAAATAAACTTTTTCGTTCTTAATAGATTAACACAAATCAAAGCCTTCTAATGTTGCCTAAGAAACCAAGTAGAGTGATCTACGCTTGGTTCTTAATCAACTCAATAAATCTTCAAAATCAAATCAGAGATAAAAATCTTCTGGTAGTCGACTCCCTATGAACAGTAGTCGACTCCCAGAGGGAAATTAAGCACAGCTCAGTTAGTTAAATACTTAATGAAGATATATAAGATTGCACAGACATACAGATATAAAAACTGATCTTTACAGTATATTATAAATTAATTACAAGAATAATATTCAACAAACAAATGAACAAAGAACAAAGTAAATGAGAATTGCTTGCAGAGATAAATAATCAAACACAGATAAGCAAACGCAGACACAAGGATTTTTATCATGGTTCCCCACAACTTGGGAACCTCTAATCCCCGACCAATCCGGTACGAGATTTCCATTATCTACCTTAGCAAATACAAGCACCTAACTTCACTCGTTAGGATTTCCAACAACCTAGTCTTGACCAGAATATCCAACAACCTCAACACCTAGACTTGTCTTGGGTTTACAACAACAACACCCTTACAACAAAGGGTAAATACTGCGAGAAAAAATGATATCCAATTCACCACAATTGTTTGGTGGAGATTGGATTTACACCCAAATTCTATAGCCAATAGTAATAGACAATTACGTGCATTAGTGGCTTGATAGAATAAGATTCTAGATCACACAAAGATAAGAATGAAGTCTTTGTGATCTAAATCAAATGTTTTTCAAAATCCTTTTAAATAAAATCAGAGAATAAGTAATATGGATTTTGAAAACCAATAACCAAATAAAAATTCGATCTTCAGAAAATAATATCTCAAATAAATTACAAGATCAAGAATAAAAACAGATTTGGCTAAGAGAGAATGAGAGCTGAGAATTTGAGAACGTTTTGCACAAGAGAATTTTGATTTCAAGAGTTGTTGTGTTTTCTCAAAGAAATAGTCCTCTATTTATATGTGAAAATTGAGAATTCAAAATTCAAATTCTTTTGACTTTTGTCCCGAAAATCATGGGAATAATAAATTAGAGATATGTCAAAGGTCAAGTCAAAACGTCAAATTTCGACAGCTGGTAGTCGACTCCCTGGGATTGGTAGTCGACTCCCAGTATGTTTCAGGAGAAATTAATTCTCAGCTGGTAGTCGACTCCCACTCCTTGGTAGTCGACTCCCAGAGGAGTTTCTTCTGAGACACTGCTAGTCAAACATGTAGTTAGCTCCAGGGTGTAATGGAGTTTCAGTACGAAAATGCAAAGCGACTAGAAAAAGCTCTCAATAACTTTTGAAAATGATTTAAAAGATATTTAAGATGTTTAACTTTGAAATCATTTGTGTGTGTGTGTTGTCTATACGTTTGGCTTTAACATAACCCTAACAAAGACACAACACACTCACTATAGACTAGGACACGTCTTCGGAAGCTTGATCAACTGATGATGATGTAGATGTGAGCTTCTCTTGAGCTTCTGTTCCATTTGAGCTTCGAGCTTCATCATTGATCTAGCAACGTTCGTCCTTGTCTTTGAGCGTAGATTACGCTTCTTTGGAGTATGCATAAAGCTTTTCATTTGTCGCACAACCTGCACACTTAGTCGTAGTGTAGTTAGTACACTAAGCTTCATTTGGTGTGCTCATCATCAAAATCACTTTGGGTGGAATTCAATTTCCATCACTCTCCCCCTTTTTGATGATGACACCCAAATGAAAAATGAAGTAAGTTGACATACTAATATGACATGAAAAAATAAACTTACTCCCCCTGCTTTGATGCGGTTCTCCCCCTGCATCGAAGCCGTTAGCAAAATAATACATTCATATAATATATTCATTTTTGCATTTCAAATCTTTACCCCCCTTGTCATCAACAAAAAAATTAATGACATATCATTTCAACACATGAATCATTCAAGTTATAACAAAACTTTTGTCAGAGGGGAATTCAATTACTATTCCTGTAAAAAAGTGTTAGCATATGATCAACTAATGTTTTAGCAGAATAAATAAGTTCATCCATAAGCATAGTAATATAAGAGTAGCAAGCATCACACCATAATATAGTTATTACAGACCAGAAGTTTTGAAATCATTGTTTTAAAACCATTGTTTGTGAAACTAAGGATGAACGTCGTTCTTCTTTAATTCCTTGATCTCATCAAGGATCATGCCAAGCGTCTCTTCCGTCATTTGTTGCTCTTTGCCACGAATTCCTTGAGATCGTCCACTTTCTTGTTGAGGTCTTCAAAACCTCTTTCTTGGGATATCTTCAGCTTTCCAATTTTCTTCAAGAGCATTTCTTGAAGTTCAATGATGTAGGCCGGTGGCTCCTCGTCTTCTCCTTATTCTTCGCTTCATTTTTCTTCTCCTTCTTCTTCTTCATCGGAATCTAAAACAATAACTTTCTTACCTCTCTTGAAGGATGACGATCCTCCTTCGGCAGCAAGCTTCTCTTCGGGGATGTTCTGATCAAGGTCTCTATGAAGGTTCATTCTCCCGAGAGCATGAACATCAAATATGCGTGCCGGATCCAGAATTGTGGTTTCATTATCCAAAGACACATTATAACTAATAAACAGGATACTGAGGTAATGTCCATGTGCTAGAATGGATGAAGGTCTGTCTGAAGAAGATGAAGCAAGGATGGAGTCCATAATGACTTTGGCCAAATTAACACGAATATTCCCTAGCATTGCATAGATACACTTGGCTTGTTTCTCAGATAGTACAGAGTGACTACCAGACTTTTGAGTTATGTTGTAAGACAATATATTTGTAAGGATTCTCCCTGGATAGCGAAGATCGCTACAAGGAAGTTTAGTTTGTAAATACTTTCCCGGTAAATACATTCTCTCCAAAATACTTTCATCAGTTATCTCTATATTATACAGTATCATACCAGTGTGCGGGATTCCTAGGGATTCGCGTAGAGATTTTACGGTTATAGCAAGTTTAGTGTCAAGTACTTTGGTGACAAATCGGCTCTTGGCAAGGTCATAATCCATATTGGCATAAAAGAGATGCACAAGTCTGGGATAGCAGAGATAAACATTTTCAGCAAAAAATAGGTTCGCCAAGTTTTGAAATTCTAGAATGCTGTCAATGCCATAATTTTCTACATGATCAAGTTTCACAAATCTTTCATAGAGAATAGGTTTCTTGAAAACTTTAACAAAGTGTTCATAGGTAGTGCTTCTAAATAGATAGGGCAGGATGGTTTCTTTCTCAGAGATGGATTCACTTGAGACTTTCCTCTTCTTAGGAACCATTCTCTTGATAGGCATCTAGATAGAGTAAAAAAGAATATTTACAAAACTAGATATGCAAGGATAAAATGAAGTAGAGGTTGATGAGAAAAGATTTTTACCTTGAGTAAACTTGAAAGAATGATGAAACCAATTGATGAGAGAGCTCCAAGTGCTCTAAGTGCGAAAGGAAAAATTTTCAAGAGAAAGAGAGAATGGGGTAGTCGGCTACCCTAGGGTTTTACTCTTAGGGTTTTTAACTAAGAGGTGAAAGAAGATGAAAGATAGGGGCCATTGGATCAAAAGAAGGGTGGTTGAGATCAATTTTGGCTTATTGGTTTTAAGTTGCCTTTGGATGCAAACCCATTAACTCAATGGAACCCAATAGGAGTTAGAAAAAAACAAACCCAGAAGTCCGCACAGCCGCTAGTAGTCGAGTCCCTCATGTAAGTAGTCGACTCCCTACTGGGATGAGTCGTTTTCTCATCTCGAGGGGTTTTGATCCAAGACTGAGTGCGTTTCTGAACAAAATATGTTTTATAAATATAACTCAAACATTTATAACCATATATAAAGGAAAAAAATATTAAATCATTTAAACATGTTTAAGCATATATTTTTTGCAGAAGAAAAAAACTTTTGATGCTGATCCAGTTTATCAAGCTTTGGATCTAGTTTCTCCTCTTCGTTTCCTTAGAGTACCTAAAGGATAGACGTTTATGGTATTCTTTAGCTTTTGAGTCCAGAGGGTTAGTCTCTAGGAAACCAAACCCAGTATGGTTTAGTTCCTTCATGAAAGATATATTTATAGTTTTTGCTTAAATGAACTTGCTGAACAAAGTTTGTAGCGTACCTTTTCTTTCTTTGATCGGACAAGTTCTTTGGTATCCAGATGCTCAGAAATTTTTTCTTAGAATGATGCATCCTAGTATGCTTAACCTGTTTCTTGGTATGATGTGAATCATATCCGAGTCCGGTTTTGCTAGATGAGGCTTTTTGGTTATCTATTAAACTATATAGCTTCCCTTTTCCTTTGTTGAAATTTTCAATAATTTTCACCGTAGCGTCGTATTTATCTTTGACAGATACGAGAAGATTATTCAAATTTTCAACTTTTTCATTTACGGAAAGAATGTATTTTTGCATAGAATTATTCTTTTCTTTAAGGAGACTATTTTCCTTAATGACTTCTTCCTTTTCTTTAACATCCCTTTTAATATTCCTAAGTGTTTTTCTATGTTCTTTTATGAGCTTTTCATGCATTTTGCATAGCTCCTTATATGCTCCCCTATAGTCCATGCCTTCATCATCGCTTGATGACGAATCATTATCACTAGATGAATCATGATGCGAACTTACCTTAAAAGATGTGGAAGCCATGAAGCAAATGTGTGTTGTTTCTCTTCTTTCATCATTGTCGTCTGCTGAGGATTCATCGGATGAGGAATAGTTGCTCTGGTCGAAGGCTGCGTAAGCTTCCTTCTTTGGTCGTCAGAATTTGTTTCTTCCATTATTTCTCTTTTCATTGCTATCTCGGTTCTTCCCACGATCTCTGGAATCACGATTGTTTCTTTCCAACGGACAGTCTCTTTTGACGTGTCCTGGTTTATTGCAACCAAAACAAATAATACCGTTAGTAGGTCTAAAAGAGCGTTTACCATACTTACTTGTGATGAATTCTTTAAAGTTCTTTGAGATGAAGGCAATATGGTCTTTTTTGTCCATGTAGTCGGTATCTTCTTCTTGAGCTTCAAACGCGAGATTCTTCTTATTTTGTTTTTCTTCGATCTTCTTATCTTCTTCAAGTTCAATCTCATATGCCATGAGATTTCCCATTAGTTCTTCGATGGTAAGATCATTTACGTTATGAGCTTATCTAATGGCCGTTGTTTTTCCCTGCCATTTGGGTCGGAGGATCTCAATATTTTCATCACCTGCTCATATTTGGAAAGTTTCTTTCCTAATCCTGCGAGCTCATTTGTAATGTTAGTAAAACAAGTATTCACATCGGTGATACTCTCTCCTTCTTCCATTTTAAAATATTCGAATTTAGAATGTAAAACATTTATGCGGGATTCCTTTATCTTTTCAGTTCCTTCGTGACATACCTGAAGAGTGTGCCATATTTGATGTGCTGTCTCGCATTGGGAGACTCAATTGAACTCATTTCCTGTTACAGCGCAAAATAATGCATTCATTGCATTTGCATTAAGATTTGCTCTCTTCTTGTCGTCGGCTGACCATTTCCCAAATTCAACTTCGGTAGGTGCACAAAGCGACTAGAAAAATCTCTCAATAACTTTTGAAAATGATTTAAAAGATATTTAAGATGTTTAACTTTGAAATCATTTTTGTGTGTGTTGTCTATACGTTTGGCTTTAACATAACCCTAAGAAAGACACATCACACTCACTATAAACTAGGACACGTCTTCGGAAGCTTGATCAACTGATGATGATGTAGATGTGAGCATCTCTTGAGCTTCTGTTCCATTTGAGCTTCAAGCTTCATCATTGATCTAGCAACATTTGTCCTTGTCTTTGAGAGTAGATTGCGCTTCTCTGGAGTATGCATAAAGCTTTTCATTTGTCGCACAACCCGTACATTTAGTCGTAGTGTAGTTAGTACACTAAGCTTCATTTGGTGTGCTCATCATCAAAATCACTTGGGGTGGAATTAAATTTCCATCAAAGCCCATCTTGTTTTTTTCCCAGAAGACAAAGAACAAGAAGAAGGCCAGAAATTACAAGGGTAAAGCTGTGAAGAAACCGGCTAGAGGACCTCCTCATAACAATAACTACAACTAGTGGAAGAAAAAGAATATGTGAAAGATTAACAACAATGGCCAACCGTCTATTCCCAAGAAGAACTGGGTGGACAAGTGCCATAGATGTGGCATGACTGGACATTGGTCCAGGAACTGCTGCACTCCACGTAATCTCCAGGATCTTTATCAGGCGAGCCTGCAGCCTCGTCCTGAAACAAATCTGGTTGAATCTCATCCTTCAACCAAGCTGACCGTAAAAGACTTCAATCACGACGACTTGGTCGACTGAGCCTTATCTTAGTTTGATTTTATCTTTTCATTTTAAATTCTAGTTTCCTTCATCTGTATTTCCTTTTTGGAACTTTATGAATGCATATTTATCTTTATTTTATAAAGTCTATTCATTCTGATATATAGATGACGTGCGATATATTGTGGACAGTGCATTGATGCACTGGTGAAGCATTAAAATTGCTCACACATACAACGAGACTAAAAGATGCATATTTCTCTCCTAAATCATAGAGTAAAACGAACATAACTTGGAAACTATTGATAATAAATAGTGAATATATTTATGTAACTCGTCAAGAGGATGGCAAGAAGACCATCTACGCACGATTCGTTGGACCCCCATCGGGTTCCTATCATTACAGATATGCATCATATATAAAGCCAACTTGACTGAGCACCAGAAGTGCCTTTCATTGCCAGAGTTTTCAACTCTGACACAATAGACTTGGTCATCCTGGATCAGCGATGATGGACGCATCATCAAATGAATCCCTTGGAGAACCTGAAGATTCTTCAAAAGGTTGAGTTTCCTTGTCCCCTTGTCATGAGGAAAAACTTATAGAGATACATTCCCTCCTGAAAGTGGGATTAGAGTCTCCTGGCTTCATTGAGAGAATACATGGTGACCTTTGCCGGCCTGTTCACCCTGCAAGTGGCCCATTTCGGTACTTCATTGTACTAATAGATGCATCTACTAGATGGTCTTATATGTGCCTTTTTTGTCCACCCACAACCTAGCTTTCTCAAAAGCTGATAATGTGAGTGAATTCACTACACATGTCTTTCAAGACTACTGCCAAACAACTGGCATTGAATTTGAACATCACGTAGCATGTTCATACTCAGAATGGGTTATCAGAGTCTCTGATAAAGAGACTCCAATGGATTTCTCATCCATTGTTAAATCCCAGTTGCCTGTGGATGTTTAGGGATACTACATACTGCATTCTGCATCACTTATCACGATACGGTCCTCTTATGGCCATATCTTATTGCTGATGCTGCTTGCTTATGGTTCACCACTAAACATATCTCATTTGAGAGTGTTTGGATGTGCTAATAAATGTCCCAATAGCACTACCTTAGATGAACAAAATGGGTCCTCATCAAAACTTGTTATCTTTATATGGTTTGATTCGTCATATATTATTAGATACCCAGAACCCCCTGACAAGCGATGCATTAAAGGCATGTCTTGATAACTGTGAATTTGATGAGCAAAGTCTCATTAAAATAGGCACGCAGTCTAAAGAAGCCTGAAGCTTCTGAGCCCATATCATGGGACACAAAAGTCCTAATCTTGTTATGATCTGCATAATATTTCTGTGTGAAGATGAGATCCTGAAGATCCTTCCCATTCAGACTAAAGTATATCAATTGTCAAATAAATTCACGGACAAACCACAAGATTGTTCGTTCACACGTCCCTGCTGCCAACACACCAGCTAGGATTGACATCCCAAAGATGGATGCAATCCACTGGCAGCAAAATTGGCTGTACCTCAATTGAAAAGAGGACGCCCGACCAGTTCAAAAGATAAAGTTTCTCGAAAGAGGAAGATTTCTGGAGATATTAAAATGATCCCTCCACAGGATGCTGAGCTCAGACCAGCGACCTCTCCCCTCCCGATTTCCCCTGCAGAGGAAACAATAGGAAAAACATCATTATATTACGTACGTACTGGAGAGGTACTGGACAGATATAGCACAGTCGTCGACAACAATTTTGCTTTCACTATTGTCGTTCACGTCGTTGAATACGACGATGACGTCAACCCACTTTTCTATAGCGTAAACGCATAGATTGGCCAAAGTGGGACGAGCCAATAAGAGTAGCGCTGGACTCACTCTTGAAACGCAAAGTCTTTGTACCAGTAGTCCAAACACCTGAATGTATAAAACCTGTGGAATATAAGTTGGTTTTCATAAGAAAAAGAAATGAAGGAAATGTGATCATTTTCCTATTTCATACTAAGCCTAAACCGTCTCTGGAAAAGCCAAGAAATGCAGCTCATGGATGTTGTGACTGTATATCTATACATCAATATAGATATAGAGATCTATATGAAACTTCCAGAAGGGTATACTCTACCCCCAGAGATTAAAGAGAGACGTAGGAACGTCTTCTCTATAAAGGCTTCAAAGATCATTACATGATCTTAAGCAATCAAGAAAAATGTGGTATAACAGATTTATCGAATTCCTTGCGGAACAAGGATTCACTAATAATGAAGTCTGCCCGTGTATCTTTATCAAAAGAACGGGGACAGGATTTGTAATAGTCGTCGTATATGTGGACGACTTAAATCTAATAGGATCTCCTGCAGAGACCATTGAGATATCTGATAGCCTTAAGCATACCTTCGTAATGAAATACCTAGGCAAAGCAAGGTATTGTCTCGGCTTACAGATTAAACACCTTTATGGTTTAATCCTTTTATACCTATCATATTCTTCATACACCAGGAGTTTATGAAGAAAGATGTCTATTTGCAATCTATTAAAAATGGATGCTTATTTATGACGCCTTCCAGTTGCTGGAAGAGAGGGAGGACATCCTAGGTCCTGAAGAGGATAGCTCTGTGTACTAGTTACACTCTTTTATCTGGCCAACTTCACGTATCTCTAATAGAACGTCTACAGTAAAGCTGTTAGCCAGATACAGTGCTTCCCTGGAGAGCACCACTGGACCAAGGATGAGCTGCTTCTGTGCAACTTCCACCGGTCAAGGATCATCATCCAAGGAATATATATCGTATATGCAAGTTTACATATCATCGCGATGACTAAGCACAAATGTCCGGCCACCTCCTAAAGATCTACACATCATCCTCCAAAGTCTACATCTTCTGAGAAGCTCATCATCCAAGAAGCAAGTCTAGAATACACTCAGCCAGGTCTAGCAGCACCTTGCAAACACAGTGAAAACTGAGTAAAAGAATACATACGTGGAGTCATCTACCAACTTTGAAGAGTGTACCGCTCCAGAGCGCCACTGTTTTCCAGCAGCCGCTAGATATGAGTGAAACTTGTATAGATGAGTGATGATTGTATTTGCTTTCAGAACATGATGGATGTATAAACGACTAAAAAATGATTGTATAGATACATAGGAGATCTGCAAGCCTGAAGCTTGTAGAGATCAGAGGGAGTTGATAGTAGAGTTTTACTCTTTTCCCTTAGCTACGGGTTTTCCCTTTGGGTTTCCATAACAAAAGGTTTTTAATGAGGTCACCTCATTTAACTCTGGACCCTGAAGTGTCCACCCCTAATGAAAAATAAAAGACCTACAAGCATAAGGCTTGTATGGATCAGGGGGAGTCACCAGTTGGTTGTACTCTTTTCCCTTAAAGCTGCTGGTTTTTTCAACTGGGTTTTCCACAGCTAAGGTTTTAACGAGTCGACCACACTGGCTCTGGATCCAGAAGTATCTACCTCATTAGCATATTGAATCCTGAAGTATTCATATGATTAACCCAAGGTAATAGAGAGATAAGGGGGAGTGTTGTGAGTTGAGGGAGGCCTTTGGCCTCCCTCCCCTCATTATCTTTCATTACACCCCACTACTAAGTAGTGGTGGTCCCTTGGGCTTCTTACCCCCCCATTGAGGAAGAATATAGAGAGAGCCATGGCTTATGCCATGACTACTTGACACTTTGAGATTGGTATCATCTTATAAGTTTATAACAAATTACTGTTAGTTATATATATAACAGTTATATATATATATATATATATATATATATATATATATATATATATATATATATATATATATCTATGTATTCTCCAAAAAAAAATATCTATCTATCTATCTATCATACATTTGACATCGATTTTTGAATCCTAGGGCTGACTAGAACAAGCTGACTAGGACAAACTGGTTGAGAGAAAGACGGTCTGTATTTAATCTTGATGAATCGATGGTCGGGATTAAACTTTGGGATGAATGGTTTGTATTTTAACACATACTTTTTATATTTGTGGGTCCCATTTGATAGCAACAGATTTTTAAACTCGGCCTTTTAAATCATTTTCGGGTAAGAGAAAGAGGGATATCAAAAGAATTTTTTTGGAAAAGATAAAGAGGAATATCAACAGATTTTTGGGTAAGAGAAAGATGCGTTTTGGGGAGAGCATTCCAAAACGGCTCTTGCTATTCCCCAAAAAAGCAACAGAACCCATTAACCCATCCCAGTTTGTCTTCTCGCCAAAATCAAGCAGCAGACCCCCAAACCATCAAGAGGAAGCAGCAGACCCCCAAACCATCAAGATGAAGAGGAAACGCTTGCCCCAAATTCTAGAATTCTTCTCGCCAAAATCAAGCAGCAAGAACCCCAAAGCATCCAACGTCTTCTCGCCAAAATCAAGAAGCAAGAACCCCAAAACATCCTCGCTCGCCCTAAATTCTGGATTTCTTCTCAGCATCCTTCTCGCCCAAAGCAGTATCCGCTCGTGGTACTGGCATCACTCCCAAGCACCGTGCCAAGTATGAAAAGGCCATCGAGCTCATGAAGGCCTTGCCGACCAACGACCCCCACAGCTTCAACTAGCAGGCCAGCGTGTACTGCGCCTACTGTGACGACGCCTACAACCAGGTAGGGTTACCCGACAGACATCCAGGTGCACTACTCCTGGATCTTCTTCCCCTGGCAGTGGTTCTACATCTACTTCCACGAGCGGATATTGGGCAAGCTCATTGGCGACGACATGTTTGCCTTGCCTTTTTGGAACTGGGATGCTCCCCGAGGGATGACGCTTCCCGCCATCGTTCACCCCAGCCAAACAAATCGATATCAATCTAATGGTAAGCTTATGTTAGCCTAATCAAGATTCTCAATGTGTAAGGATTGATAACCAACGGGAAGACAAGCAAGCTGTTTTTGGGCTCAACCAAAAAACATAGAGAACCTTCCACACGGGATGGTGCACATATAGACCGGAGACAGGGCTCAACCAAACGGCAAGGACATGGGCGCATTCTTCCCTGCCGCTCGGGACCCGGTGTTCCAACGAGCCACGTGAACTCCTGCACCTGCTGGCCCAGGAGCATGCCTATTTAGTAGGTTTGGGTGTGTTTGGATGAATGTAGTTACAGTGTTTGATGTTTTGTGGCAGCAAATGAGTTTGGTTGAGGAATGACATGTATCCTTCAAAATCTCATCTTAATGGCCTATTTATGGTCATAATCGGATAAAGGAAGAAGTTATTACCCAGTGTGGTCTCAGGATTCAATCCAGTAATGGTTCGCACAACATCAGTTGGGTCAACATTTGCAAGGCTGCAGAGAACAATTCCAATAAGATGCAAAATATGAAAGGTGCCACTTTTTAGTATATATCACCATTGAAACCACTTTCATGGAGGAAACATGGTGCTCCAAAACCAAAAGCAATGGAGAAATTTGTATGAAACCATGTGTATCATCATTCACAAATAATATGAAAAACTTGCCTTAATAACGGAGCTCCTGACATAACAAGATACCACTCTTATGCTAAATCAACCTAGCCAAGAAGAAAAGTACTTGGAACCAAATTACAAGGAACTCATGAAAGAAGCAAGGCCCAAAGCAGTACCTCAATGTACATTCTGCATGCCCCAAAAGTTAATGCTCAACATGGATATAAAAAAATCTAATAGTCTCGAAGGCTTGGACTTTGGACATTCATCATATCAGCAAACAAACCAACATAGTTATGACAAATTCAGAAACCACCCACTAGCCAAGGAAGGCAACTATTCATAAAAGTTTATGCCTTATGCCAAGTGCATTGTAGTTTTCAATAGTTACACTACCCAAATCCTAGGATCCTAACCACTTCAAGACCCCAGTTCATGATAATGTAAACACATAAATGGCTCCCAATGTGGTCTATTGCCAAGGTGCATTGCAGTTTCCAAACGAGTTATATATAATTTGACATAACATTTTTATTAGATGTAATTCGTGAAATTAGGTGCTAAGAATTCTGTGAAGTGGAATGATGAATAGCTTTCAAAACTGCAAATACAGCCTTTTTGTTTGATGTATGTAACACAGTTTGTAGGCTAGATGTTTGGCATAATTTGTCTATAAGATGTTATTTGCGAAATTATATTGGTTGGGATGATGGGGTTTCTTCCAAAATGCTTTGGGATGGGTTATTTAGTGTTTTAAGACTAAACGTGAAACATTTTAGCTGTAATAGACATGCAGTCTTTTATTTCATCTAATAGTTTGTAGGAAATATTGCATATATTTTTTTTGGAGAAATTTGGTAAATTGAAAGCGATATGTATCATGCAAATTGTATTTTGATGGGTATCCTTCAAAATGTAGTTGCAGGATGGATGCCTTTCTTTTATTTGACACAGTGTGCATGTCTGTGGAATTTGGTTAGTGGAAGCTCTATCAAATTCTTAAGGTTTCAATCAAATTATTCCTCTCTAATTCCATGTGACATTGCTGTGGGGGATGGGAATTGGATTACAGTGCTGAGTAAGTTCCCATTGGTGGAAAGAGCTACATGATTGCAGTCAAAAAATAGCAGAAGAATTCGTGCAAGTGTTGAAGAGTCGGTGCGCAATGCGTTCACCTTAAGTGAAGCAGGGAAAATGGTGTTGGTGAGTGATAACATCAGCTCAAGAAAAATGAAGGTCGTTGCTTACAGATACTTTGTGCACAAAACCACTTCAGCTTTATCTTAGTTACTTTTTAGTAATAAAATGATTGTAAGTTTATGTTTTACACCTTGATATTGTATAATAGTGAAATTAAAGCACCTTCATGTCTTGGATTGAGTTAGATATGGAATAAGATCAATAAGAACTTCAGTTCTCGAAAATTATTAAGCTTTGGGCTAATTTTAGTTAGTTAATATGTAAGTATGGAAATTATCATGGGGTCCAATGATTTGTGTTGCATTATGTTTACTTGGCTTGAGATTTAGTGAGTGGTTATTTGTCTATTTAAGGAGGATGTCAAATAGCTAAAGTAGTTACGAGGATGGCATGTCTTACTATCACCTTGCTAACTTTGATGTGTTTATTAGAGAAGGATAATGCTAAAATGGATTTAGCTTGGGCTCTTTTGTTTGTTGTGCTTATTTGTCTTTTCTTGGGCTCTTTTGTTCTACTGAATGCTTCAATGGTTTAGCTTCTTGACATTATTACTAAAAATGTGTTGTACATGCAAGGATTGCTTAAGTTTTTAAAGTCATTTGCTTTGGTTTGATGAGTTGGGTCTTCATTTAAGTGGAATGTGGTGAATCATGAAATGGGCAATGCTAGAGTGTTCCTATATTTTGATTAATTTCATAAAGGTGCAGTTTTTTACAATTTACTGTCACAATGTGTTTATTGTGCTTAAGTTTTTACAATTTACTGTCACAATGTGTTTATTGTGTTGTCTCAATTTGATGGCTGGTGTATTAGATTCAATGATGTTGATTTTGAACTTTCATTGCTTTCGCATGAGGCACGTTCATCTGGATTTTGCAGGTTAGTGATTATCCTTATTGATGTTGCTAATAAAATGCATAATTTATCTCCTTTGCTTGCACTTCGTTAATGTAGTTGAAATTTTAGAGTAACTTTTATTGGAGAGAAGATAATGCTGAGCTTACACATCATATAATTATTTGACTCAAGCATGGATGATCCCTAAATTGTGTCATCCTTTCCTTTTTTTTGCTTACGAGCTAATGACATCTTTATTTTACTATCATGTTCACTGCTACATTATGCAATTGCATTGTTCATATTATGAAGGCTACTATATTGGGAACGCTACTATGTCTTATCTATATTACATTATTTTGGAAACAAATTGAATTGTATTTTTTTTGAAGAATTTCAAATTTTTTGAAAGCAAATAAAAAATAAATATAAAAAATATGTGCATGTGAAAATTATGGGAAGAATTATGTATGGATGGAACTTTTGGGGGAACTAAATTTGAAGGAAATTAATTTTTGGGGTGAACTAAATTTTTTGAGGTGAACTAAATTTTCTTCGGAAACTAAATTTTCTTCGGAAACTAAATTTTGGGATGAACTAAAAAATTTTGAAGGAAAATTTAGCATGGAAAACCCTAAAATTTTGGAGTGGAATTAAATTTGGAGGGTACTAAAATTTGGGATGAACTAAGATTTTTGGGATGAACTAAACTCCATGGGATACGCTAAATTTTGGGGGGATCTAAGATTTTGATGGGGATATCTTAAATGAACCGTGCCCTACGGGCACGGGTTATGACTATTATATATATATATATAGGAGGGATCAAATGACCCCCAAAAATAACCCCCTACCAAAAATCCAATGCCCCCCATTTTTTCAGACGATCCGAACCGTTCATCTTGATCTCCACCCTCTAAATACCTAACCCACCAATTTTCAACCTGATCCCATGTGTTTTGCCCGTTCATCCATCCGACCCAAATTTAACGGTTTCGCATGAATAGAACTTTTGCGAATGGTTGATGAACGGGCAAAACACATGGGATCGGGTTGAAAATTGGTGGGTTGGGTATTTAGAGAGTGGAGATCAAGATGAACGGTTCGGATCTTCTGAAAAAATGGGGTGCATAGGATTTTTGATAGGGGGTTATTTTTGGGGGTCATTTGATCCCTCCTCATATATATATATATATATATATATATATATATATATATATATATATATATATATATATATATATATATATATGCAAAATTAGTGTACGATCTTTATTAAGGACAAAATAAGGTTACATAAAATACAATTAACAGGAAGGGACAGAGAGGGGAGGGGGCACAAGCGCCGTCACCCCCTACTGGCCTGCCTGTCAATCTAAATTCTATGTATGTACAAAGAAGATGAAAAAAATAAGTGAAACAATGAAGAACAGGTAAGTTCATCCCGCATCCCGGAATTCCCACTTCTCGAAGACATCTTTAGCACCCTGAGAATCCGGTTCCAGGCTAATGAGGCCGGCCCTGACATCCAGCGCAATCTCTTCAAATAGTTCAAATTTAGTCCGTTTCTGCTTTTCAAAAATTCTTCTATTCCTTTCCTTCCAGATATGCCATATAAGTTCCGATAGTACTGTTTTTGATAGGATGCTCAGCGGTTCTTTCCCAGAAAAATGAGATAGAAAGTAATCTCCCACCCTAGACAATTGAGGGTCAATAGCAGATGTAATACCTAACTTTAGCAAGCATCTTTTAAGGAGATACCCAGTGTACTCACAAGCAAAAAACAAGTGGTCAATGTCTTCTGGCAAATTCGCATCACACAAGCCGCAAGCCATATCCGCATCAAGTCCCCAGGCCGCCAAGTGGCATTTGGTTAGCAACTTGCCCAGAAACGCACGAAGTGCAGCTAGGGAATGCTTTGGAATATGATTTGTAAACCAAAGGAGTTTGTAGTATTTGAATTTTTCCCTTGGACATCTAATACCCCTCCAAGCCGCATCAAACCTGAAGGTGGTCCCCAGAGTCCAGACCCAGCTATCATCCCCAGATTCCAACGTGACGCCATGAAGTTGTGAACGGACCGGATCAATGGTAACATCCTGAATCCACCCTTCCCCGTCCCAATAATCGGAGACACGCTTGCAATTTCCATCTTCCGGGACAACTAAAGATTCACTAAGGGGGCCCGAAGGTAACCAATTATCGTGCCAGAAGAGGGTGGAAGTACCATCTCGAACTTGTCTTCTAATCAAGTGTTTAGAGAACCGTCTGCAAGCAAGCATGAATTTCCAGGTGCCCGATTGGGTTGGAGTGCCTTTAGCAGCAAAAAAAGAAGATGAATCTTTATAATGGTGTCTCATATAAGTAGCCCAGAGCCCATCTTCAGATAACATACGCCAGGTCAATTTGACCCCTGCTGCATAGTTTAAGTCTGGAAGCAACCTTAGACCAACCCCACCCTCTTCTTTGGGAGTACATATCTCCTTCCATGCCCATAAGTTTGAGGTCCCCCAGATGAATTTCTTACAAATAGAGGTAATAGTACGGAGGATGGATTTAGGAATACGGTAAACTTGGATCCAAAAGAATACCATGCCATATATCACAGTTCTAACCAGTTCAATTCGCCCTGAGATTGATAATAAAGAGGAACTCCAGCCCTGCAATCGCTTCCTGCATTTATCAACCAGCCTACCGTACATTGTGGGTTTTGGATATTTAGGGGATAAAGGCAATCCCAAATAAGTAGTAATGGCACTCCCCAATTTGATTCCAAGGAGGTTAGCCAAATCCGACGGGTTGCGAGTCCCTTTACTAAAGAGCACCGTACTCTTATCCATATTAATTTCCAAACCAGTAAATTTACTAAAATCCTCTAGTAAGAGAATTAAGCCCTCAAAAGAGTGCTTATTTGCCCGGCAAAAAAGCAGCAAATCATCTGCAAAGAGTAGATGAGATATAGCCCCAGTCCGCTTCATGGGATGGATAACGCCCAAAGAGATAGATTTTTCAAGAAGCAGAGAAAAAGCCTCCATGCAAATAACAAAAAGATAAGGTGAGAGCGGGTCACCCTGTCTAATGCCACGATTCCCCCTAAAATAGCCAGTCGGAGAACCATTAATAGTGACCGAGAAAGTAGGAGTGGAAATACATTCCTGAATCCATAGTATGAATCGCCTGCCAAACCCCATTCTGTGAAGAATAAAATATATGAATTGACGGTTGACACTATCAAATGCCTTTCTCAGGTCCAGCTTCAAACAAGCCCTGGCTCCCATAGGGTTGCTAAAATCCCTGATCTGTTCATGTGCTAGCAGAGCACTATCAGATAGAAGTCTACCCTTAGAAAAGCAGACTGGTTTGGGGAAATAAGATCATGGATAATAAGCCTGAGTCTATTACAAATAATTTTACTAATGACCTTGTAGACTACATTGCAGCAAGCAATGGGTCTGTAGTCGTGGAGGCTCGAGGCATTAGAATTTTTAGGGACAAGGGTAAGATTTGTGTGATTAATAGGATGCATAATCGAAGGGCATAGGATTTTTGATAGGGGGTTATTTTTGGGGGTCATTTGATCCCTCCTCATATATATATATATATATATATATATATATATAAAATACATTTGAGAACCTTTTTGAATTCTAGGGCTGACTAGACAAGATAAAGAGTGGCTAATATTTGATCTTGGTAAATCAATGGTTGAGATTGGATTTTGTGAAAATTGTAGTGGAAAAACTTAAATTTTGGGGGGAAAGTGTCTTGGGAACCAAAACTTTGAAATTAGAAAGGTCTAAGGAAAGATTGTGGAGATTAAATTTTAGGGGGAAAAGTGTCTTGGGAATCTATTATACATTTGAGAACCTTGTTTGAATTCTAGGGCTGACTAGGACAAGATAAAGAGTGGCTTAGATTTGATCTGGTAATCAATGGTTAATATTGGATATTGTGAAAATTTTAGTGGGAAAACTTAAATTTTGGGGGAGAAAGTGTCTTGGGAACCAAAACTTTGAAAATAAAATTGTCTTGAAAAAGATTGTAGAGATTAAATTTTGGGGGAAAAGTGTCTTGGAAACCTAAACTTTAAAATTAAAAGTGTCGTGGGAAAGATTGTGGAGAAGCATGATCCATTAAATTAAACAAAGTAAAAAAATTAGCGTAAAAAATTTAAGTTAATACCCTCACAGAAAATACACTCGGACGCCGCAGGCGCTCGCGCCTAAATTTTTTTACGCTAATTTGTTGTACGCACCGAAGGCGCCCTCTCTGAATTTGTTGTTCGACGCCGAATTTGTTGTTCAGTGTCAAAGGCGCTCAAGCTAAATTTGTTGTTCCTGCCGAAGGAGCTCGTGTGTTGTTCCGCGCCGATGGTGCCCATGTCGAATTTTTTGTTCTACGCCGAATTTGGTGTTCCGCGTCGAAGGTGCCCACGCCGAATTTGGTGTTCTGCATCAAAGGTGCCCGCGCCGAATTTGTTGTTCCACGCCGAAGATGCCACGCCGTATTTGTTGTTCCGTACCGAAGATGCCCACGCCGAAGGTGCCCGTGCCGCTAAATATTTTTACGATAATTTGTTATTATTTTAAATTTTAGCTGTGGAAATTATTTTTTTGGGGAAGAAAGATTTCGCGGGGAGGGGGGAATCTTAAATGAACTGTGCCCGAGGGCACGGGTTATGACTAGTACACTTATATATATATATATATATATATAGCGTGGTATTTTATTGATGAATATACAAATATATATATATATATATATAGGGCACAAGAAAGATGCTAATATGAGATGGTGAGATGGTGAGATGAGATATTCATATCTCGAACTAGCCAAAACTATTTGCCAAATCATCAATCGGAACCGTCCATCTTCTTCTATCTATCAAGTGATCTTTATGTATAATTTTTTGTGTCATTTGGACATTTCTATCAGATCCATCAAGTGTTTGCAAGATGAACGGTTTACAAGCTGCCTGTAAATGTAACAAAATTGGAACGGGTTGATCCATAGGATTTTGGGGTTTATAATCTCTAATTTTTTTAGGGTATAGATCTATCGACATGCTCTTGAAGATGAACGGTGCCGATCGTTAATTGGTGTTGCCGATTGTGCTAGCTCACGATAATGATTTGAGCTCACCATCTCATACTAGCATTACTATATATATATATATATATATATATATATATATATATATATATATATATATATATATATATATATATATATATATATATATATATATATATATATATATATATATATAGTTACAAGTATAGTTTATATAAATATACAGTATTAGTATTAATTATGTATATAGTTTATATAAATCAGTGAATCAAAATCTTTAACTTTGTGTTTAAAAATCCAATCTCGCAGATAAATTCATGCCTCTTATACGATCACGTGGACACCAAAATCGCTCCAATCAGGCAAGTATATTATTTTCTGTGAATTTTTTAAGTCGAGCGTAATTACTTTTAAACACGTATTTAAATAATTTTGAGCAAACTTTCACGTGAACGCCTCTCTGAAACGCACGTGATTCAAAAGTACTCATCACAAGGAAAATTTTGACAGCAAATACATAAAAATCCATCGTGTAGATTGGGAGATGTTAATTTTACAAGTTTAAGTATTTCGTATATCTAATTTTTGAAAATGTGATTGTTACTTCTAAAATCCCAGAAAATTGCTATTATCAGTGTAAAATTCCAGAGAGTTCATATTTAGACTTCTGAAAATAACCCTCTTATAATAAAATTTCCATGTCCAATTTTGGTGATTTCTGGTGTTGTAACTTGTCGCATTGCTAGGTAATATCATATGTGAAAAATGTTTGTCCTCATAAAAATGTTCATACAATGTTCGTATTGCCTGTTGTAACATTATTTGTGCCACCTCACTTTTGGATGGTCCTTTCATACAAATACGGAATATTGGGCCCTCGGGGCATATACAGAAAATTGGGCCCTCGGGTCATTTACGGAATATTGACCATACTGCATACATTGAACTATACGAATACACAATGACACTTTTGGGTGGGGTAGTCCATTGTAGTAGAGGTCGTGATACTGGATTTCACCCCACAGATAAATTTGACCGTCGTCCGGATGGGGTTGGTAAGTACAGAACCACAGGTAGCTCCCGTTGGTTTGGTGTAATTTTAGTTTCTTTCGCCCTCAGATATTGGCCTTGTCACTAGCTTAATAAATTGAATGCCACATCTTTTTACTTTCTGCCATTGCTATTAAGAATTGTGTAAACCTGCTAGCTCCTTTCTTACCATGATCATATGTACTTGCCTTGCTCACTACACCTTACTTGTATACCACACTTTACCATGCTTACTACATCTTACTTGTACACCACACTTTTCCATGCTCACAACACTTTACTTTGTACACCACACTTTGCCATGCTCCCACGTTTCCTTACGCTGCCATACTTCTCCTTAACTGTGATCATATTATGTTTTCCTTGCCTTCAAAGCTTTGCAAACTACATATATATAACTATCTTACCGAGGATCCATTTTTCTAAGGTTTTAAATCTTGTCGAGCGACCCTCGCTGACGTATATTTTCTTGTCTTTTATCTTGTGAAATATACGTCAGGTTTGAGACATAGGAGTATACTTTGAGAGCAGGCTAACTAGGAGTACCGGGCGCTGAGATCCCCTGCTAAGAAATGGCATGCCTCCGCAACACCGCTATAGATTAATATTTGTTGTTGTAATCTCATTTAGGTGTAATTCCTTTTCGTGTATCTATTTCTAATGGTCATGCTAGGCCTTATTTTGTAAGGACCTGGCTATGAGGAAAACACTAGAAGGGGGGTTGAATAGTGTTTATGCAATTTAAAATAATAGTTATACCAAATTAAATTCCTAACCAACAATTAATGCGGAATGTAAATAAACCCTAAATTGAAACAATGCAAACACAATGATGTTTCAAGGGTTCGGATTACCCAAGTCAATTTCCGACTTATTCCCGGTAATCCTACGTCCCTTCCACCCGGATACCACCGAATACTCAAGTTAAAACCCTAACTTAAGGTTTCCTTAAAACCCACTTGTAGCAACCCTACAAGTGAAATCGAAATACACTCGATGTCCTTGACTCCCATAACTTGGGAGAAAGTAAACCACTCTCACAAACCAAGAGTTAATCTAATAACGAAAGATATGAAATATTGAAATAGCAACACTTATAATCACCAATGCCTTGAAGTAGAACTTGAAGGAGCAAGTGTGTTGTGTGTTGAGGTCTCTTTTGAAAGAGAGAAACGCCATTTCTCTTGTCACCACCAATTTCCTAGAAGATAACACTTTGATTCTAGGTTGGAGA
This sequence comes from Scilla litardierei, assembly GCA_030789695.1. Classification (NCBI taxonomy): domain Eukaryota; kingdom Viridiplantae; phylum Streptophyta; class Magnoliopsida; order Asparagales; family Asparagaceae; genus Scilla; species Scilla litardierei. Next base: position 383,829,034 of record CM061142.1, read on the forward strand.
GCAAGAGAAGAAAAGATTGGAATTCTAGGGCTTTTGGATTTGAGAGCTTTGATCAAGAAAATGAAATGCTTGAATAGATGAGTAAACCCTCAATGGAACAGTAGGAGCTCTCTTTATAGGTTCCCCAAAACCCCCAAACAGAATCCCCAGAATCCCCTTTGAAATCCATGGAGAAACAGCCAACTGATAGAATTTACACAGTCGATAATCGACTGTTGAACAAAACACAGTCGACTGCTGCACTGTGTCAGAGGTTAGATGAGAATTGAAACGGTAAGTTACCACGTGGACAGTCGACCGATGAAGAGAATACATGCGCCTGTAAAACTAACAGGTGACTGTAAATCCTTCTACATGCGACTGGCCGTAATATGGGTAAGCTGAGAAAATCTCAGAAAGTTTTGGAAAGACACGACAGGCGACTGATGTGGAACACGTAGGCGCCAGTACCATGGGCAGGTGACTGTGAAACCAACATCAGTCGACTGTCACAAAAACCTGAAACTTTCCAGAGAGCAGAGTCTGTAGAGAGATCAAAGACAGACGACTATTAAAGCATTGACAGTCGACTGTGCCTTGCACATGCGATTGTAAAATACAACATCAGTCGATTGGCACTAAAACTTGAAATATTCCAGAGAGCAGATTCTGTAGAGGAATCATAGACAGGTGACTGTTGAAGCATTGAGAGTCGACTGTGCCTTAGACAGGTGACTGTCATGATGGAAATTGAATTCCACCCCAAGTGATTTTGATGATGAACACACCAAATGAAAGCTTAGTGTACTAACTACACTACACTTAAGATGTGTAGAATATGCCAAGCTTTACTCATACTCAAAGGAGCACAAATCTACGCTCAAAGATAAGGACAAACGTGGCTAAGTCTTATGATGAAGTTCGAGCTCAAATAGAACAAGAAGCTCAAGTGAAGCTCGCATCCACTTCATCAAAATTGATCAAGCTTCCGAAGACATGTCCTAAGTCTTTAGTGAGTGTGTCATGTCTCTTTAGGGTATTTGTCAAAGCCAAATCATATAGACAAAACACACGCACACAAACAATTTGAAAAAGCTTTCTTGAAAATCTTTTTATATCTCCAAAAATATTTTAAAGAGCTTTCTCTAGTCATCCTATAAATTTCGTAGTGAAACTCCACACACCCTGGAGTTAACTACCTGTCTGACTAGAAGTGTTGCAGGAAAAACTCCTCTGGGAGTCGACTACCAACAGTAGGGAGTCAACTACCAGACAGAGATCAAGAATTCCTGAAACACTCTGGGAGTCGACTACCTACTTGAGGGAGTCGACTACCAGCTGTAAAAATTCTGACGTTTTTGAATTTGAATTTTGAAATTCGTTGAGCAATTTACTCCGTGATTTTTGGGACAAAAGTCAAAGAAAATTTGAATTTCAAATCCCAGAATTTTCCCTATAAAAAAGAGCTAATTTCATTTGAGAAACACAACAACAATTATTGAAAATCAAATCTCTTGTGCAAACGCTGTTCGATTCAAAGCTCTCATTTTTTTCTAGCCAATTTGATTTTATTTGTGATCTTGCAATATTTTATTATCAACTTCTTTTAAGATCATATTCTTGTTTTTTATTGGCTAAAACGTTTTTCAAAGTCCTTATTACTATTCTCTTTATTTTATTTAAAGGATTCTTTGAAAAAGCTATAGATCTAGATCACAAAAGATTTTATCTTGTATCTTTGTGTGATCTAGACTTTTATTCTATCAAGCCACTGCACAAATTTGTCTATCTTTGATTGGCTATAGAATCGGGTTTAAAAACCAATCTCCATCAATTTATTGTGGTGTATTGGATAAAATTTCATTGTGTTGGTTGTTGGAACACTAGACAAGTCTAGGTGTTGCCAATCGAAAATCCTGGTTGAGACTAGGTCGTTGGAAATCCTAACGAGTGAAGTTAGGTAATTGTATTTGCCAAGGCAGATAGTGGAAAATCTCGTACCTGATTGGTCGGGGACTGGACGTACCCGGGTTGCGGGGAACCAGGATAAAATCGCTTGTCTCTGCGTTTGTTTTTCTGTGATTGTTTATATTTCTTGTACAAGCATTTTTTCATTTGCTAATCTTATATCGTTGTAATTCCATGTTTATTTATTATTGCAAAGATTGTTTATTTAATTCCGCTGTGAAAATATCTCTCTGTAAAAGATTTATATCTGATTGTAATCTTTTCTCTATCATATTTGTAAGATTACTTTGTTGATTAAGAACCAAGCGTAGATCACTCTACTTGGCTTCTTAGGCAACATTAGAAGGGTTTTAATTAACGATCGGAAAAAGGTTTATTATATACACAACACTATTCAACCCCCCTTCTAGTGTTGTTTGCCATCCACATGATCCAACACTTGGTATCAGAGCGAGGCTACAAAGGTGATGGCGTCAACATCCTTTCACTCTGAAGGACTGAATACCATGCGACCACCACTGTTCAATGGAACCAACTACGCAAGCTGGAAGATCCGAATGAAGACTCACCTAGAGTCATTAGACTTTGAAGCTTGGACCATTACTAAAGTCCCGTACATCGCACCTACCGACGTGAGTTTGGGAAATGGTCTGTCGACGACAAGAAGAGAGCTAATCTCAATGCAAAAGCAATGAATGCACTATTTTGTGCCGTTACAGGAAATGAGTTCAATCGAGTCTCCCAATGTGAGACAGCACACCAAATATGGCATACTCTTCAGGTAAGTCATGAAGGAACCGAAAAGGTAAAAGAATCCCGCATAAATGTTTTACATTCTAAATTTGAATCCTTTAAAATGGAAGAAGGAGAGAGTATCACCGATGTGAATACTCGTTTTACTAATATTACAAATGAGCTTGCAGGACTAGGAAAGAAAATTTCTGAATATGAGCAGGTAATGAAGATACTAAGATCCCTCCGGCCCGAATGGAAGGGAAAGACAACCGCCATCCGAGAAGCTCATAATGTGAAAGATCTCACCATTGAAGAACTAATGGGAAATCTCATGGCATATGAGATTGAGCTTGATGAAGACAAGAAGATCGAAGAAAAACCAAAGAAGAATAATCTCACGTTCAAAGCCTAAGAGGAAGATTCCGATTACACGGACAAAGAAGATCATATCGCGTTCATCTCAAAGAACTTTAAAGAGTTCATCACAAGTAAGTATGGAAAACGATCTTTTAGACCTACTAACGGTATTATTTGTTTTGGTTGTAATAAACCAGGGCATGTCAAGAGAGACTGTCCATTGGAGAGAAACAATCGTGATTCCAGAGATCGTGGGAAGAACAAGGACAATAATGAAAAGCGAAACAACGGAAGAAACAAATTCCGACGACCAAAGAAGGAAGCTTACGCAGCATTCGATCAGAGCGACGATTCCTCATCCGATGAATCCTCAGAGGAAGATAGTGATGAAAGAAGAGAAACAACACACATGTGCTTCATGGCATCCACATCCTCCAAGGTAAGCACGCATCATGATTCATCTAGCGACAATGATTCGTCATCAAGTGATGATGAAGACATGGATTATAAGGGAGCATATAAGGAGCTATGCAAAATGCATGAAAAGCTCATAAAAGAACATAGAAGAACACTTAGAAATATTAAAAGGGATACTAAAGAAAAAGAAGAAATCATCAAAGAAAATAGTCTTCTTAAAGAAAAGAATGATCTTTTGCAAAAAGATATTTCTTTAGTAAATGAAAAGGTTGAGAATCTGAATAATCTTCTCGTATCTGTCAAAAACAAATACGAAGCTACGATGAAAATTATTGAGAATTTCAACAAAGGAAAAGGGAAGCTAGATAGTCTAATAAATAATCAAAAAGCCTCATCTAGCAAAATCGGACTCGGTTATGATTCACGTCATACCAAGAAACGGGTTAAGCATACTAGCATGCATCATTCTAACAATAATGTTTTGAGCATCTGGATACCAAAGAAAATATCTGATCAATGAAGGAAAAGGTACGCTATTGACTTTGTTCAGCAAGTTCATTTAAACAAAAATTACAAATACATTGTTCATGAGGGAACTAAACCATACTGGGTTTGACTTCCTAAAGACTAACCTCTCGGACTCAAAAAAAGGGAGTACCATAAACGTTTTATTTTTTTCAGGTACTCCAAAGAAATGAAAGGAAGGAAACAAGGTCAAACGCTTTGCAAAAGAATCAACATCAACATTTTTCTTGTGCAACTCAATTTTTTATTATATATATGATTAAAATTGATTGAATAAATATTTTTTTACTTTGATCTTATGTATTTGTGGTATAAACCTAAAAACAATTTTTTGTGTTTAGAGATCCCACTCAACCTGGATCAAAAACCCCTCGGGATGAGAAAACGACTCAACCCAGTAGGGAGTCGACTACCAGAGTATATGCGAAAATCTGGGTTCATTTTTGACTATCTCCTAATGGGTTCTATTGAGTAATTGGGTTCATATCCTCAAGGTAACTTATACCCAATAAACTAAAACTTCATCCTAACCCCTCATCTCTTGATCCTAAGGCCCTCTTTCCTCTCCATCTTTCATCCAAAGATTAAAACCCCCAAGAGAAAACCCTAGGTAGCCGACTGCCCCATTTGTTCCCCCTCTCTTGAGAACTCTCTTGGTGCTTGGTTCATTTGAAGCTCCTTCAAACTTCATCTCTTCCAAACTTCACCCAAGGTAAAATTTTTTTTTACTCCATGCTCTTTATTTCATTACTTCTATTTTCTTGCCTATCTAGAATTGTAAAAATACTTTTTTTACTCTTTCTAGATGCCTATCAAAGGAATTTTCACCAAGAAGAGAAAAACATCCTCTGAAATTGATTCTGAAAAAGAAACCATTCTACCCTATCTCTTCAGAACCACTACTTATGAACAATTCGTTAAGTAACTACTCCAATCTCTTCCAGTCACTAAGAAACCCATCTTGCATGAACGTTTTGTTAAGCTTAATGATGTTATAAATTATGGCATTGATAGCTTGCTTGATTTCCAGAACTTGGCCAACCTATTCTCATCTGAAAATACTTATCTTTGCTACCCTAGGCTTGTGCACTTGTTCTATGCCAACATGGACTACGATCTTGCTAAAAGACGTTTCATAACCAAAGTCCTTGACACCAAGCTTGCCATTACTGTCAAATCTCTAGGAGAAGCCCTAGGAATCCCATATTCCGGCATGCTTCTTGATAAAATTGAAATGACTGAAGGAAATATTTTAGAGAGAATGTATTTGCCAGGACGACATTTTCAGACTAAACTGCCATGTAGTGATCTTCGCTATCCGGTAAGAATTTTGGCAAATATATTATCCTATAATATCACTCAAAAATCTGGAAGTCATTCGATCTTATCAGAAAAACAAGCCAAATGCATCTATGCTATACTAGGTAACATTCGCATCAATTGGGCCAAAGTTATCATGGATTCTATACTTGCTTCAGCTTCTTCAAATAAACCCTCTTCCACTTTAGCTCATGGGCACTATCTCACTATATTGTTTATTAGCTATAATGTGCCTTTGGATCATGAAACCTCTATTCTAGAACCGGCTCGAGTTTTTGATGTTCATGCACTTGGGAGAATGAATCTTCACCATGACCTTGATGAGAACATCCCTGAAGAAAAACTTGCATCTGAAGGAGGATCCTCATCCTCTAGGAAAGGTAAGAAAATTGTGGTTTCAGATTCTGAAGAAGAAGAAGAAAGAGAAGAAGAAAAAGGAAGCGAAGAAGAAGAATAAGAAGAAGAAGAAGCACCGGCATATATTCTTGAACTTCAAGAAATGCTTCTAAAGAAGATTGGAAAATTGAAGATCTCACAAGAGAAAGGATTTGAATTTCTCAATCAAAAGGTAGACGACCTCAAGGAGATCGTCGTGAAAAGCAACAAGATGACTGAGGAAACGCTTGTTATGATCCTTGAAGAGATCAAGGAACTGAAGAAGAACAGCGGTCATCCTTAGCTTCATGAACTTAGCTTCATAAACAATGGTTCTCTTTCAAAACAATGATTCTCAAAAATATTATGGCTTGTATTAACTTTTATGTCGTGTGATGCTAGCTATTATGAACTTATCTACTATGCAATACTTAGTTGTTCCTATGAACTAACATCTCTCTTGCAGGCATATGAAATTGAATTCCTCTCCTAATTATTTTATAATTAAAAAAAAATATTTCTTTTGTTGATGACTAGGGGGAGAAAAATATATGAAATGCAAAAATGAAATTATATGAATTGTATTGCTAACAGCTTCGATGCAAGGGGAGAACCGCATCAAAGCAGGGGGAGTAAGTACACTTTCATGAATCTCATTTTTTTATCTTACTTCATTTTTCATTTGGGTGTCATCATCAAAAAGGGGGAGAGTGATGGAAATTGAATTCCACCCCAAGTGATTTTGATGATGAACACACCAAATGAAAGCTTAGTGTACTAACTACACTACACTTAAGATGTGCAGAATATGCCAAGCTTTACTCATACTCAAAGGAGCACAAATCTACGCTCAAAGATAAGGACAAACGTGGCTAAGTCATATGATGAAGTTCGAGCTCAAATAGAACAAGAAGCTCAAGTGAAGCTCGCATCCACTTCATCAAAATTGATCAAGCTTCCGAAGACATGTCCTAAGTCTTTAGTGAGTGTGTCGTGTCTCTTTAGGGTATTTGTCAAAGCCAAATCATATAGACAAAACACACGCACACAAAAAATTTGAAAAAGCTTTCTTGAAAATCTTTTTATATCTTCAAAAATATTTTAAAGAGCTTTCTCTAGTCATCCTATAACTTCCGTAGTGAAACTCCACACACCCTGGAGTTAACTACCTGTCTGACTAGAAGTGTTCAGGAAAAACTCCTCTGGGAGTCGACTACCAACAGTAGGGAGTTGACTACCAGACAGAGATCAAGAATTCCTGAAACACTCTGGGAGTCGACTACCTACTTGAGGGAGTCGACTACCAGCTGTAAAAATTCTGACGTTTTTGAATTTGAATTTTGAAATTCGTTGAGCAATTTACTCCGTGATTTTTGGGACAAAAGTCAAAGAAAATTTGAATTTCAAATCCCAAAATTTTCCCTATAAATAAGAGCTAATTTCATTTGAGAAACACAACAACAATTATTGAAAATCAAATCTCTTGTGCAAACGCTGTTCGATTCAAAGCTCTCATTTTTTTCTAGCCAATTTGATTTTATTTGTGATCTTGCAATATTTTATTATCAACTTCTTTTAAGATCATATTCTTGTTTTTTATTGGCTAAAATGTTTTTCAAAGTCCTTATTACTATTCTCTTTATTTTATTTAAAGGATTCTTTGAAAAAGCTATAGATCTAGATCACAAAAGATTTTATCTTGTATCTTTGTGTGATCTAGACTTTTATTCTATCAAGCCACTGCAAAAATTTGTCTATCTTTGATTGGCTATAGAATCGGGTGTAAAAACCAATCTCCATCAATTTATTGTGGTGTATTGGATAAAATTTCATTGTGTTGGTTGTTGGAACACTAGACAAGTCTAGGTGTTGCCAATCGAAAATCCTGGTTGAGACTAGGTCGTTGGAAATCCTAACGAGTGAAGTTAGGTAATTGTATTTGCCAAGGCAGATAGTGGAAAATCTCATACCGGATTGGTCGGGGACTGGACGTACCCGGGTTACGGGGAACCTTGATAAAATCACTTGTCTCTGCGTTTGTTTTTCTGTGATTGTTTATATTTCTCGTACAAGCATTTTTTCATTTGCTAATCTTATATCTTTGTAATTCCTTGTTTATTTATTATTGCAAAGATTGTTTATTTAATTCCGCTGTGAAAAGATCTCTCTGTAAAAGATTTATATCTGATTGTAATCTTTTCTCTATCATATTTGTAAGATTACTTTGTTGATTAAGAACCAAGCGTAGATCACTCTACTTGGCTTCTTAGGCAACATTAGAAGGGTTTTAATTAACGATCGAAAAAAGGTTTATTATATACACAACACTATTCAACCCCCCCTTCTAGTGTTGTTTGCCATCCACAGGATCCAACAAATATAACATCAGACGACTCGCCAGATGAAAATGAAAGTGACTTTTGGGCCGAAGATAGACATGCGACTGTTTAACACATCACAGGTGACTGTTGCTTGGACAGGCGCATGTATTTTGTACAGCAGTTGCCTGAAGGAGTTAAAGCTTAAAAAGCCCAAAAATCAATTGATTACGTATGTGCGAAACAGGCGATTGTAGAACAAATCACAATCGACTGTTTTGAGACAGGTGACTGTAAATCGTTCAGCAGTTGCCTGTTGAAATCAAAACATGCACATGCTTGAGAATGAGAATTGGAGTCTAAGAAAATGTGATCTAATGATTTCCTAGGACATAAATGAAGATATGTGTGTGCTCCAACATAGTTCTACTTCTAAGCTACATACTAGAAGAGAATAAAAAGATTACATCTTGTAGAAGTCTCTCTTCTATCCAAAGTATGAGTTTGAAGTCTTCTAGGAGCTTCAATCACCATCTTTGATCATCCAATCCACTTTTCATGCTTTCATTGATCTTTGAGTGACATCCATTGCTAATTGATCTTCATGATATGCTCAGGCAATGAATTAACAGCAAATAGGAGATTAGTCACAAGTATTTATGTTTGCTCATCATTAACACCAAGTAGAGAGAAGTCAAATACTCAACAAATTTGTGTACATGTGACGCACCCGCACTCACACCTAAAATCCACTTGGCGGTGTCACAATCACCAGGCGTAATATAGTTCTAAGGTGCTGACTCTGGGCTCTATCCGCGAGCAGACTGTGTCAAATTATAGTATATAAGATTGTCGAATCCCACAGGGACAGTGACAGTGTATTGGGGTCTCAGATTATTTTTAGATCTCAGAATGAGATAGCAATCGGTTTAGGGAGATTGGTTGTGATAATGTTGTTAGTTTGATAATAAAAGAAGCTATGGCCTTAGGGATCACTGCTAAGACCGTCGGAGGTTGACGTTTGAATGGGATTCTTACGTTGCATTCGGTTTAGGGGGGTTAATCTCTTAGCTCATACCACTCTCGTGGGTTAGAACTTCGAGGTATTTCGGTGGCTCTCATTGACGCAATGGCGGTAGCCGTCAATATAATTATATAGATCGTCGGTGGATCCCCTCAAGGCACGAACCGGGCATGGCTACGAGCCTTGGTTGGATCCAGTAACTCCCTAATTTAATCCGTAGGATACTCCTTAAGCTAATCGATTCCACCGAGCGTGGGCACGATCTCAGTACGAGTTCTCCTAGGGATTTGGATGGATCGAATTCCCAATGCAACCTAAGATTCTAGATCTACATCTCTTTCCTAGAGCCTTAGGGCTAACCCATCAGCCCTAGGGAAAACTACTCACACATAGCGATTACGACAATAAAAAACATAGTCTCTACCGCAGAAAACATCATAGCAATTAAATCGAGCGAGGGATTAAGATCTTACGTACCGAAAATGAGAAAGAGCAATAGTAAATAGAGATCCGAAGAATTCCCGCAGATTCCACGACAAAAGAGATAATAAAAATATAATCTTTCACCCAAGAACAACTCAATTCCAAAACCTAGATCTAGATTTACAATCTCCTTTTTTTCTCTTTTTTGATCCTCTCTCTAAACTCTATTCAAAAATATCGTGAAAGACACTCCTCGTCCAGTCTCCAAAATCACCTCCTATACCTCTGTCTGGGGCCCCACGTAAATAACCTGAAATTCTGGAGTCTGGGCCCGTATGTCGCCGACCGAGTCAGTGACTCGGTCGAGTAGACGACTGCTCGGTCGAGCAGGCGCATTAACTGCTCTTGGCTTGGGTGAAGGGGTCTGGGCTACTCGGTCAAGCAGCCCGCTTACTCGATCGAGCTTTCAGTAGATCTGTTCTCCTTCCAAAATGTTGCTCTGCCTACTCGGCTCGAGTAGGACTTGCTCGGTCAAGTCATCCGTTGGCTCGGTCGAGTAGGTACGGCTCGGTCGAACAGGAAGTTAGTGAGGTGGAGCTCGAAAATAGGCCGACTCGGGCTGAGTCGCCACTCTGCTCAGTCGAGTCGGATGCATGTTCTGCTGGGCTTTGTGTATCAGCTCGACTGAGCAGCTTGTGCTACTCGGTCGAGTTGCCTGGGAGAAATCCAAAACAACTCCTTTCCCTTGCCAGATTCTCCTCCACTCCTCCTATAAGCTTCCAAACCTCGACGAACTCTTGTAGAGCCTCGCCAACAGACTCACGGGCATGATGGATGTGTCCATATCCAAAAGTGGTTCCGAATCGCTCCAAACCCCTGAAAATCCACAAAACTCTACGAAACTCGAATATAGCGTTAGAATTACAGTATCGTAAGAAAATGCGGGATTTGGATGCGGATATGACATGAAATGCAATGGAATGATGCTATGAAAAGATAGAAAATATGGACACGTCAACATGTAATCTGGATGTTGAATTGTAATAATGATATTCTGCATTGTTCTGAGTTTGCGTGCAAGAACCTGCGATGTTTAAATCACAGACGCTTATTGTGCTTAAGTCAAAGAAAAAAAGAAAAAAGTACTTCTTTCATATAAGCACATGTGGACCTGCTCACGTTCTCGCTTCCAAGTACAATAGGAAGCGATGCGTGACAGGTTTTAGTTGTGGCCCATGCAGGTCCGCTTGCACCTATGAAATACTTCGGAAAAATATGGATGTCATTATTAGCTGGACTGTCTAGATAAATCTTGTACGCAAATGTTTGCTTTGTTTTCTTTTCAGCATGGCAAAAAGACCAAACACTCGCAACGGGAATGGAACGAATGGAAATGGCACTCCCAACATCAACGAACTCATGTGTGTCATGAGAGGAATCCTGGAAATTCAACAACAACTGATTCAGCAATGACAATAGCATGTGCAATCTACTCCTCCTCCTCGGGCTGCACCTGGAGCCAAGAAATTTTAAGAGCTGAACCCGAAATGTTTCTTTGGAAGAGAAGGCACACTGGAAGCTGAAGAATGGGCCCGAAGTACGAAAGGTGACCTGAGTCTTTCCTGCATCGACCAGGCAGGCTGTATGGAAGTAGCTAAGAAGCAATTGACAAGGAATGCTCAAAACTGGTGGAACGCTGAAGAGGCACGATAGGTTAAGCCAATCAAATGGACCATTTTTCGAGAGAAATTTGACGCTCAGTACTTCCCTAGATCAGTAAAGAGGAAATTCTAGCAACGTTTCGTCAATCTAGTCTAGGACACTCGAACGATTGATGAATACGAAGCAGAATTTTCAATGCTTAGTCGCTTCGCTCCTCTGGTGGAAGATCCTGAAGATCGTGTACCAGTTTCTCCAGTGTCTGGATCTCGTCATCCAAGCTTCGATGTCTTTGACAAATCCGACCACTCATCAAGAAGTATTGGATGCTGCTAGGAAGCATGTGTTTGATCTGGATCTTAGCCTAGAAGGGGGTGAATACGCTAATAAAAAATTCTCACGCAACCCACGAGAAATCACACGTAATTAATAATTACAAGCAGGGTAAATATGATGTAATCACAGAATACATGCAGATATACCCTGGTTCGGTCGTCCCACGACCTACTCCAGCCCCCAAGGAAATACTAGCATTAATATGTTCCTTTTGTACAACTACAATGGGTCCTGAGCTCGCTGCTCCCCACCTAAAACGGACCACACTCCCCAAGTGCAGAACACTATCAACCTAGTAAATGCTCTATCTTGACAAGTCCCACTTGTCAAGACGCTCTTGTCTAGTCCCAGACTAAACAAGTCTCAAAAGAACATAAAACGGTAAAGTTTCCCCTACAGAGATCTACACACAATTACAAATATAATGGTAAAGTAAAAGGGTTCAGAAATGCTCAGATTGTGATGGTATGTCATCTCTGTCATTCAGCATGGTGTTAGCTTCAGTCTGGCGTAAATGGTGTCTCGATCTGACTCCTGGATCTCGATCTGTGTCTCCACGAAGATGAATAGCAATATGGTCGGTGTGTTTAGCAAATCCAGTTCAAAACTAATATAATGCAGTCTGTGCGCATAGCAACTCCTATAATTTTCCACGTCAGCAAGTTTTACATGCAACTCCCTGACTCGTGTTCGCCTAGGAGCACGATCTCCGATAGCTCCTACGACTCCGACTTCGTGGGTTTCAACTTCTCTGACTTCGGCAACGACGACTCCGACGGCGGGCTTCGACTTCTCTGACTTCGATAACGACGACTCCGACGGCGGGCTTCGACTTCTCCGACGTCGACAACGATGACTCCGATGGCGGGCTTCGACTTCTCTGACTTCGACAACGACGACTCCGACGGCGGGATGAACTCTGGCAAGGGCAAACTCCTCTCGTGAACATGTCGACGTTGGCTTTGAGATGTCGATGGCGTGGTGGTCTCTGATCAGCGGCTAGGGTTGCGACAGCGGCTGCTTGATGGATGGCACACACAGAGGCACGGCAAGCTGAAAGGAGATGGGTTCCTTGCCCGTGAGTTGCAAGGAGCAAGCTTGAAGATGTCGATGGCAGCACGTCACGGCAGTGGCAAGGAACTTGTCTCCTTCACAGCAACCTCTGTGGATGATACGATGATGAAGTGTTGGGGAATGTATGCCCTCAGATCATTTGTATCTGATGCAAATGAGATTTTAAGCTTAGATAGGGGACTATTTTGCATGTGATGCAAAAGGTGTTAAATGTGTCTTAAATTGTTTAAGACCATATTTAATATAATAAACGCATTGAAAAGGTTACCTGGATGACGGGATCGTCCCGCTCTAAATGCAGGTTCAAACCGCATCAAAAATGGAGTCGAAATGCACAAGTTAGAGCCAAAACAAGTAGGCCAAACTGTTGGGCTGAACCCAGCGAAAATGGAGGCCCACCAAGCCCGAATTTTCTGGTTAGGGTTTTTGAAGCCCGGGATTTTTTTGACGGCTGGATTTTCCATCTTTGAATGGTTTTTGGCTAACTTTGAGACGAAGTTTGGGGGTCAAAAGACGTCGGATTGACTCACCGTTTTTCCTACGCATTCACCGTTCGACCCTCTTCGATTTGAAAGGTTGTATCAAGATTGAAGCTCAACGGTGAGGGAGTTCAAAGTCATGGAAGTTTGGCCTTTATGAAAGGCAAACTAACTTGAATTATTAAACTCTAAAAACATAGTCCCACATCGGAAGTGGAGTAAAGGGGAGGGTCAGCCACCTATATAAATCGGGATCTCCCCCTTCCTCTAAACTCGTCCCAAGCTTTAGATCTGAGCAGCTCCCAAAAATGTTGGAGCACGCTCGGATCTAAGCTTAAAATTAATATTCTCTTCGTCCTAAATTTCTGCCTTGCTCATGAAGGGCTCTAGCAAAGCCACGAAGGGGTTCAGATCTGATCCAGAGTCTTGGCAAAGTTTCACACTTAGGTGAAACTTTCTTTAGTGCGTGGTTGGCTCGGCGATAAGGAGATTGCTCTCCTCGGGACGCGGAGCGGTTCGAGGAGCGGTTTGGCGCGAGACGAGGAGCGGCTCGGAAAACAGTGCGGTACACCTTGCCTGTACCAAGGCAAGGTTCCGGATATGTAATTTAGAAGCTTTATTTTAATTATGTCGTAGTAGCTTATATCCTTCTTGAGGTGGTCAGATCCACCTCAAGTTGGCATAGATCCTTGCTAAGGGTCTTGATTTTCCTTAGGGCTTCGTTAAAAAGTTTAACGATTTTCTTCCAATGTGTTTTCTTTTGGCTCTATTGCTCATCCGACTTAGGATGGGCATAGTGATTTGTGCCCTGAGGGTCCATCAAAACCCAACATTGGTATCAGAGTTTAGTCTGCATGATGATCTAGGACTGCGACATTTTTAAAATGATGAATGCTTTTAAATGCATGCTAAAATTTTTAACTTTATGCGATATTGTTAAAAATGAAACCGTTTTTCATTTCAGATGTTTTTTTAAAATTCTTTTATGCGATAAAATTATTTTTAGAAACATGGAAATTTTAATGATGATTTTAAAAGATAGTTTATGAAATAAAATTATATGATAATTTTTATGAGACTGTTTTAAGTTTTAAAATCTTCTTTTGCTTTAAGTGTTAAATCTTAGTTGCACATTAATTATTTATGGGATAAATTTTTAATGTGTTGATGCATGTTTAATGAAAATGTGATGATTGTTAAATAGTTATAAATCTCTTATGCGATATTTAGGTTAATAATTGCATGCTAATTTTATAGTTGATAAAGTTAGATTATGTTTTAATGGCCATGCTTCATTATGTGATAATTGTTGAAACCTTTTAGGTTAGCCATTAAAAGCTATTTGAAATTTTTAAGATAAATTTTAATGACAGGCTATGTTTTAATACTCATTACAACCTTTAAAAACCTAATTCCTGATTGGGGTAGTCCTTTAACGACGATTATTATTTTAATCGTTATTATAATATTCTCATTAAAAGACTACAAGTGTTGTTAATGATTTATTAAAATCCTAATATCGATTAGGATAGCACATGAACCTTATAGTTGATAAGGACTTAATACAAGTTATTAACAAATCCTAAAATTTTGAATTTTAAGGATTCAACTAGTTGATAGGATTAATTAATTGTTAATAAAAGCCTTTTAGTCTATGGCATGCATATAAAAAATGACAAGCTTCATTCAATGGACCATGATCCGGTCAATGTGCTTGGCTAAGTTTGTTGGATCACCCTAGCTAGGCTAAGGGATAAGTGGTCCTTGCTTAGTCAACTCTCTCACCGTGTTTTGCTGGACCGCAATGACGTGAATCATGACTATATGACACCCTGGACTATATCTAAGTCAAATATGTTAATAATCTTCTTCAAGATTAGCCGTAGCCCTCCTTGTTTTAGGGGTTGGCAACTATAGGACCAGTGTTCCAGTTGTTGAGCTACACTCAAGCTGTGACATGGCAACCTTGTAGAAACCAACTTCTTAACTACATATGATGTAATCTTGATTTGACCCAAACTGTCGTGTCATGAATACACCTAGCGCCGACGTAAGTTAATCTAATGATGTAGTCTAGACTTGACCCAAACCGTTGTGTCATGAATACACCGAGCGCCAGCGTAAGTTAGGCTAGACATGAAAACAAGGGTCCGACTAGACTAGTCATTGTGATTTGGATGAGCACACTCATGATCACAAATGGCTAGGGGTAAAAACTGATAAAAGAATCATATATGATATGATTGATGAAGAGTCATCTACCGATTGCAGAGTCAAGCAATTTGTTGAGATACACTCAAGGTTGTAAGACTCGGGATGGTTGGATCTCTTTCCCATTAATTTAATTTTAATTAAATTGTTCATTGATTGGCTTAAAATGATCGCAAAAATAGTGGGAGGATATAGATTGATAAAAGCCATTCTATCTATATTTAATATTGAACATATGCTAAACTAGGGTAAGTTCTATATTTACCGATGGAATCAAAATATAATATTCTAACAGAATAAGTTAAATGGTCAAATAGGTTGGTTAATGGAATATCAAGTTAAATTCTAATTGATAGTATAAATTATATTCTCGTTGACATCAAAATGACCTTTTTAAGGATAGACTTAAGGAATATGATTTCATTAAGCTCTGAGTCCAACAAAAGAAATGCACGCTACATGTCACTCGCCTCTATATGGGGCAGCTGGAACATATTGATGTTCAATAGCAAGTTTCTCCATACAATTTGTTGAGCGACACTCAAGCTTATATGGAAAGCAGGTTCGATCCGTAAGGTTTGAAAATTCGATCAAACTGTTTGAATCGAATATGAGTGCATGGGCGGTGCAAGACTATGTATACCAACCGGATCTTGAGAAGAGCAACTTGTTGAGATACACTCAAGGTTGCAAAGCTCAGGCGTTTGTATACATGATATGCTTGCATGGCTACTTATTTTTGTTGGGTCATATAATATCTAAATGAGATTTAGAAAAGGAAGAAGGCACTGAGGAAAGTCAATTGAGAAAGATAGTTTTATTTATCATTAGTAAAGACATAAGTATGAGGAACTGAATATAGTAAAGGCATAAGTATGAGGAACTGAATATGTGACATATTTGATGTCACGATTCAGAAGAATTATTATATAAAAGGAAAACACATTTTGGCGAATGTCGTCACATTGCTTCTGAAGCAATGAGTAATATGTATAACAAAATATATTAAATGTTAATATATGAATACACAAGATAGTAATAAACTTATATGGCAAAATAGACTAGGCCGTAGCAAAGAGACTAAGCTTCACATGTCACATAAAGAGGGGTCTGAACTCTCGTATTATGAAGCCTACGGACACTTGTGAATCTTATTCTCAAAGGTATGATGACCGAAACTCCTTCGGTAAGACAGTGGGAAGGCGAGTTGTTGAATTCACAGTCTCGTATATACTGATGTACCCGGACCCAAGTCTAAATTAGCCAGGATAAGTTGTTCTTATTTTGTTAAGACATGTGTTCTTGATGAAACACAAGTCTGATAAAATAGAAAACAAAATGACAGAAGCATTTGGACTGATTCGATTAGATCGAAAAGTCAAATACTTAGCTGTATAAATCTTATGAAATTAAAAGAAAATGTGATTTTCTCTCAAGTCAAGTCTCTGAACATATTGGATGTGTTGGAGAGCATAAATCACACTTTGTTAAACATAGTGCGACTCATGTCAAAGTGACTGAGTTACAATCCTCCCTCTGGGTTAAATCGCAGAATATAATGCATATGTTCCTGATAAGGTTTTGTGAGGACCTTATCAATAAGCTATTTATTAAATCAATCATTAGGAAGTTGTAAAATTACTCGAGTCTCGTAAGACGAAGAGTCGAGTTAGACATCATAGTCGATGATGGCTTAGTCAACTTCCAGGCTGAAATTCAGAGTAGTGACTCCGATTAATAACTTGATGCAATCAGAAATGGTCCGTGCATGTGAATAAAGTATGGACTTTAGTTTATGTGTCGAAGGAAAGAGTTTCTTTGACTACAAGTGAATCTTCGAGTTTAGAAGATAGGTGCATGAAGAAAGTAGTGAAGTACAGCTTATGTTGGTTGAGAACGTTTTCATCCTAATTCCTATAAACAGATTATGATGAAACCGTCTCGTCAGCAGATGCGAACAGATCTACTCGGAACGAACTCGATGTAAATGCTCATGGTGACCATGAAAACAGGTGCATTCATTTATAGTCTGTTATCTAAATATGATTTAGAAAAACGAACTTATATGAATTGGCCAGAGAGTTTTCAAGGTCAGAGGGAGCGAATAAAATACATGCGAGGCATCAAGGGGTTGGAACATATTTTTGACAAAGTGGTCAAAGGAGTTTGACACTTTGAATATGAACCGTCTAAAATGACCAATATCTATTATTGTAAGGTACGATGAGCTGTATGAGATCCAGAAATTTAAATGGATTCCAAAGGACCAAAGGAATTATTTGGATGAGATTCAAATTGTTGGTCTAGAATGAACATAGAAACCCCTTAAGTCTATACTGTAGACGGTTTTAGCAAATCCACTCACGAAGGCTCTACCACATGAAGTCTTGAAAGAATTAAGTGTAAAATACGGTATGAGATATCGGGATAAATGGGCCTAAGTGCAAGTAGGAGATGTAGCGAGATAGGTATGCCCTCGAGGCAATTATCTCTATGTAATTGTACAAACATCTTGTTCGAAATAACAGTAAGTTGTTTGGTATAAATTTATCTAAGATAATCATAATGTAGTTATCATTAGATTTTAACTTAGGTAAGGTCCTAAGACTTAATGCAAGGTCAAACATGTATCGAGATGAATATCTTGATCATGGAGAAGTACTTGACCGTTAGTAGCATAAGTCTAAAAGGGTTCATGGTCGTAGATGTTTCGAGAAAAGGATATCGAAACATCTGATAGACCATTATGTCTTAGTCTTCACCGTATAGCGGTGGCGATGATCTCATGATCGTTTGACTTGGTGAAGTCGAAGATGAGACACAGGTGCTCATTGGAGAATGAGTTCACTGAATGACCTATCAAGAGTTGTCAAATGGTTATGAGTGACCAATCTATCAATGATAACTCTTAGTGATGATAGGCAAGTTGGTCTTTTGACTTGAGGTCATTGTACGAACCTGTGCGTGAACGGTATCACTTAGATCACTGACCTAGCTTTGAGGCAAGGCCTGTCGAAAGGTCTTTGGTTGGGTGACAGTCAAAGTGTACGAGTAGAGTAATGACCAAGAGAGGATTCGTCTCTCCTGGTCAATGGGAGCTAGTGTCGTAGAGTTAGTTCGGTCTTTAGTGAAATCTCTGGCTAGAGTATGCTGGAAGATGTCCAACATTATTTGACTAAAGATCGATGGAGACTAACCGGATTCGTGATATTGGGATTGACATTTTGACCATACCCTAGGCTTGATCTAGACGACATAGTTTAGACGAAGAGGCTAAAACTGCAGAATTCATCATGGACACAGTCAGGGTGGTCCCGACAATACTCATGTCAATGAGTTAACCACATAAGTATGATACTGAAACAGGGACGGCAACTGCTGCTCGTGGTCTCTGCCATATGGGGCTTCGAGCCCCACCTATAGTAGGGTCAGGCTGTAGGGTCTAACACAGAGTGCGACCTTCGTCTAGTAATAGGTAGAAACATTAGGGGGAATATGCATTTGATGCAAAGGATAGAACATTGAAAAGAGTTTGCAGTTATCTTCTGCATTCGGGATAAATGATCTTGAGTGCAAGTGGGAGATGTTGGGGGATGTAAGCCCTCAGATCATTTGTATCTGATGCAAATGATATTTTAAGCTTAGATAGGGGACTATTTTGCATGTGATGCAAAAGTTGTTAAATGTGTCTTAAATTGTTTAAGACCATATTTAATATAATAAACGCATTGAAAAGGTTACCTGGATGACATGATCTTCCCGCTCTAAACGCAGGTTCAATCCGCATCAAAAACGGAGTCCAAATGCACAAGTTAGAGCCAAAACAAGTCAGCCCAAACTGTTGGGCTGAACCCAGCAAAAATGGAGGCCCACCAAGCCCGAATTTTCTAGTTAGGGTTTTTGAACCCGTGATTTTTTTACGGCTAGATTTTCCACCTTTGAATGGCTTTTGGCTAACTTTGAGACGACGTTTGAGGGGTCAAACGACGTCGGATTGACTCGCCGTTTTTTCCTACGCGTTCACCGTTCAACCCTCTTTGATTTGAAAGGTTGTATCAATATTGAAGCTCAATGGCGAGGGAGTTAAAATTCATGGAAGTTTGGCCTTTATGAAAGGCAAACTAACTTGAATTATTAAAATCTAAAAACATAGTCTCACATCGGAAGTGGAGTAAAGGGGAGGGGTCAGCCGCCTATATAAATAGGGATCTCCCCCCTTCCTCTAAACTCGTCCCAAGCTCTAGATCTGAGCAGCGTCCAAAAATGTTGGAGCACACTCGGATCTAAGCTTAAAATTAATATTCTCTTCTCCCTAAATTTCTCCATTGCTTCTGAATGTCTCTAGCAAAGCCACGAAGGGGTTTGAATCTGATCAGGAGTCTTGGCGAAGGTTCATACTCAGGTGAAACTTTCTTTGGCGCGTGGTTGGCTCGGTGACAAGGATATTGCTCGCCTCTGGATGTAGAGCGGTTCGAGGAGCGGTTCGACACGGGACGGGGAGCAGCTCGGAAGACGGTGTGGTACACCTTGCGTGTACCAAGGCAAGGTTCCATGTATGTAATTTAGAAGCTTTATTTTAATTATGTCGCAGTAGATTAGATCCTTATTGGGGTGGTCAGATCCATCTCAAGTTGGCATAGATTCTTGCTAAGGGTCTTGATTTTCCTTAGGGCTTCGTTAAAAAGTTTAACGACTTTCTTCCGCTGTGTTTTCTTTTGGCTCTATTGCTCGTCTGACTTAGGACGAGCATAGAGATTTGTGCCCTGAGGGTCCATCAAAACCCAACATAAAGGATATCTCGGGGTTACACGTTGCGATCTTGGCAATGGACAACAAAGAAGAGGTCGTGGCTTTTTCTTTGATGGGCTTGAAGATGAAAGATGGTTGTCAGTTGATGCTTGCGGTAATGTTGTGGAAGTTGGGTACTTGAAGATATGATAGTGGGTGCTTAGCTAGGAGATGATGGCTGCAAGTTGGTGTTCTTCCTTTTTTCCCCGTTACGAGAGGCTAGCTAGATGATGGATGCCGCAATTTGACTCTCTCTCTCTCTCTCCTCTCTCTCTCTCTCTTAATGCTTGTATGCCGCAATGTTTTCCTGGGAACTTTTGTGTAGCCGGCCTCTTTTTCTCTTTGGTTGCCGCAAGTTGCACACTTTTGACAAAGAGGTTTATATATGATACATGTAGGGTTTAGAATGCAGGAATGCCTAGCCTGGGGTTTCCTTAGGGTGCGGCATCAGGGAGTCCCAACTTGAGCTTGTTGGTAGCAACGATCTATGAACTTCGTATTGTAGAGAAATGTATGCCCTCGTGGCTATTTATCATAATGAAACATCTTGTTCAATAAATGAAAGTGTTCTTTCTGGTAAAGTATTATCTGAGTTGTTCATTGCTCGGATTATTCCCTTGGATTCAGAGTTAGGTCACACATGTTTCGAAATGTAGATTACGATTATGAGAAATGTCTGACCTCTAATAGCTTGAATCTTAAAAGTGTTCATGGTCATAGATGTGTCGAGATAAGGGATATCAACACATCAGACAGACCATTGCGTCCCTGTCTGGTTGGTCTCATAACCAAGCGACTTGGTGAAGTCGAAAACAGGACGCAGGTGCTCAGTAAAAGCTGAGTTCACTGAACGACCAAAACATGGAGTTATTAAATGGTTATGCATTAACTAAACTATCATTGATAACTCTAAGTGATAATAGGTAAGTTGGTCCTTAGGACTTGAGATCATTGTATGAAGCTATGTGTGGACAGTGTCACTTAGGTCTAAAGATCTAACTTCGAGGCCAGGCCTGATGAAAGATCTTAGGCTGGGTGACACTCGAAACATATGAGCTAAGTAGTGATCAACAGAGGATTCGTCTCTTCCGTTAATGGGAAGTTAGTGTCACAGGTCGGTACGGCTCTCGGTAAAACCTTGGCCAAGGTATGTTGTAACTTGTACAACCTGTATGTACCAGAGACCGATGTATACTGACCACTACTAGCCAATGGGGTTGATAGTATACCATACCCTAGACTAGCCGAGTGACATAGTTATGACGAAGGGACTAAAACTGCGGAAATTATCACAGTCACAGTCAGAGTGATTTCGTTGGCACTTTTGCCTAAACGAACCAATCACGTAATCGATGATCCCGAAACAGGGACGGCATCTACTGCTAGTGGTCACTGTCGTCTTGAGACTTCGAGTCTCGACCTGTAGTAAGGGTCAGGCTGTAGGGTCTCACACCGAGTAACATTCACGTCGTAGTAACAGATAGAATGTATAGAGGATATCATTAGATGTAAAGAGAATACTAAATTCACAAGTTGGTTGTGAACTTGAAGCATTTGGGAATGGAGGAAATTTCGTATGAAATCCAGAGGATCAAACCGTGTAGGAATCGGAGCTCGGATGAGCCCAGAAACGCGAGAAAGGCGAAAGGGGAAGTGGGATAAAACCCACTTAGCATAACGGGCTAGGCCCGCTGGGCGCAGCGGGCCCGCCCGCTGGGCGCAGCGGGCGCGGCCCGCTGTAGCAGCGGGCCCGCCCGCTGCCACAGCGGGCGAAGCCCGCTGGGCGCAGCGGGCGAAGCCCGCTGTCCCAGCGGGCCCGCCCGCTGAGCCCGCACGAGCGATGGAAACCCTTGACGGCTACGAAATTGGGTTTTTGCTCAACTTTGAGCAATTGTTTGAAGGGTCAAACGAACTCGGATCTCGTCGCCGTTTGTTCCTACGCGTTCACCATCACTAGCTCTTCGAAATGATAACTTGTATCATCTCTAGAGCTCAACGATGAGTGAGGATTAATTGGTTGAAGGTTAAGGCTTTGTGTAAGCTAAACTAACCCAAATTGAATTAATCCAAATCCCTCTTCCTACAATTAGTCCCACATTGCTCATGACAAAAGAAGGGGAGCCGGCCTCCTATATAAATAGGTGGGCACTCCCTTCTTTGTTTCTTGCACCAAGTCTCTGATTAAGGAGCTCACGAATATTTTGAGCAAACTTAATCTAGACTAAATTTATTCTCTTCCTCTATAAATTTTCCTGTCCTCCAACCGAGTCCTAGCAAGACAACGAGGAGGTCCGAATCTGATTCGGAAGTCTACGACGCGGGTTTACTCAAGTGAAATCTTCTACGGCTTGTGATGGCTTCGGAGGCAAGGTGCGGTACGGGAGCTGATCCAGTCTGCGGCGAGGAGCGACGCAACGCGGCTCGGAAGTGCGCTACGGGAGTTGATCCAGTCTGCGGTGAGGAGCGACGCAACACGGCTCGGAAGACGGCTCAGATCAATGAGCGCAAGACGGTGCGGAACATCTTGCCTGCTCCAGGGCAAGATTCCGGGTGAGTAAATTTTATATGCAATTAGATTAAAGAGTAGTTAGAACTTTCTCGAGTTGGTCGGACCCAACTCGAGTCAGTAGATTTCCTGGCTTAGGGAATTTTTTCCTTAGGGCTTTATTTATTAAATAGTTTAATAAATCATTTCTTCCGCTGTTTTATTTATTTTTGTTCGTCCGACTTAGGACGGATAGCAATAAATTAGCTCTAAGGGACCTTGAAGCAAGGTCTGTATTATTGTCTTGGTCTATGGCAGTATGCAATTAGATTAAAGTCTAAGGGACCTTGAAGTCCCTACACGTATTTGATGATAACAAACGTGTGTGAACGATTTTAACGTGTGTGTTAAGTGTTCAGGAACGGCAAACGTGCGACTCATTCACGTAGAGACTTGGTCAATGTGCAAAGGAGAAAGGGGAGAACCTAGCTTGAGTTGGCTCATATCTATGGGAATCAAACCCTAATCATATTCCGTATCAAGCCCAAACTCCATCCCCAATTGCAATTCCTCCTAGCAATAGGGTTCCTTCATAACCACATTCGATCTTAGCCCTTGGATGAGATCTTGTCGTATCAAGCCCTAATCCTCTCACATCAAAACCCTACAGGCCGGTCAAAGTTCAAAAGGCCGAAACCTAAGAGAGATTTCATTTTTTCCTTTCAGCCGACATTCTTGACCAAAAAAAGGAAATTCATCAAACTCAACAAGAGTCGCAAGTTTCTTTTAAAACTTCTCTACAGCCGACATTGTTGACATTTTTTCTTCAATCAAATCCCCTCAAGCACAAGGCCGTAACCTAATCATCTCAAAAAGCCAAAATTCCAAACACAGCCGCAAGAGTTGATTATTCATTGCCTCTCAAAGCCAAAATCTAAAACACATGCTGCAATCTTTCTTTTGAAAAGACTCAGCCAAAAATTTATACACTGCAACCTTTGATTCAATGCCTCAAAGCCAAAGTTGTTGACCAAGGAAAAAGGAGAGAACTCCCTGTCGCAACCTGGAGCTTGCTTGATCTGCATGTCGCAAGCCACAACTTGGGATTAATGATACAAGCCGCAACATCAAAGGGTTCATCAACATCAGAGGCCGGCACTTTTAGATCATCATCCAATACTTTGGGACATCAGAGACTACTATTTGTCAGATTGATCTGACCACATGCTGATCGACAGAGACACCAACGTCGTCACGACTGAGCGATTCTAAACTTTGAACTTTATTTTATTTGTGATTTGGTGATGTGATCTCTGTGAAACTATTTTATTATTTGTTTAGGAACTTGGCTAGTTGGGACTAGCCAAGAGAGAGCTTTACTAGTATTGTTATTGTTTGAGCACTTTGGTGAGTGCAGGTATTGAGGGCCAGGTGAGTGTAGGGTTGATGCTCTAGCTACAGGTTGTACCAGTTAACTTTAACAATCTAGTATTACTTTTGGGGCTAGATGTAGGTCGTGGGTGTGACCGAACCAGGGTAAAATCTGCTATGTATCTGTGGTTGATTATTGTTAACCCTGCCTGTGATTATAACTGTGTGTGATTTCTCGTGGGTTGCACGAGAATTTTTATAAGCCTATTCACCCCCCCTCTAGGCTTAGATCCAGATCCAACAAGTGGTATCAGAGCCAGTTTAGCGGATCTAGCCTAGTTGATCATGTCTATGAATTTGTCTGATTCTACTTTTGCTGAGGGTCAGTCTATTTGCCGTCCCCCCAAGTTTAATGGTGTTGACTTTGCCTATTGGGAAAATAGGATGAGGATTTATTTAGCTGCTGTTGATTATGATGTATGGAGCATTGTAGAAAAAGGCTATAAACCTCCCACTATTAATGTTGCTAATAATGAAATGATAAAACCAGAAGATAAGTGGGATGACTTTGATAAGAAGCGTTTTTCATTGAATAATAAAGCTATGAATGCATTGATTTGTGCTTTAGATAAAGCTGAGTTTAACCGTATATCTCAATGTCAAACTGCACAGGAAATTTGGCATACTATGGAGGTGACTCATGAAGGCACATCGCAGGTTAAGGAGTCCAGACTTGCGCTGCTCAGTACTGAATATGAAAGCTTCCGCATGCTTCCATCAGAGTCAATTAAAGAGATGTTTGCGAGGTTCACATACATCGTCTACAAATCTACCTCTCTTGGAAAGCCGTACTCGAGTCTGGAGCAAATCAGAAAGATCTTAAGAGCATTGCCTAGCACCTTCCATCCCAAAATCACAGCTATTCAGGAAGCAAGGGATTTATCGCAGATGAAAGTGGAGGATCTGATAGGGAACCTGATGCCCCACGAACTGGAGCTGCAGAGCATTGAACTGAGAGAGAAAGATGAAATGAAGACTTCAAAGGCAATAGCCCTTCAGGCTAAAGAGGATGAAGATGGAGATGAAGAGGAGGCCTTTTTGGTAAGGAGCTTCAAGAAATATATCAGAACTGGCAACGGGAGATCAGAGATGCTGAAAAGGTTTAATCGCTCTAAATTTAATTCTAATAATAAATCTTTTGAGCAGAATACTACTGATCCGGTTACATGTTTTAAATGTAAAAAGCAGGGACATTTTATGAAGCAATGCCCTCAAGGAAAGAATAACGCTGCGGAACAAAAGGGAAAATCTTTGGTGCTCACATGGGATATGGACAGCGAGGATGAATCTCAAGAGGAAGTTGCACAGTCCTCTCTTTGTCTGATGAGAGAACTAGATCAGGTAAAATCTTTAACTAAAGCTCAACTTGTGACTACCTTTAAAGAAATGCAAGATGAAATTGAAAGGTTGGAATTAACTGTTGAGTTACTTGAATCCCATGTAGAGAAGTTTAAAAATGCTAATTTTGAATTGCAACAAGACAATTATAATATGTCATTAGAAGTTGATGAAATTAAAGAGAAACTTGTTGCATGTAATTCTACTATTAGCTCTTTGGAAAAGGGAAAATCTTGTATGCCTACTGAAATTGAGTGTCTGAATTGCTCTACTTTGCTTAAAGACATTAGCATGTTTAAACTAAATATGGTTAAGCTAGAAGTTGAAAATGAATTATTAAATGAGAAAATTTGCATGCTAATAAATGAAAATAAAGAGCTAGAAAAGAAGATGGCTAATCTGAAAAAGAGTGAGGAAGAGAACAAAAAGGCCTTCATTAGTAAATGTACCATACTTGTTAATGAGAACATGTTTTTAAAGTCTAAAATATCTGATCTTGAATTGTCTATTAAAAAATTTGGTGTTGGAAAGCATTCATTAGACATTATTCTAGGTAATCAGATACAAGGAAATAACAGGCGTGGTTTGGGATATGGAAATAAAATTGATGAGAGGCCTAGAATTAATAGAAAGAATCAAAAAGAAACTGGTGTAGGAAGAAGCATGTTTGCTAAATGTTATACATGTGGTGGTGTTGGTCATGCTTATTATAATTGCAAGTATAGGAATACCAACATCAAATTTAAGCAAATTTGGGTTCCAAAAAATAAAGTGACTAACACTAGTGGACCTATTTGGATTCCTAGGTCACACATATCATGCTCTTCTTATGTATAGGTACATGGCACGGCTGAGGGACAAAAGTGTGAGTGGTACTTAGACTCTGGCTGCTCAAGACACATGACAGGTGAAAGAGGAAAGTTCCTTAGCCTTGCAAAGCATGAAGGAGGAAGTGTTACTTTAGGGGACAATGGAAAATGCAAGGTAATTGGTAAAGGTGTTGTAGGCAACGACACCTTTCAGCTTACAGATGTCCTATTGGTTGAAAAGTTGAAACATAACCTCATTTCTATCAGTCAGTTGTGCGACAAAGGTATGAAAGTTGAATTTGATGCAAAACTTTGTAGAATCATTGATATCTCCACAGGTGACATTATTATTACTGCAAATAGAAAGAATAATGTTTATACTTTTATGATTGAAGAACTGACTGTTTCTAAATGCTTGCATGTAGGTGAAGAAGAGGCCACACTATGGCATAGACGATTAGCACATGCAAGCATGGGATTGATAAAGAAGCTGGAAAACAAAATTTTGGTAAGAGGACTACCACATCAGACATATGAGAATGGTAAGTTGTGCGTGGCATGCACCAAAGGTAAGCAAACTAGATCTACTTTCTCTAGCATTAATGAAGTTGCCACCACACGTATATTGGAATTAGTGCACATGGATTTATTTGGTCCAACAGACATTGTTAGCCTAGGAGGTAAAAAGTATTGTTTAGTGTTGGTGGATGATTTCTCTAGATATACATGGGTATACTTCCTAGCCAAAAAATCAGACTCATTTGACCATTTTCAAAACTTTTGCATACAAGTTTCTAATGAGAAAAATTCTTCCATTGTAAAAATTAGAAGCGATCATGGAGGTGAGTTTGAAAATGCTATTTTTGAAAAATTTTGTTTTGAAAAAGGAATTTTACATGAATTCTCTTCTCCTAGAACACCTCAACAAATTGGGGTGGTCGAGAGAAAGAATCGCACATTAAAAGAAATGGCTAGGAGTATGTTAAATGAATATAGCTTGCCTATGTCTTTTTGGGCTAAGGCCATTAATACAGCATGTCATGTATGCAATAGAGTTATGCTTAGACCTATACTAAATAAAACTTCTTATGAACTATGGCATGGCAATACCCCGAAAGTCTCTTACTTTAGAGTTTTTGGATGCAGGTGCTTTATATTAAATACTGCAGATTAGCTTGGCACCTTTGAATCAAAATCAGATGAGGGAGTGTTCGTAGGATATTCGGCAAGGAGCAGAGCATACAGGATTTATAATAAACGCACCCTTGCTATTATTGAATCTATAAATGTAAAGTTTGATGAATCTGATATAAATTCTTTGGATTGCAGGCAGAACAATGAAGAGGAAAATGTAGAACTACAAAGCATTCAAAAAATTAATGAGGATCAACCAAAAATACAAAAGGAAGCTGAAACTGACAAGACAGAAATACAAGATGAAGCAGTTACCAGAGGAGAGCTGAGATTCAATCCAAACCACCCATCAGACTTAATTCTAGGTGAGCTTACGGCAGGTATTCGCACACGTTCCTCTTTTAGAGATCTTTGTGCTCTATGTATTTATGGTGATTTTATTTCTGTAATAGAGCCTAAGACTATAGATATTGCTTTAGAAGAGGAAAGTTGGGTTTTGGCCATGCAAGAGGAATTAAATCAATTTATCAGGAATAATGTCTGGAAACTAGTACCTAGACCCACTGATTATCCTGTAGTTGGTACTAAATGGGTGTTTAAAAATAAGCATGATGAATCTGGTAATGTTATTAGAAACAATGCTAGGTTGGTAGCTAAAGGGTATAATCAAATTGAAGGAATTGATGTGGATGAGACTTTTGCACCAGTTGCTAGGCTTGAGTCCATTAGAATATTGCTAGCGTTTGCAAGTTATAAAGGGCTCAAGCTGAAACAAATGGATGTAAAAAGTGCTTTTCTTAATGGCTACCTAAAAGAAGAGGTATTTGTTGAGCAACCCCCAGGCTTTGAAAGCTATAATTTTTCAAACCATGTTTATAAATTAGAAAAAGCTTTGTATGGTCTTAAGCAAGCTCCACGAGCTTGGTATGACCGTCTAAACACATATTTGTTGGAAAATAATTTTAAAAAGGGGAGTGCTGACAATACACTATTTTTGATGCATGAATCTGAAGATTTTCTCATTGTGCAAATTTATTTTGATGACATTATTTATGGTGCTACTAACGATCTTCTATGTCAAAAGTTTGAGAAAGTCATGCAGGATCAGTTTGAGATGAGCCTTGTGGGAGAGCTGAAATATTTTCTGGGGTTCCAAGTAAAGCAAGGAAAGGAAGGCATCTTTCTATCTCAAACCAAATACATCAAGGAGCTTTTGAAAAAGTTTGGGATGGAGAAGTCTAAGGGAATTGGAACGCCGATGTGTCCCAACACAAAAATGGACAGAGATGAACAAGGAGTTGCAGTGGACCAAAAGCTATATCGAGGTATGATTGGTTCTTTGTTGTACTTGACTGCTTCTAGGCCTGATATAATGTTTGTTGTATGCTTGTGTGCACGTTTTCAGTCAAACCCAAAAGAGTCTCATTTGAAAGCCATTAAAAGGATCTTTAGGTACCTAATTAGTACACCTACTTTAGGCCTTTGGTATCCTTCTAGTGGTAATTTTGATTTGGTGGATTATTCTGATGCTGATTATGCGGGAAGTTTAACTGATAGAAAGAGCACTAGTGGAAACTTGTTTTATGCTAGGACACTCTTTAGTTTCATGGTCTAGTCGTAAGCAAAATAGTGTTGCATTATCCACTACTGAAGCAGAGTATATTGCCCTCGGCAGTTGCTGTGCTCAAGTACTGTGGATGATGCAAACATTATCTGATTACGGACTAGCTCTTAAAAGAGTTCCTCTTCGATGTGATAGCAAGAGTGCCATAGATCTTTCTAATAATCATGTACACCACTCTCGTACTAAACATATTGACGTAAGACACCATTTTCTTAGAGATCACCTCACTAAAGAGGATGTGTCTGTGGAGTTCGTTCCTACGGAATCACAACTTGCAGACATATTCACCAAACCTTTGGTTGAGGTTCGCTTTTGTCGTCTTCATCTTGAGCTTGGTATTATTGATAAAACTTAGTACGAGACTCCATGCTTTCTTGTGTGCTTGAATTTTTTTGTGTGTGTGCGAGTAGTTGCATTGTTATGTGTGCATGATTCTTTTGTTTGTGTGCTTGCATCTCATGTTTGCTTTAGTACCTCATGCAAAAACAAACAAAACAAAAAAATGAAAAAAAAAACAAAAAAATGGTGCTTAAATGTGTATCTGTCTCTTTGGTTTATTAAAAAGGTATTCATGAATGATTTTCATATTTATGTAGAAATTGCTTTATTATTTCCTCTGCTACATGCGCATGTTCATCTTTCTAAATATTCATGGCATATTCAATGTTAGAAAATAACTTGATTTCTACACCTTCTATTTCTCTCCCACATGTATTATTCTTGTTGCACATTTGGAGATATCGTTTATGAAATTGGAAATGTGAATGTAGGAGGAAAACTTAACTGAAAATCTAAGGGATATGATATACCTTGCCATGGATAAAAAATTGAGCATTAAAAACATGTTACTACAAGTATAAAAATTGAAAAAGAAAATACATGCTACGTATGAAAAATGGATACAATCCTTGGCAACGGTATTACCCACGAGTATCTAACATAAGCTTTATGGGTAAACTTTAGCGTTGGTGTATTTACTCGTCAAGCAATGCCACCCCTACATCTAAGAGTCCTTATAGGCTATGTTTTTGGGGTGCGGTACCTTGAACTCATTTTTCATGAGGTGGGAAAAATCTATCCTAGGTGATAGAATATTATTTGGAAAATGTGGATTGTTTTTGGTCGATTTTCTTAATGATTCTCCTTATGTGCTTCGATTTTAATCATCACACTTTACACGTTGGTGTTGAAGTCTTCATTGTTGAATTTCATCGGATTTTGACTTGATTATTATATGATTGTATACATGCAATTGTTGGTGATGGTTAATAATACTCTCTTTTTGCATGTTATATGATTTGACTTCATACTATAACTTTTGATGACAACAAAGGGGGAGAAACATTTGGGGAAGATTTGAATACGGAAGATTTGAATACTTCAATTGGTTTATTTGGCATTTAGTACTATGAAGTGATATTTGGCATTTGGTAGATATTTGGCATTTGGTATTATCTTTGTAATGCTCGTGAAAATATGATTGTTTGCTTAAGGGGGAGCGTAATGAATATTGGGGAAGCACAAAAATAGGGGGAGCATGCATATTGTTAATTTTGCACACCATTGTTTACGCCTCATTACTTGTCATCGCATGTCATCCTCTTTCGTCACACTCACACTCACACTATTTGAAACTTTATTGTGCAAATCTTATACATGGTTTGTCATCATCAAAAGGGGGAGATTGTTGGTAGCAACGATCTATGAACTTCGTGTTTGATGATAACAAATGTGTGTGAATGATTTTAACGTGTGTGTTAAGTGTTTCAGGAACGACAAACGTGCGACTCATTCACGTAGAGACTTGGTCAATGTGCAAAGGAGAAAGGGGAGAACCTAGCTTGAGTTGGCTCATATCTATGGGAATCAAACCCTAATCATATTCCGTATCAAGCCCAAACTCCATCCCCAATTGCAATTCCTCCTAGCAATAGGGTTCCTTCATAGCCACATTCGATCTTAGCCCTTGGATGAGATCTTGCCGTATCAAGCCCTAAGCCTCTCACATCAAAACCCTACAGGCCGGTCAAAGTTCAAAAGGCCGAAACCTAAGAGAGATTTCATTTTTTCCTTTCAGCCGACATTCTTAACAAAAAAAAGGAAATTCATCAAACTCAACAAGAGCCGCAAGTTTCTTTTAAAACTTCTCTACAGCCGACATTGTTGACATTTTTTCTTCAATCAAATCCCCTCAAGCACAAGGCTGTAACCTAATCATCTCAAAAAGCCAAAATTCCAAACACAGCTGCAAGAGTTGATTATTCATTGCCTCTCAAAGCCAAAATCTAAAACACATGCTGCAATCTTTCTTTTGAAAAGACTCAGCCAAAAATTTATACACTGCAACCTTTGATTCAATGCCTCAAAGCCAAAGTTGTTGACCAAGGAAAAAGGAGAGAACTCTTGCCGCAACCTGGAGCTTGCTTGATCTGCATGCCGCAAGCCACAACTTGGGATTAATGATACAAGCCGCAACATCATAGGGTTCATCAACATCAGAGGCTGGCACTTTTAGATCATCATCCAATACTTTGGGACATCAGAGACTACTATTTGTCAGATTGATCTGACCACGCGCTGAACGATAGAGACACCAATGCCGTCACGACTGAGCGATTCTAAACTTTGAACTTTATTTTATTTGTGATTTGGTGTTGTGATCTCTGTGAAACTATTTTATTATTTGTTTGGGAACTTGGCTAGTTGGGACTAGCCAAGAGAGAGCTTTACTAGTATTGTTATTGTTTGAGCACTTTGGTAAGTGCAGGTACTGAGGGCCAGGTGAGTGTAGGGTTGATGCTCTAGCTACAGGTTGTACCAGTTAACTTTAACAATCTAGTATTGCTTTTGGGGCTGGATGTAGGTCGTGGGTACGACCGAACCAGGGTAAAATCTGATGTGTATCTGTGGTTGATTATTGTTAACCCTGCCTGTGATTATAACTGTGTGTAATTTCTCGTGGGTTGCACGAGAATTTTTATAAGCATATTCACCCCCCCTCTAGGCTTAGATCCAGATCCAACAGGGCTTATATTGGCTTATTGGTTGTATGGGAACTCACTTTGAGTTTGAGTAGGATTGGGTTGGACCAAGTCAAGTAGGAATTGATTAAGAACAAATAACACCCAATTGATATGGCTCTCTCCATTGCTCCTCATGTTGGACCAAGTCCAAGTAGCACATTAAAACCAATTTTCTCTATCGGATTGACCAAGTCATCTCTTTGAAGATTTACCACTTTGCCATTCCTAAAACACACTTAGCACACATGTTAAATAGTTCTTACACTTTTGTTATCATCAAACTAGAGATCCTACATCGTTGTATCCAACAATCTCCCCCTTTTGATGATGACAAACCAATAAAAGATTTGAGCAATGAGAAATGTGTGTGTGAAGTGTGATGATGGATGTAATGCATATGATGTATACAATGAGATGTTCACGCATTACTAACAAGCACAATAAAATAGCAATAGTGATAAGCATGCTTGCCCTTTTTTCAAGCTCCCCCTTGAACATGTATTTATAGTGCTTCCCTTTCAATAAATAATACCAAATATAGTGCCACTCAGCAAATAATACCAAATAATACCAAATATTTTTTCAAATTTTCTCCCCCTTTGTTATCATCAAAAGCGTATTGATGAATTCAATCAAATATCACATGCAAAAATAAAGTATTATAAATTATAACTAGCACTTGCATGTCATTTTTCATAAAGTAGGCAATTCAAGTTCAATGAAAATTGCAATTTAGACTTCAATACCATTGTGTAAGTGTGATAATTAAACATTGAAGTACAAAGAGAGATTCATTCATGAAGATTAACCAAAACCAATCCACATTTTCCATTTAACATGAATATCACCTAGGATTGATTTTTCCCACCTCATTAGAAATGAGTTCAAGGTACCAAACCCCAAAACATAGCCTATAAGGACTCTTAGATGTGGGGGTGGCATTGCTTGACGAGTAAAGAACACCAACGCTACAGATTACACATAAAGCTTATGTTGGATACTCTTGGGTAGTGTACTTGCCATGAATTGTATCCATTTTAAATACGGAGCAATATTTATATAATGTATTTTTTTCATATACAATTCCTTTTGTGCTCAATATTTATTCATGGCAATACACTTCATATCCCATAGATTTGCAGTTTTTATGCATCCTACATTCACTTTCCAATATTCATAAAAAGAATCTCCAAAAGTACAACAAGTTTAATATTTGTGGAAGGGAGCTGTAGGTGTAGAAATCAAATTATTTATTTCATGAAACATGTCATGGCTACTAAATAAAGTCTAACATGTGCATGTAGCTATAACAATAATACAATGATTTCTACAAGGATAAGAATGGTCATACAATAATACCACTTATAATGATTCATAAAGAGGTATTCATTAAGCACAATTTTTTAATTGTTGTTGTTTTTATTTATTTTTTATATTTCTTTTATAATGAACTAAAACAACCTAAGATGCAAACAAACAAGCACATAAACAAGAAATAAATCAAGCACAACCAAAAATCTATGAAGGTATGCAATGAATGCAAAGAGGGAAATAAATATACCTTCGCGTCGCCTTTTGACTAAGGAGCTAAAACTGAGACTTTCAATTCATTGCTCCTCGCCAAATCTCCATTTCACCTACATGAAAGGTGTCATGTGTGATCTTGGAATCCAACAAAGTCCACTAGTGTTGGTCATCAAAGTTTTAGGAAGCCACACTTGTTTCAACTTTATGTTTGTGTTCCTAAACTTACAATAATAGGATGTGTGACTTTGTTGGATTCCAACGATCTAGTATATTACCTACATGAAAGGTGTCATGTGTAATCTTGGAATTCAACGCTATCACAAGTATAAAGTTCAAACAAGTGTGGGTTCCTAAAACTTTGATGACTAACACTAGTGGACTTTGTTGAATTCCAAGATCACACATGACACCTTTCATGTAGGTGAAATGGATATTTGGCGAGGAGCAAAATTGATGGAGATATAATTGATTTCCTCGCCAAATCTCCATTTCACCTACATGAAAGGTGTCATGTGTGATCTTGGAATTCAACGCTATCACAAGTAAAACACGTTGCATGCATATTTTTGACAATAGAAGGCACATTGTGAATTTTCTTAAACTTAGGATTTTCAACATTTTTCAAACCAAATCCAAGTCCACGTCTATTATTGACATATAATTGATTTCCAAGAATGATATCTAAAGATTGTTTTCCTATGGAAAATTTCTTAATGGCAATTCAAGACTAGAGACTTTGGATTTCAACAATGCATTCTCATTCACAAGCAAAGTACATTTACTTATAAAAGCTTTCTTGTTTTCCTCTTCCTTCTTTTCAAATTCAACCATTTTTCTTTTAAGCTCGTTATTTAGCATGCACAATTTATCATTAAGCTCTCTAATCATATAATCCTTTTCAGTTTCAAGCTTAATTAAATCTTTCTTAAGCATGCTAATATTATTCAATAAGGAAGGACAAGAAAGACAAGTAGCTTTTTCAGATGAGCTAGATTTTTCCCTTTTTAACAAGTCAATGTTTGATTTGCAAGCAACAAGTTTCTCTTTTAAATTTTTAGATTCTTCAAACATGTCGCAATTTTCTTGTTTCAATTCAAAGCAAGAATTTCTATAGCATTCAACAGTATTATCTAGCTCATCAATTTCTTCTTGCATTTTCTTAAAGAGCTCTGCTTTAGTATAAGATATTACCTCATCATTCTTTGCCATTAAGCAGAGGGAGGAGTGTGCTTCATTCTCCTCGAGCTCATCTCCACTATCCATGTCCCACGTTAGCACAACGGCTTTTCCTTCCTCTTTAACAACCTGAGTTGTCTCGTGTGGGTAATTCCTCGCATAATGTCCCTTTTTCCTGCATTTAAAACATTCAACTTTATCATTAGTAGTATTCTGTTCAGAAGTATTTCTAGCAAGATTATATTTATTGGAGCGATTAAACCTTTGTGCCATCTCAGCTCTTCCTTGCTTTGTCTTGATGTATCTGCTGAATCCTCTTACCATAAGAGCATGCTCCTCGTCATCGTCGTCATCTCGCTAGCTTGAAGAGCTAGTAGTTTTGGAGCTTTTTCATTCACCTCAGGTTTCTCTCTCTCCTCTATATTCAGCAACTCAAGCTCGTGGGACGTTAGGTTGCCTATCAAGTCCTCCACCCTCATATGTGATAGATCCTTTGCTTCTTGGATGGCAATGAATTTAGGCCTAAAAGAGCTTGTAGCGCTCTTAACATTTTCCTCACCTGTTCAAGTCTAGAATATGGCTTACCGAGCGAGCTGGACTTGTAGACGATGTTGGTGAACCTCGCAAACATATCTGATATGGACTCTAATGGTAGCATGTGAAAGCTCTCGTACTCTGTGCTTAGACGTGCAAGTCTAAACTCCTTCACCTATGATGTTCCCTCGTGCGTCATCTCCAATGTATGTCATATTTTCTGCGCAGTTAGACAATGTGAGATGCGATTGAATTCAGATTTATCTAATGAACAAATAAGCGCATTTATTGCTTTAGCATTAAGAGCATAAAGTCTCCAATCATTGTCATCCCATTTATCATTAGTTTTAAGCATACCAACATCTCTAACTTTAATGACAGGTGGCTTATAGCCTTTTTCAACAATTTGCCAAGCTTTATAATCAAAAAATATAAGGTATATTCTCTTCTATTTTTCCAA
Source organism: Scilla litardierei (assembly GCA_030789695.1). NCBI lineage: Eukaryota > Viridiplantae > Streptophyta > Magnoliopsida > Asparagales > Asparagaceae > Scilla > Scilla litardierei. The sequence goes on from CM061142.1 coordinate 383,864,563, forward strand.
TATGCATAATCTACACCATTAAATTTAAGGGACGAGATATGGACTGACTGTTGGGGTTTTCAAGGACCCTTAGGGCATAAACTTTGCACATCCTACATCGGACGGACATTAATCAAAAGAAGCAGCGGAAACATTATTAAACGCTTTAATAATTCATTACCCTAGGGAAGCATGCACCCTAGCCAGGATAAGCTACTAACTCTGGTTGGGTCCGACCAACCCGAAGAGATATTTAACTACAACAAAAGTATGAAAATCATAAAAAAACTGACTTACTCGGAACTTTGCCTGCAACGGAAAATTGTTTCGAACCATTTTCTGCATCACGCCTCGAGCTGAGCCGCTTCCTGAACCGCACCTTGATGTGCCTTGCCCCCGAGCTGAAACGCTTCCCGAGCCGCACCGCGCCTCGAAGCCAATCACTCGCCGAAGAAGATTTCACATGAGTAGATCCACGTCAGAGACTTCGGATCAGATCCAAACATCCTCGTTGTCATGCTATGACCCGATTGGAGGATAGGAAGAATTAAGAGGAGGAGTAAATTTAAGTCGTCGATCGAGCATGCTCAAAAATTCGGAGCTTCTCGAACCGGTGACTTGGTGCACTTTTCAATGAGGAGGGCTACCCCTTATTTATATAAGGAGCCGGCCCCTCCCCTCTTGCTCCGAGCAATGTGGAACAAATAAATGGGAAATAGGAATTGATTTCATTAGAAGTCCAAACTTCTAAAATCAACCATAAATCCATTTCTGAGTTTCGACTTTGAAACAAACTATCAAATCGAAGATCTCGAGACAACGATCGCATATAAAAACAATATCCAATTCCGATATCATTTGACCCCTCAAATATCGAAAATAGACTTTCAAATCCCGTTTTCGCAAAAATCAGCAAAATAGATGTTTGATCAGATTACGCCACATGGCACGATCTGCGCGCGCCATGTGGCACGTGCACAGAGAATCCCCGCCCGCACTCAAATGAGTGCAGGCCCCGCCCGCATGCTCAACCCGCGTGCATGCGTGCAGTGCACGCGGGCTGAGCCCACGTGTGTCGCACGCGGGCTCAACCCGCGTGCTGTGGGTTTTCTCCCACGGGTCGGACCCGCTTAAGCAGGTCCGACCTGCTACCTCCTGGCGGGTCTGACCTGCCAGGTGCGGGTTGATTCGGGATATAAATTGCATATTTCTCCCTATTTCTGGGCATTTTATGTGTATATCATGATTATATTGGCTTTGATACGTGTGTATTTGTGTTATCGTGAATTATTAAAGCCTATTCCTATTTTATACATAAAATGTATTTTTTATGGACTAATATTAGCTTCTCTTATTTTTCAGGTACTACTGGGAATTTTGTGGATTTTCTGGAATTTTTCCAAAATTATTTGGAGCTTGGAGCTATTTTCCGAGATTTATTGGAGGCTACGAAGCTAATCTGGGAATTTTTAAAAACAAAAAACAAGAAAAAAGAAAAAAAAAACCTGCAGCCCGCGGCCCGCTCATTGAGTAGGCCGCTAATTTTTAAAATAAAAATAAAAATAACACATGCTTAGCGGGCCGGCCCGCCTCCCCACGCAAATGGGCAGCAGGGGGTACGCGCGGAGCGCGTGCCCCCCTGTTAGTAGCAGGCGGTCAGCGTCCGCGGGTCGGGCGCCCAGCGCCCGCGGGTCGGGCACCCAGTGCCCGACCTGCAATGACTTAAGGGGGGGCTTAGTTGAGGTTTTTTACGGGTTTTGGGCACAGATTCGACCTAGTTGCAGACCCGATTGGCTGTGTTGCGTTTTATTGCGAATTTGGAGCTGTTTTCAGCCCTAATTCTTCTTCCTCTCTCAAATTGCTAGGACTTGGAGGCCATGGGGGATGTGAAAAGCTTGGAGGAGGAGCAAATGGGAGGATGCAAGGGTTCATTTGGGACACATCTTGGGTAAAATCTTTCCTCCCCTTTTTGTATTTTTAGCATCTCTCTTTTGTAAAGAACTTGGGATAATTTTTGTATTAAAATTCCATCTTTTTCATGATGATCGAGTAGTGTTAAGTGCTTGGGTTGTGATTCATGATGGTTGGATATTAATTTTAGTTCTACTTACCTCTTTCACATTTTCATGTTTATCTTGGATAAATCATTAGGGCACAATTTCATTGGTTAAGACCCAAAAGGGCACACTTTGAGAAAAGTCCATGATCCTATTTTGATTACTGCTTGATGATGCATCCATGCTTATAGCAAATTGTTGTGGTCTTGAATGCTAAATATTCTGATTGATCTTGCCATAGCCGGATGCCCAATTGAGTTATTTGTGGGTGATTTGAACTTGATTAACACCAACATTAATGAACCTACAACCCATGCTCCTCTCCTTGTCACGCTCCGCTTTCCAAAAACGACAGAAGCGAGAATGAGACAAAGGTCCGCATGGGCTGGAGCTGTGAAACTCAAGCCCAATAAGCGTCTATAGTGATACACCATTCAACGTACAGGTTCTTGCATGCAATCAAAACAATAGAAACATTTCATTCAAAAGCCATATCCAGAGTTCGTACAAGAAATGACAACAGGGCCTCAGCATGGCCAAATGAAGCTTGAACAATGGTACTATCTCTACTACAAGGTACTAAAGCAAAAACTAAAGCAGTGACAGAAAAGAGTCCCTAGCCTTCTGCAGAAAACGACCCAGCGTCTACCGCAACACCTGGCTCTCTAGGTCAGGCGTCTCTAACAAAGTCCTCCGGGTACCTGTCTCGTAATCTAACATACATTCCAAAAACATGATTGTATGTCAGCAAGGGCCTGCAAGTAAAAGTAAGAAGGCTCAAGGTAAGTTGCACGAATAGTAATAAATTATGAAGCATTAATGATTTTATTACAAGATGTTTGCAGCATTAAACATGGCAATTCAAAAGCAAGGAAAAGTAAGGTACGATTAGCATGGAAGTTCTAAAACAAAAGGTAAAGTAAAGGGCATGGCAATTTACATGGACATGGCAGGGAAGTAAAAGACGGCGCAGGAAAGTAAACGTGGCATGACAATGGCCGTAGCATGTGCTACCGGCTACAAGACAAGACAAGACAAGACAAGACCGTGTGTGTCACGAAGGGTTCACGTCGTACAGATAGAGGGGGATCAAGCCCTCTAAACCATGCGCACACTCAACCCTACCCCAACCCAAGTGCACAAGACAAGTCCGTACAAGGGATCACTCTCTCTATCTTGGAGAGTGCCATATTCCCCCGCAGGGTTATGTATCCGTAAAAGGGATCACTCTCTCTATCTTGGAGAGTGCCCTATTCCCCCGCAGGGTTGTGTATCCGTACAAGGGATCGTTGTCTCTATTTTGGAGAGTGCCACATTCTCCCGCAGGGTTGTGTATCCGTACAAGGGATCACTCTCTCTATCTTGGAGAGTGCCATATTCTCCCGCAGGGTTGAGCAATACAATCAAATGTGTTCAAAGCAGTTCAAGAGTTTCATGTCATTACAAGGCATCGTCAATTTACTTAATAGGGCTCCACACACGCACTCGCAGAAAATGCAATTAATATTAATACTACAATAATTTATGAAAATTCGCACACTTCCCTGTTTTAGTCGATTTGGGGTGTCCAGGTGATCATGACGAGGGGCTTGTTTATTTGCGACTCGGATTTATACTATCAATAAAGAATACTATAAAACTACTTACAATTATACATACAAAGTATTATTCTGTTTCTTATAGCCTGCTACTGTTCACCTATTATTATTTTTTTATGGTGAAAGGAACTGTTCATATAAAATATAGCACTGCTCATATGAATGATCTTACATGTAATAAGTTATAACTCGTTGTTTATATTACAACGTATATACAATAACATAATATAGTACATAGTACACTGTTGATCTTTCTATTTAAATCTATTGTTCATGCATTTGAGTTACTGATCACACACCCAAAGGAGAAGGTAATTTACTCTGTGCGTTGTCGCTTTCTTTTCATTTCATATATATATATATATATATATATATATATATATATATATATATATATATATATATATATATATATATATATATATATATAACTTTCTAATTGTGTTACATTATATTCCCCAACGCATAAGTTATATATTAATACAGAGATCTTTACAACTAACATATGATTAACATAAGCTAAGACTAACCCACTAACATTTTACATTAACTGTTATCCCTAGGTTATTCTAACAGTCACATACTAACACCAAAACATTAATAACTAATATTAGAATATTAACGATTTAATATTTAGAAACTTACGTTTTCGCAGATTGAAGGCGGTGGCGGCAGAAGAGTCGGACGGCGGCATTGGCATGGGCGTCGGAGTTGAGACACTGGCTGGGCGCTGCCGAAGGGTGACCGAAGCACGGCGTGGCAGCTGCGGGTCTGAAAGAAGTGATGTGCTGGGCTCGCTGCAGGTGAAAGGAGAGACCCCCGGTGAGGTCGCTGGAGTCCTGTGGCGGCTGGAGGGATGTTCACGGAAGGCGGAGGCGGTGAGGGCTGTCGGAGCATGGGAGATGCCGGCAGTCAGCATGATGTCGTCGGAGACAATGGAGGGATCTGAAACAGGGGAGATGCGGTGACGAACCGGAGGTTTGAGGGTGGTCGGAGGCGTGGTTAACAGCAGCGGCCTGAGAGAGAGGAGAGCGACCGGCATAGAGAGGGGATCGATGTCAGGATCTGGTGTCAGAGCACGACAGGATGGTGGGAAGCACGGTACAACGGTGTGGGTGCTTGGTGAAGGCGCTGGATGACGAGGTGGCGCGGTGGCGGGTACTGACGATCGGAGGAGGGGGCTTCGAGGCGATGTCGGGATGTGGGCTGACTGGGGAGATCGGGGCGGTGGTGGGGCTTGGGCGCTGGCTGAGGGGAGAAGAAACGGAGATGGGTTCTCCCTTTTGTTGGTTTTTGGTAGAGGAAATTAGAGAGTGGAAGAGAGATGACGTTGGAGAGATGTGGGGAAAGTGATGGGGACGTGTCTTGCTACAATTGATGGGAGAGGGAAAATGTGAGTTGGGATATGAAACAGAATATTGCAGCTGGAGTTGTTACATAATAAGGAGTATCGAAGTGATAATGGAGAGAGGATCGTGGGCAAATCGTGGAGGGGATCTACGTGTAATTGGCTAGTTATTAAGATTTGACTAAATAAATTCGGAAAGATCTTCTATCAGGATATTAAGAAAATTCTAATTAGGATATTTTAGTAATTATTAAATGTATTAAGATTTATTTGGGAATATTAGATATGATTAGATTAGGAGAATCAGCATGGTCAAAATGTTCCAATTATTACGACTATGCCACTATACGTCAATGATGTCCAAAAATGACAAAGTTAGTGGCAACGCGATCGTGAAGTCGGGTGGGTCACTAATACAGGGTCAGGTCGAGCGTTCAGAATAATAGAATCATGGGACAATAGCTCAAACAAATCATTATACCAATACAATACATACAAAATACGTACAGTTAAAAACATGTCGTTACATCCTACACACCTTATTAAAATTCCGTCCTTGAAATTTCTATCAGCTAGGGTAAATGGAAGTAATTTAGGGTAACGCTCGCACCCTCTCTTCCAACGTATACACTCCATAAGTCACCATCATGCTACAGTGCGTAAACATCCAATTATTATTATTAGTATTAAAATCAATACTAATAGTATTACTCCTGATAATAATACTAATTAATAAACATGATAATAATAATAACACACCTACATACATCACAAATTACGCATCACGATTAATACTAATATACTACAACTTATATATAACATAATTAATATAATACCATTATAAAATATAATTATAACCAACTTTATAATTAAGACAGATAGCAATACTTACTATTCACACACATGTATCAACTCATTAACTGTAAGTGTGCCATCACCCTGCACACCTACATTATTACTAATACAAAAACATACTCATATTCAATCAACTAATACTACAATAGTATAATCACTTTACCTACTACGAAATACTTTATACATCACGTAATAATATCTCTATGCGTATAGGTGTACACAATACACTACACACTACATAACAATGGACACGCTCATATATATATATATATATATATATATATATATATATATATATATATATATATATATATGAGGTTAATGGGCCAATGCTGACAGCGCTAGAAAAATTTCCAGCGCTGTCCACATTTTGGGGGACCTAAAAATAGTTTTTTTGAAATATTTTTTTGCAGTAGTTAGATATACTTGTTAGGAAGCTCCCCACAAAATTTCAGCTCGATCTGACACCGTTTGAGCCTCCGTTCATCGATTTCAAAAACGTTGCGCAAAACTGTGGACAGATTTGCGCAACGTTTTTGAAATCGATGAACGGAGGCTCAAACGGTGTCAGATCGAGCTGAAATTTTGTGGGGAGCTTCCTAACAAGTATATCTAACTACTACAAAAAAATATTTCAAAAAAAATATTTTTAGGTCCCCCAAAATGCGGACAGCGCTGGAAATTTTTCCAGCGCTGTCAGCTCTTCTCCATTTTTCACTATATATATATATATATATATATATATATATATATATATATATATATATATATATATATATATATATATATATAAACATTTGACAGCTGTTTTTGAATCCTATGGCTACCTAGGACAAGCTGATGTCATGCTGATGTATAAAGAGGTTGATAGAAGAATGGCTATAATTTAATCTTGGTAAAAGAAGGGTTTAGATGAGTGTTTGGAAAAACCACCACTTTTTTCCTTTGGTTTTCAAACCCTCCACAATCACTATATTTGCGCAGAATACCACATATTTCCCCAGTTTGCTAAAAACCCCTCTCATTTCACTTTTTACCCACACACCGTACACACACACCCACACTTATGCACTTCCCCCTTCATTTTCGTGCCCCCCTCACAATCACTACAGTTGCGCAGAATACCACACATTTCCCTTTTTGCTAAAAAAACCCTCCCATTTCACTTTTTTCCCCAACTTTTTGGCCCGAGTTAAATTTTTTCCCTACACCCGAAAGCGTCCACGCCGAAGCTAGATTTTTGTTCGTTTAGATTTTAGAGGGGGGAATAATTTTTGGGGAGAACAAAGATTTTGAGGGGATATCTTAAATGAACAGTGCCAGAGGGCACGGGGCACGGGTTATGCGCCAAAGGCGCCCGCGCTGAAGCTAGATTTTTGTTCGTTTAGATTTTGGAGAGTGAAATAATTTTTGAGGAAAACACAGATTTTGAGGGGATATCTTAAATGAACCGTACATGGGGCATGGGTTATGCGCCGAAGGCGCCCACACCGAAGCTAGATTTTTGTTTGTTTAGATTTTGGAGGGGAAATAATTTTTGGGGAGAACAAAGATTTTGAGGTGATATCTTAAATGAACCGTGCCCGATGGCACGGGTTATGACTAGTATATATATATATGTTTGTGTTATAACATAACCATACGTATTATACGTTCACACAGGTATACACAATCATAGTATCTTACATAGAGCTAGTATACTATTACCTACACCCATACATACATAGTTACAAACATACAATCACGTATACCTCCTGGTATACGCATGCACATACATCATCCTGTAGGGGCAGACAATATCATTCAATATTATAACCCTATTACTATACGTAAATCATACATATTCATTCAATATGTATATATACCTATAACTAAGCACATACTTATACACGCATGAGCACATGCCCATACGCACTAATATATAGATCATACAATATATACATCCAACTATAAGCAATCATATTATCACATATATTACACCAGACATACACATAACCTTACTAACATACATTTACAAATACTGACGAGTATATCCAAAATATGCACACCCATAATAGATAGTCAAACACCAATTCAATACACACAGATATCCCTATAGTAAATGGCTATTCATACTTATATATATATATATATATATATATATATATATATATATATATATATATATATATATAGAGGGTAAAGTGTTCCTAGGGTGACTCCTTAGATTAAATCTAAGGAGTCGCCCCCATTTTCTCCCATCTCCCACAAATTTTTTTGAAATTATTTTTCATAGCATTGTTGGTCACATCATGGATGATCAACATACCAAAAATCAAGTCATTCCAATACTTTAAAAGCCCACATCTATCCTTTGCAACTTCAACGGTCTGAAAACGTGCTGAAAAACACATAAAGTTGCAAGGGGTAGATGGTGGCTCTAAAAGTATTGGAATGACTTGATTTTTGGTATGTTGATCATCCATGAGATGAACAACAATCCCAAGAAAAATAATTTCAAAAAAATTTGTGGGAGATGGGAGAAAATGGGGGCGACTCCTTAGATTGAATCTAAGGAGTCACCCTAGGAACACTTTACCCATATATATATATATATATATATATATATATATATATATATATATATATATATATATACTAGTCATTACCCGTGCCCGTAGGGCACGATTCATTTAGGATTTTCCTCACTCAAAATCTTACATCCCCTAATTTTATCTCTATTGCAGGTCACAGTTCTCTCGGTCTTTTGCAATGTAAGTTTTCCATGTCATTGCAAATTATGTATGGTTTCATTCAGATATCTAAAAAATGTTAATGATCTCATATGTTGCTCTTAAGTAATTAAGCTTTGACTGCATCGAATGGAGACTCACTTGCTAAGGCCTATCATCTTGATAAGGAAGTAAAGGCCATTGCATATATTGAGAAGAAAGCTGCATATGATTTGGGTACATTCAATGTTTACAATGCATATTATTTATAATGCATATTATTTATGATTTGGGTACATTCAATGTTTACAATGCATATTATTTATAATGCATATTATTTATGAGGATACTGGTCGTGTAAATATTCCTTTTCCTTATTATCCTCTCATAATCCTGCTTTTCCTGCCAGATTGATAGGCTAAATAGCATAGATGAGTTACTTTTTTCAGTATACCAATGGTCAAAATGTTCTAACTCTAAAACCCTTTGTGAAAATTGGTAAATAGTCATTAGGCTTATGAATTATCTAAAAACCTATTTTATCATTTTGATGAGACACTCTACGCTCTCCTCAGAAATAGTATTCGACACTTTTTTGACAACGGAATAAAGTAATCCACTTTTTTCTCTTGACAACATCACAATTCAATTATCATCGATGATGTCCTACTGAGAGACTCGTGATTCCATATTCAGCATTAAGACACCTCAAATATCTATTTTCCAACGGCATTGCCTAGCAATCTTATGGAGTTCGCAGCCCCTCATTGTTGCTGAGAACAACACAATATGATTAAACAATATGAATGTATCATCATTTTGGAGTCATATACAAACTATCACTGATACAAAAAACCTGTAAATGTTTATACACAACAGTAAATTCTTATGCACGTCAATGTTGCAAAGAACAACACAACATAAATGTATCATCATTTTTGGAGTCATGTACAAACTATCACTGATAAAAAACCCTAATATTTATACACACCAGTAAATGCTTATACACCACAATATTGCAGAAACATGCTTCCAATGTTCATACACAGCAAAATGATTATACATAAACATGCAAATGTTTTGTGCGGCTGATGCTATAAACCCATAAAGCTCAATGTTGCAGAGCCTGATACTCTGCCCTCTGTGCAACCATGTCTGCATGCCTTGTCTCTTCCTGCTTCTTCACCAATTCAAACACCTAAAACCAACACAGAAAAAATCAACTTTGCCATCACAAATAAAAAAATCCAAAGATTTAAACAAAAAATTCAAGTTTGCAAGCACAATTAAACAATCCACAGAATTAAACACCTTTGCAATCACAATTAAAAAAATCAACTTTGCAATAATAATTAATATTGTTTCCAACTGGGTCACATTATGAACTGAAGCAAAATATATCTCACAGATTTAAGTTGCAACAAATTCCCAATACATGCAAACTTTCAAATATCAAGTCGACATATATTCAGATACTTGTTCACGATATCAAAGGTGTAGATATCCATGTAATGTATAGTGGAATCGAACAGGAACTCAATCATGATATCAAATATGCAGATATCCCTGTAAAATAGTTACAGGTTTTAATGGGTATGTGGTGTGGTGTGGTTATAAACAGTTACATGTTTTAATGTGGTTTGTTTATAAACATATACAGGTTTTAAGAGGTATAAACATTAACAGCCATTAAAACCACAACAATAAATATATGTGCTCATTAGAAAAACCTGTAAATGTAAAATTGAAACCACAACTCAGTCCTTAAAACATGTAGATGTAAAATTAAAACACACCGCAACAATCAATTTTCATATGTTTCTCAAGTTAACCTCTTAACCGGAGGATGTGCAATAAAGCATCAGTTAACATATTTCAATCAAACCGGAGGATGTGCAATCAAAATTGAAACAGAAGTTTGAAACATGTTAACTGACAAACAGGTTAACTTACAATACAATGAAAATTGATGTTTGAATTGAAACTGGTTAACATGTTAACAGTTAAATGAAAAATGAAAATTGAAACATCTGAAAATTGAAAATGAAGTGTTTCAATTCAAACCAGTGTGTGCTTTCTATGATCTGTTTCAATTCAATCCTGTTAACCAGTGTGTGTTTTCTGATTTAACAGTTTCAATCAAACCTGAAAATTGAAACATATAATAACAGATGAATCAAACAGGACGTGCAATCAAACATCAGTTAACCTGTTTGAATCAAAATTGCATTACAATGCATATGAAACTTGACACTTGAAACAGCTTTATATATTCCCATTTCATTGTAGGGTCTCCTCCTCCGTGTAGTTCATGGGAATATATAAAGCGAAAAAAAGCATTACACGGAGGAGACCCTACAACGTAATGAAGATGCATCATCAATTACCCATTCCCAAAAATTCGGGCATTACTCTAGCAAATGTGATGGGACTGAACATTTCCATCATGGACAAAAGCAAGTGATGTTCTTTCACATTATGAGTCTATCCCAACCACAAATGAAATGGAACAAAATTGCACCTTTTGATTCAAACAGATAACATCATTATCTAGTCAAAATGAGATTTGGAATGTTAAAGTTATGAGTTTACACACATCATGCTATCAATGTGTCATAAAGAAACAACCAGTGACGAAATTTTTAAAATCCCAATGAACTCACCAGTGAAGCCTGCGATAAAAGCTTTGTCCATGCACCTTGCGGCCAAGATTTCTCATTATGCTTCGTCGACAAATCCTGAGGAGCCAAACAATCTGCCAATTCTTGTGCCTCAGCCGCAGTGTTTCCTTCAAGAACCACCAAAATTCAACCAAAATCAAAAACCAAACCTGACAAAATTATCCAAAATGTAAGAAAAAACAAAAAGGAAAAGGATCTGCACCTGGAGAACCTAATTCAGCGGCATCTAGTCCTAGAAATTACATAGTCATGTGTGATTCTATTGGAGGAAAGTACCACATTCAATTCATTATAACAAAACAGAGACCGAATTCTGCACTTAAAAAGCGACACAATACCTTGATCATAACTTCCCTTTCCAATAAAGTATATCTCCTGAAAAAATAATAAATCAACATTTTGGTAAACACTTTACAATGAAGTCAATGCCACATGTTAGGAATTTAACACAGCAACTCACATGATTCATTATGTCCATTGTAGAAGCTGGGACACCCAAGGACTCTTTCATTCTCACTTATGACTTATCAGGATTGGAGTCTCAAAATAATTTGCTGGTAGTGGAGCGTCTATGGGAGCAGGACCCTTAACCAATCATGTGTCTCTATATGTTCATAGGATATGTCATGATGCAACTTAACCGAATCAGTAGAAGAGAAGCTTGCAGATGTCTTTCGAGGAGAATAATTAGACACATTTTTTGGAAGATCACTCTGTTCTGAAGAGATATCTGTAAGTAAACTGGGGTCTCAGCAGAAAGGAAACTTAAATGCTCATTAAGAAGAAAAAATGACTTGCAGACTTACAGTGAATCATATGTTCCATAGGACGGCACAGACAATACGCAATTCGATAGGCCCTCCAAGCATCCAGAAAAGTATGTGGTACTTACTTCCTTTGTATATTGAAAGTAGTCGCAATGTCAAGAAAATATTATTAAACCAGTAGTGCAGTTGCCAAATGACCATGGGAATATCAGAAATCTGTATTTGTCAAACATAAAATTTGAGAATGTTGTGTAATTCAGAATTAAAATTATAGGCCATTAGTAAACTTCTCACATATCAAACGCTTGCATATGCTCTATGAATCTGTGCTCGTCAATCCCCAATCCATTCTTCTCACATATCAAATCCCACAATAAAATAGATAAGTTTGAAAGAAAACCATAGAAAGGAACACAAATTCAAGAAAATTTGAGGAAAGAAATGTGAAGAAGCTTTAGGCAAATCCGGCAAATGTTTTCAACTGAGATAATACAGGTCATACTATATGTAGAGGAGGTAGTCCTGCTGACCACATCATTTTCACACACAAAATAAATAACATGCATGGTACGTTACAAAAAAAATTAATACATTCTTTGTACAGGAATCAATTCTGAAATTATTCAGAATGTTCATCGATATGTTATCAAAAGACATGTCTTATTTTCTTAAGCTAAAGAGGTTCAATATATAATCATCAATATCTCCGTGTCTTTATGCAAAATGGAATGGAAAATAACTTGTTTGTCCTTTCCTAAAGATAATAAGCTATTCACAATCATTAGCAACACAACACCAACCCAACATGGCCCCTTGCACCAAGATTAGCTATGTTTTTGACATAGATAAAACAACTGAAAAAAGAGAGGGACCATCTCCAACTATGTTTTTGACAGTTTAATCATTCTTTTAATACAATTGAACTCAACTTTCTCCAACATTTTGATTATATAAGAAAGAACTTCTAGTTTCATCAAGGTCTCACTAAAACAACATGATATTATTTTCTTTCAATATTTTGTAGGTCTTCGGTCGACTTCTACTTCTTAAATATATCATGCTTTTGGTACTCATTTTATGAAGTAGCTGGACCATCTAGCTTGTTAACTAAAATTAACCATAATTTACAGTACAAAATTTCTGTGTATGGAGATGCAAGATCAAAAAGTAGCAAGGGTAAATAATCCAGCAACAGAAATAGAAAAGGAAGAATAGATCATGATATGACCTACAATATCATGCCAGATACTAAAGGTAAAAATAATATTATATCTAATCATGATGCATATTTGTTAGGGAAGAATAGATCAGCATCATGCTTGGAAAGTATGTATGGCACACCATGGACCAAAACTTTAACCGAACAAAACATACTTTAGTGATTTGAAAATAGCTGGAAGGAGCAATTGAACATTAAATGACCGGGCCTCCAGAGTCTGCATCAACATTCAACTCCCAAATTAGATAAGTCCCCCATCAGGTTTACATGAAGAACTTTCATGTCTTCACCCATTTGAACCTCACCCGCACTCTCCAAAACATGATCAAAGAAATCAAGACACGGCATGCAAACATCTTAGGGAAATTTCAGGAAATTCCAAAATATCCTCACATACCCATTTGTAAATAGCCAAGTCATCAGCCGGAACGATACTAATCCAATAAAACCACCTCCAAATCCTTTCATTTCTATTTACTGTTCTAATAAAACCACCTCCAAATCCTCTCATTTCTGTTTACTGATCCAATAAAACCACACTCCAAAAAATCCTCACATACCTTGATTTCTAGTCTGAAACACCTCCAAATACTTTCATTTCTATTTACTAATCCAATAAAACCACCTCAAATCCTAATCCAACTACAAACATCCAATTCTTTCCTTCAACTAATCAAAGAACCATATGGAAATAATATAAAAAATTGAAAATGGATGCAAGTGATTTAATGTTTTGAAGGATGAGCTCCCCCCCCAAAAAAAAAACTTTTGGTTTCATGGCTACATATTGTTTTTTTACATTCGAGGCAATTAAAAACTATGGAAACACATAAACTCATGTCTTATTAAAATTAATTTAACAAAGATATAACCTGCAACCATATAGGCTGTGTTTATTCGTTCAAAAACCTGCAAAAACCATCCAAATTTAACAAACATATAACATGTAAAAACTCATCCTTTGAGCAGCTCATAATCCTACAAAAACTCGTGTCCTTTGAGCGGCTCATGTGCTGAGGAATAATCTCAGACACCTAGCTGCAAAAATTAGAATAAATCAGCGAGTTCATTCTTCCATAAATTTGTTTTTAAAAAGGGTTGATAAAACATACAGGTTCAGAATTAGAAGATGGAAGGCACAACATGATCCCTAATTTAATCCCAACAATAAAACATCCAACTTTTTTCATGAACTAAAAATTACAATGATTCCAGGTTCAGAATTTTTTTCAGATTCCAAGACAAAGAACTATTACTGACCCCCAAAACATTCAATCCCAACAATAAAACACAAAGTAAGTAGACATGCAATTGCAATTGGAATGTATCAGACAAAGAACAAATAAGTAAGTAGACATGCAAACATATTGGAATGTAATTAACAGATAGCATGTAAATGCAGTTGGAAGACAAAGAACCCCTGGCCACCTCTCATTCACCTAAACATTGAGACAACATCATAGAGAAGCTCACAAATTTTACAATGGGCTATGGATTTAGTTTTTCATTTGACTTGCAGGATCTACTGGCCAAGAAAACTTAAGCAAATAAACTGGATGCAAAAGCACACTGCTTCAAAATATGACCATTCAAATTTATTATAAAACTCATTCAAAATTTAGCTTGTTTTGTAGGTTCAATGGAATATAATATGGAATCAAACACTCAATCATCCATCCCCGTTCCAAGAAATTCGGCGAATCAATCCAATTAGATGCATCAATCAGCTACATCTCATGGAATCCAATGCCCAAAAGCAACACAAAAAAGAGGAAAATTACATCATGACTAAATCCCGGTGGGTTTCTTCTTTATTCATCCAACAGACCAATACAACCAAACACCAAATGAAGGTTCATTTTTGTTTCAATCAAAACAAATGCTAAAGATTCTTAGCATAATCTATTGATCTCCAAACATTTCTGCCCTCATCACCATAATATGATCCAAATCAACAATTTTTTGGGGTCTCATTACTTAGACAAACATTAATCATTTGATTATCTGATCAATCAATTAACCAAGCACTACGGTCACGAAAACAATATTCTAAACATAGAAAAGGGGGAAATATAAATTTTAAGATTTAACCACGTGAAGATCAAAATCAGCCATCTTTAGCACAAATAGAACAAAAGAACATGAAAAATCAGGATTTTTTCTTTAGATAATGCAAGTATCAGTGAAGAACCTGATTGAATGCAAGTAGATAGGTGAAGAACCTAATTGAATGCAAGAAGAGAGGTGAAGAACATGAGAAAATAAACTGATAATAACAGAAAATAAACTGAAAACAAACTGAGAATTATAACCTGGTTGTTGCAAACGTAACAGAAGAGTGTGTGGCTTGGATTGTTGCAGACGAATTTCTCCAACTCTGAAGATGAGGGGTGAAGAGGATGGGTGAAGTTGGACTTGCCATTGGGCCTCCCTGACTGCTTCACGGTGAGCAAAAGCACGACAGCCGCCATGGCGTGCGTTCGATCACAGTGAAGCAGATCATGGATGCCTAATGAAAACTCAAATGAGATCGAGGAAACCCTAACCCAAAGTTACCAATCTGCTTCCGAGATGCTAGAGTTAGAACTCATGCTACTGTTACCGATCGAAATACATTAAACCTGAAGGAAATAAAAGCAACCAGATTAAATTGGAAGTTTATAAACATCAAATTGGAAGTTTATAAATTGCAGTGCAACTAAGTATATGCAATCACAAATATTAACTTAATAGGACATCCTGTATTCCAACTTAGTATATGCAGTTCCAACCTGAGTATATGCAGATAATTTATACTCATTACTGAAATCATGTATTAACTCAATATGAAATATTTTAACTCAATAATGTTGTACAGAAATGTTTGGGATGATTCAGCAAAAGAATCTATATAATTCAAAATTAAAAATTTCATTAAAACTATTAATGTTGTATAGTATTGCATTGCTTAGAAACATGGGACTTGAATTTTTTACATGCATTTATTTTTGTTAACAGTAAAATAACTTAAGCATAAAACTATTACCATTACATAACTAACTGTTAATGAGAGACTGAATTGTGTTGTCCCCCTTTATCGTCAGGCTATTTTATCTAAAAAATTACCGAATAGCATAGTTGGTCATATTACAAACAAATCGCCAAACACTTCCCAATATAAACATGGATATCATCCGGCCCCAACTTTCCTTTTCTATAATATCTGTTTCCAGCCATGGCTGAATTTCTTATTTCTACTTTTGTTTCATCAAACAACATGTAAAGACAATTACTTTAATATTTAAGCTCTAACATATATACCTACAACAAATTTACTTAGAACATTGAACATACAGCAAATTTACAGCATTTCCATTAATAAAATGATGCGAAATCACAAAATAAAGTCAAATCTTGGGGACCTCAAAAGATTCAACTAATTAATTAATATTGGTGTTAATCAAAAGGTTCAACTAATTAATTAATATAGGTGTTAATCAAAAGATTCAACTAATTAATCAAAAGATTCAATAACATCAAAAGATTCAACAACCTCAAAAGATACAAAGGACAATGGGATTAATACCTGTGGAAGCTGCCGAGGGCCTCATCACAGTGGAAGCTGCCGTTGTGGGTCATAACTCTCTTAGGAGGGGGAGAGCTAGTGTTTGGGGAGCCAGTGGAGTAGGTGGAATCTGAACCCTGTTAAACCCCGATGAAATCAGATTTCCTACTGTAAATAATTCAAGCTAATATTAGTTGCAAATCAGAGAATAAACACAGATGATTTTTTGGGTTAGAAAGCAGCGATAATTAGATGGGGGATTTGAGAAGAAACACGGGGGATTTTTGGGTTAGAAACACATAGGATACTTCTTCTTCTTCGCGATGAGTGACATATCCAACCACCATACCAATTTTACAGCATGAATACATACGTTGGATTGTTCATTTGTTGACATGGATATAGTCTTCATAATACAATATTATGATGATCATGATGCAAGGATGTTCTTAGTTCTTATACAATAGGGATATTGCTAAAATGGTATTTGAAGGGTTAGTCAATTTCATTACTTATTTGAAAGCATTTACTGCAAAAAGACCTTGCAAGCATTTTTGTACAAATGTACTTGTATACATGCTTCATTTGTATTTACTTTGTTTCCATGAAAATGTACATGCTGCAGAAGTGTTCCCTTCCCTCCTCTTTTTTAAGTTCCCAATTTCCCATCCAGCAATTTGGATGGTTCAATTTACAGTTAATGACTTATGTGAACGTTGGAATATGTATCCTCTCAAAATGGTTGAATGCCTCATAAACAATTTGGATGGTTCAATTTAGTGGTGGAAAGAGTTTCATTATTTTGCTGCAATTAGAAACAAAGTTTTCTCAAGTTGATTGGCCATACAAAATGATGTTAGAATAAACTGGATTTTTGGATAGTCAATATATGCATATAATACTCAATGCATATCAAAGCACAGAAAGACCACTAAAATGTGTAATTAAAATGTTGCTTATGTGCAAGTGTGCAATGAATAACTCCCCTTCCCACACGAAATCCGTTAATACCAAAAAGAAAAAGAAAAAAATGCTGGTGATAAGCATGAATTTAGATTAAAAATACTATCAATATCCAAGAATATAGCATTTATAAAGAAGAAACAGCAAGAGTGAAAATTTGAATAAGGTTGCTCTGTTGACAAAGAACATCGGATTCAATAAGGTTGCTCTGTTGACAACCGCTTGTTCGATGCCTGATTTTGACCCAGGAGGGTCAAGCAGATAGACTTATCCACAACAAAATTTAAATTCCTGGGATATTAAAAATATTATAATTGAGAAATTCTAAGAATTGTTTAGAGAGAGAAGCACCTAAATAAGAAATTATAAGGAAAACAATGCTCCTGTTCGCATCCAAAGAGAATCACAACAACCCACCAAGTTCTACAGAATATAACAACATCCAAAGAATCCCAAATTTTTAATTAAAAAGAAAGTGATATTAATAAATAAAATGGATGAAAAATAAAATTTAACAATAAGAATTGTGAGAAGAACCAAATGCACAAAAAAATCTATTTAGACTTATTCCAGTGCATGCATGCCTGGATGCACAAAAAGATCCTTTCCATGCTCCCCACATCTTAATAAACAACCGGATCACCTCCGGTGCAAGCCCAACCTACGCAAGCCTATGACCATAGGTCCTGGAAAAAGAATGAGAGTTTTAGTTGAGAGAGGTCCAGCAAAAATACCCCAAAAAGTAAAAAATAAGGAAAAAAACAAATTAGTAATGTGGATGAGCCGAGGAAAAAAGAACAAATCAACCACCTCCTTGATCATCGCGTATTTTAATGAGCAAGAAGCACATTAAAATTTGTGATATATCAGAAAATGGAGTAAAAATAGAATTATTGTGAAATAAAGATGTTTACCTGGATAATATCACCTAATAACAATTAATGCCAATGTCTGTGACCATTGTTTGGTGCCTTAATCTTTCAATTAAAAATTATATCCCAACTAACCACTTTTCCTTATAAATCAAATATAAATAAGTCTAATAATCAATTATTCACGTTAAATGGTCAGCAAGTTGAAGCAAGAACCACTTTAAAAAATTTAGTAGTAAACTACCTGATTAATTTACTTCGGTGACTCCTTTGTAAACATGGACTCTTTTGTAGACATGGGATCTTCACTATTATCAAGCATAAACAAACATTACTATCACCAATACCACCCAAAAAATAGGACATCAATCAAAACCTTAAACCTAAACAAAAAATATATATGAGAAAATTAGAAAAGAAAAATTTTGATGTAATTGAAAGCTTCATGGTGGAAGAGGAATATTAACAAACAGTTTGTGTACATGGATCTGGCAATCTAAGACTTGGACTGGCAGATCTAGCTGGATCCTGCAAAAACATGAGGAGATATGAAAGGCATTAGAAGCAAAGATTAAGGAATAGAAGAGTTGGAAAACAAAAAGGCAAAAAAGATCTGCGATGGAAAAAAATTTGACCTGATCCAATCACTTTTCGACCACCTGCTTCCTCATGATCTCGACACTTGTTTATCTGAGGTTATTTTGGAGGGGAGAAGGATGTGAGAGAGTGAGAGAGTGAGAGAGAGCTAGAGAGAGGTTGAGGGGAGCTAGATCAGTTCGGTCCCCCCAATAAAAAAACTAAATTTCAAAGCAAGTAAAGCAAATTCAAGGCACTGATTACCGACTATTGTTCAGGTAGATGGAGCTGGAACAGAGTCAGCCCCGCCACCATTGACATCATCTCCTTCGAGCTTGCCAGTTCCATGTCACGCAATGTCCACCTCCATCGTTTCCCAATATCGAGCGCGTCCCCTTCCATCCGCTCACTGGAACCCTTGACTTCTACTTGATGATGACGGTGAAGAAGATAAAGTGGCAGATCCTTTTCGTTTGCAGCCTGCTATTCGTGGGAAGGTGGGAGCATCAGTTTTTGAGGATGAAGACGTTGGAGGGCTGGGGTTTTAGGATGAAGATACTGGATGTTTGTGCGTGATTGAGGGCAGATATTGCGTTCCTATCCCAATTTTGAGTTCCCCCCAATTTTGACCCCCTCACAATTTTGAGTTCCCCCCAATTTTGACGATCATTGTGCAGTTCTCAACTCCCAAGAACGCGATTTGAAAAAATTTGAATTTTTCTCTCATGCTCTTGCGTGCGGGACCCA